>CAUOFW020006168.1:4046676-4063090 GCA_963454935.2 Ilex paraguariensis | reverse complement strand
CCAAAAAAAAAAAAAAAAAAAAAAAAAAAAACAGAAGAGGAGGAAAGAAAGAGATGGATGACCACAACCATTCAAGTATTTCCCACAGCGGAAAGTCTGTCTGAGTTCTGAAAGTGTCACTCACTTCAACCGACTATACATATAGCGGGTTTTGTGCTTTCTTCCGTCCCCACGAGTTTTGTACTTCCCGCAAATATTATACATATCTCTCTCTCCCATCCCCGAGCTCTTCTCCTTTCAGAAGTAGAGAAAAATGGCTTCAGTATCGTACTCGGCCGCCATTTTCGCACCTCCGACTTCTCTCAATAGAGCTCTTTTTCTCTCTCCTCAGAACTCGCATTTCTCGTTGCTTCCTAAGACTTGGTTAGCCCTCTCTCTCACTCTGAGCTTCTGAAATTCAACAACTGTTTTTCTTATAAGCTTTTGAGATCTAGATGGAAATATATTTTTTAATTTATCGTCACTGTCTTTGTTGAAGCTCTCTACGATCTACATGATTTGAATTGCTTGTGGTTAATATAGGATATTTCTACGGAGTTTCAATCGGTGTCGAGAAATTAGTTAAGCTTGAAATAGATGCACGAATTTCCCCAAAGGAAAGTGATATAGTATTAGAACTTAGTGGACTTCATATATAGGTTGTGTTGTGTTTTGATTTTTGAGAGTAGTTATTTGAAATAACATAACAAAAATGCAGTTTCAATTAGCTGTCTACTTCTATATAAACATCACTTAAAATGGCATATGTTAGGTTTTCTATCATTTTAATGTATGGCTCATTGGATAATTTTGTTAATTGCCTAAATTTTTGTATAAAATATCCAAAGTATAGTCGACGCCGTGACACTCAGGTGCCTTGTTGTTTTCACTTTCATCTGTGTTAATTGAAAATTAGATGGCTCACATGAACAGGACATGATCTAACTTTTCATGTTGCTAGAGTCACTGCCATTAGTAGTGTTGGAATCAAGGCAACTAGTTTGAGCAGGATAATGGCTTATATGAAATTGTGAAATATTCTACCAAATATTCATGAGATATTAATTGTTGTCTTGGCACATTGTGATTTATTGATTGATCTATGTTGATACTGTTTTTGTTCTGGTTACAGCTCATGTAGGGTTAGTATCAAGTGCAGTTATGCAGAAGCAGGTGTGAAGGAGGATTCTAACTCAGCGACAATAGATGTTATGGCTGATATTAAAACTGAGCGAGTATGTAGTTGGGATTTTTTCCTCAAAACTTTTTTATTTTATGACGTAAGTTGCAATTATGCTATTTTTAGAACTAGACATCACTAAAATACTTTTCTTATCAGATTGTGGTGTTAGGAGGAAGTGGTTTTGTTGGTTCTGCAATATGCAAGGCTGCAGTATCCAAGGGTATAGAAGTCATAAGCCTAAGCAGGTCTGGGAACGTTTGATCCAAGTAGCTGTATGTAGATTTTGACTTGATTTATTAAGTATTCCTTCATAATGTGCCATTAACTCGTCTTGATGAACTGGAAACCATTGTCTGTAAAATTCGTTTTCATTGAAATATTTTTGTCAACTTTCTCTTTTAGGGTATTAAGTCTTATTTTCTGAAGCCCTAAAAAATGTCCACAGGTCGGGTCGTCCTTCTTACTCAGGTTCATGGGTAGATCAGGTTACTTGGATGTCAGGCAGGTTTTTTCTCTATCTCCCTTTAATAGATTGTCTATGTTATGACTCAGTGATTTTTAATGTGATAAAAGATCACTTGGAAAGTTTTTTTTGCCTAGTTTCATGAAAAGAAAAATTAACTCCTTTATTTTGTTGATTAGTAATAAACAATAATCGTAAGAAAAAAGAGTTATCTGAACTTTTGATTCTTTGTACAAGTAGATCTTATGTGACCAGCGAAAACTCAATTCTTTTGATTGTTACTTTGATTCCAATAAACTAAGTACTTGTTTGCTAAAAATAAAATAACTGAAAGTGACAAAAGCCTATTTGATAAACTTACTACAATCGTTAATATGATTAGCTGGTGGCTAACCGTTGCAGTAATACAGACAGCAACAAGATAGCTTGTAGCCTTTAATATTAACCTCTTGTTTGTGATCACAGATGGTAGTGAGGAATGTGGAATTTTGTTATCCAGTTATGTTAGTCGACAACCCAGACCTTAATAGAATAACCATAACACTGTTCATTTGCTACAGTGTATACTTATATATATATATTAATTTCTTTAAGTCTGAAGATGCTTTCATAATAACATTTACTGTACTATTTGTCATATGTATATTGCCCAAACTACATTGTTTGTTGGATGCTTGTCGCACATAGATTTGGTGTCTTTGATATTTAGACAAGAACTTTTGGACATAGCACATCGTTATGTGCACGTTACTTGTACATGAGTTGTGAACATGACGCATTATATTTCTTCTCTTTTATCCATCTAACTTCTTTTGGCTTTGTTGACATTCAAAAGGTCTTGATTGACCCAAAACATCAGAGAAAATTTTGTGATTGTTCAAGTCTGATTTTTGGGGTTGGAAGCCTTGGAGTTCCCCACAATAGGTAGTGAGTTAGTGAAAAAAGGATTGATCAACAAATGGATGCAATGGAACTGTGTGGATTGATCACCAAAAACATAATATTGCCCCATAACAAACCTAAAGAGAAGATTACCCTGAATGCTTAATGTGCTTGGAAAAAGTGGAACACTTAATTAACTAAATTCATGTTGAACAGCAAATTTTTGAAATGCTTCACTGTTTCAAACATAGGTGTCTATGCTAACTTAATGTCAATTATGGCCATTAGGTTAATTGTCTCTTTGGCCAGATCGTAGTATATGTACACATAAATTTCATAGCCACATAACATACGTATGCATTTGTTGCTTCAAGAGTGGTGATATAGAGATTATCTGTTATAGGGTTTTACAATTGTTGACAATTGACAGAACAGGATCTGAGTGGAAGTAGGGCTTGGGCATTGTCTCATTGTTTAAAGCACATATGAAACAATGTAATAAAAGTAGTCTTCCTGGTAAAGAAATGGGGAGAGTAGAGCTTAGAAATTGAAGATAAAATAAGAGGATGATGAAACAGTTAAAGGAATCAGAGTCATTTAAGGTAGATTAACAAGGCTGCCCTGTCTTAATTCAATACTCAGTACCTTCAGAAGGCAAGATTCTGTCATTACACTTTTTATGGTGTCTAAAATCTAAGAAAAATGGAGCCTAACCTTGTAATCAGAATTATTTTTGTTCTTTATCCTAATTTCTTGATTGCATTCGATCACATTTTATTTTGGGCTTCTAGTGAGAGTAAGTCTTCTAAACCAAGCTAAAATGTTGGGCATTATATATTTTACTTGCTAGAGCTTTGCCTTGTCTAGCTTTATATGCATAATTTTTTCCCATGGATGCATATGGTTTAAACCATCTTCATATCTTGCAGGAGATGTTTTCTACGTGAACTGGGATGAAGTACTTGTTGGGGCTACGGCAGTTGTTTCAACCCTCGGAGGTTTTGGTAGCGAGGAGCAGATGCAAAGGATTAATGGCGAGGCGAATGTTGTGGCAGTAAGGGCTGCCAAGGACTTTGGTAAGGGAATTATTGATCCTTGATTCCCACCGAATTACCTTCTAAAGTAAATACCTTTAAATGATTTTTCCTCCAATCGCTCCCTATTTTTTTTGGTATAACCTTTGTTCCTTCTCTAAATATCCACAAAGCAATCACTGTTATCTAGCACCTTAACATTCTACCTGGAATGTCGTAGACAATATGATCCCATCACTTTGAGATGTATTTAATAACAGAATATATGGCATTCAGTGATATCTTTTCCTGGTGTTATAATTTTCTCTTTTGCAACTCCTGAGTTCCCTTTTTCCTGGTTGCACCGCATTGATACTCTTTGGTGCTATTTATTTGATAAATAGTAGGATATTCAATTTCATAAAGCAATTATGAATTACATTGAAATTATTAAGTACGGCTTTATCACGATCTTATTCATTTTACTTCCTCCGACCTTATGCATTTTCAGTTTGGGATTTACTATCTCTCACCTAAAATCGCCAACCTTCTTTCTCTCTTATACATTGCAGGTGTTCCTAAGTTCATCCTGATCTCGGTGCATGATTATAATCTACCATCATTTTTACTTCAATCTGGATACTTCACCGGAAAGAGGAAAGCCGAATTAGAGGTTCTCTCCAAATATCCAAATTCTGGTAATCTTTGAATACTTTTTTTCTCTTTGATTCATGTAATGGTGAATTCTATAATCCCACCTCCTTAAAAGTGTCATTGCTGTCTTGATTATGTCTAAAGCTCAAAACAGAAACCTGATTAGCTTCTATTGACCGATATCCTTTTCTTTGGAACCCCAATAGTTGACTTATAACCAGTCATGGTGTTGGAATCATGTTTTGAAAGAGAAAGGGAGCAACAATCTCAAATAGTTTTTGTGGAGTGCTGCTTGTTAAGATTGTTAATGCACTACCCAACAAAGCACCATAGTTCATAAATAGTCCTGGAAGAGAATAATATCGAGCATGATTTCGGAACTGTGGTTGGATCAACTGTTTTAGCTCAGAATGTTGATCTATGCTTGGAGTCTTAAAAAGTACAATTTGCAGTTAGATGGAAATCAGATTCAACTCCCATCCAATAGTCTTTTTTTACTCTTCAATTTTCCTTAAAAGATAGATCAGCCACCATGGATTGATAATGATCCACCTACGGACAATGGGCCCCACATAAATCATGGCGGACAATCTAACATTGAGTAAAAGTGTCTTTCTTGGATAGGATCTAAAATTCTAAATCAATGAAAGTCCTACAGACACCTATATCAATTGAGATACTGCTCATTTTGGTGTCTGCAGTTCCTAAATTTGAACTTCCACAGGTGTTGTGCTAAGGCCAGGTTTTATATATGGGAAGAGGAGAGTGGATGGCTTTGAGATCCCTCTGGATTTGATAGGGAAACCATTGGAGCGATTTCTGAGTGCTACCGAAAACTTCTCAAAACCTCTGAGTTCTCTCCCTGCATCTGATTTACTTCTCGCCCCGCCTGTTAGTGTCGATGATGTTGCATATGCAGTAGTAAATGCAGTCGGAGATGACGATTTCTTTGGCACTTTCACCATTGAGCAAATCAAGGAAGCCGCTGCCGCCACGAAGGTCTGAACAACTAACTGTAGCCTACAGAATTTATCATGGTGCCTATCATTTTGGGGGAAGGGATTGATGATGGGGTTGACCTCACTGCCAGCAAGGTGCCTACTTAGGGATGCCATGGAAAGTTGTATTTGTGTTTTTCTTTGAAAGATGGCTTTCTGCCTTGGTCCAGTTTTAATGTTACAGCGACAGTACTTCATAATCATGCAATTTACCAGCTAAGTACTATAATAATAAAAACTACATCACTAAAATTTGTGCCTTGGTGTTTGCATAAGTAAAGACCACCACGGCTTTTCTCTTCTCGAGAATTCATACATTCCTTGTCAGTTCCACATGCCATTGATGGAGAAACCCCTCATCTATCTTCGTTTTTTTCTCTTTAATTTTGGTGATTTTTGCAGTGTTAACAATGGGTAGAAAGGAGAGATGGTTGGCATCTCCTCCCACAGGAACGGGAATGGGCTTCGGGTTTATTTGTTACCAATCACATCCGGTTAAAGTTACCCACTTCGATGGATCTTATAACCCCCTAACAATGGATTGCGTAGTCTTAGATGTCTAAGTTTCATAAGTTGTGTGAAAATTAACCTAATTCCTACCTTATTCATTTATTAGGTAGATATGAGGGGTCAATACTCTTATGAGCCATATGATTGAGAGTTAAATTGATACCTGATAAGTTCACACGAGTTTGAATTGGTTGACATATTGTACGTGTTGAATTTATAATACATCATAAATGATTTATTTATTCAACTGAGTCGAGATTTCAATTAGATTACAATTCAAATCTATTAAAACTAAATTTATATATTGGACCAATGGTGCAAATGCACGTGTTTGGTCCTTCATAGCCTAAGCAGCCAATAGTATTACAATCCTCCTCCTCTTTAATGTAAGCCGCCCCCCGGGGGGGGGCGCAAGGAATTGGATCCATGACCACCAATCCAACCTTGTTTTAACTTGCCAATACTACTTGAATTCCACGCCAACGAATGCATTAGAACGTGATCTGAAAAATGATCACATGAACCTACACGAATTATGAAGAGGAACAAGTACCAGTAGATCGAATCGCTGCCAATTTCAAATACAAAACATGGCTTTGTAGCTTTAGAGAGTAATTGCAATCATACAATGGAGTGCTTTACATTGCATTAGTTGCACAACTAATAACCATCTAATACTCCGTCGTACAAGTTCAAGATCTCTCATCTGAAATTGATCAAATGCCTGTCCACTCAGAAGAAGTTCAAGTCTAAGAATCAACCTCGCCATAATGGGATAAGATTGTCCATTGCTAACCACTCTTAAACCCTGCTATACATGGGAACTCCATGCAATAGATACAAATGATCTTTGTTGTACATAACTAACATGGGTTTTTGTAAAATATAATGAACTACCATTTGCCTCTGCTTAACATTTTGGAGAAGACCTAGCCAAGTCTTTTCGTTGCAAACGGCTGCTCTGAAAGGTACCTAAATGACAGCAAAAAATTCCCCCTTTTAAGCTTCGAAAGAATGACTGCAATTACTCGAAATAAAATTCACTAAAAAACAGTTAATGATAAGCCAGTGGCAATGTGGCATGTTTCACAAAGAAATCATAATCCAATGTCGTGAATGGATCCAATCTGCTTCATCTGGACTTATAAACCATAACTTGTACTGTACATGTAGATATTTTTGCACATACAGGAAGAGCGTGTACATATTTACCAAGTATTTAAGGGGATTTATTTCTCATAAAATTTCATGTAAATCACCACGACCACCACACAAATAAAAGGGAATATCAACGTCGATTGCAAGTCCTCCAATATTTGGCATGATTACCTCAGATTAAAATTTGTTCAATATTCATCTTCACAAGCCTATGGTGATTTGTGACAACCAGCTTATAAGGAGATTGGATGCAATGGAGAAACTGTAGTGTTTGGATCAGTTTCGTGTTTAGTGCACGTAATTTCTGAAGAAAGCAACATATTTAGGTTTCATTTTCTTGAACAAAGCAACAACTTAATTGTCATCTTCTCGAAGAAAGAGGCTTGAAAGTCATACTCACTTGCCAGTGTGGAATCCTGCCAAATACCAAGCATTTAAAACCGTAGCAAGATCTGTTTCAGTGCTAGTACTTTGTGCCAAGTGACCTACATTTGCCTCCCCCTCTTCCTCTTTCTCTGTAGTGCACAAAAAAAATAGATGATATGATAAGGCACTAGATTATACATGAATTGCAGCAAACTTTTATCATAATGTTTTGAGAAATCAATCAGCAAAAAGAGTAACAACAATTTTTCAGGTGAGGGAGTGGCTCAGTGGTAACAGCTCACTCCAGCCTGTAGGTGGTTGCAGGTTTCAACCTTATCACCCCCCCACCCCCAACAAAAAAAAAAAAGCAACAGCAGTCAAAAACACCATGATCATAAAGTAGCAAACATTTTCATGTAGAAATGTGCACATGAGGCAAGTATAATATAGCTCAACATTGAATGATGCCATGACATGACGATGCATAACTGAAAAGTGCCATTGAATTATATCCAAAAGAACTTTCCACAATAAATGCTCACTTCTGCTAGCCCAGGACTATATTAAAGCTGCAATTTATAATTATTGTCTTTCCTTTTCTCATAAAAAAGATGTTCTATTTCCTTTCTTTTGGAGCAATACGTTTGAAGACACTGCCACCCCCATAATACATGCGCCTAGAGGTGAAGCTACATGTAGACAAAGGAGGGCCATCGTCACCCTGAGTTACCAAAGTCACTTTTGGGCAATTTAAGTTTAGTGAATACTTATTGGAAACCAATGACATGACTCCTCTTAAAGCATTTAGTAATATTATCATATATTCCAAACAATCCTACGTGATACATCATGTACTGTTTTATTTGCCTCCACCACACCCCAAACAAAACAAACAAACAAGCAAACAAACACAGTGCTGAGATCCTGGTTTTGCCTCTGCTTGTGCCCATGTCACAACCAGTATTTGAACCCTGCACTTTTAACTACCCTTGATAGGATTCTGTAACGTAACAGAGAAAGCAGGAGTGCAGCACAGCACAGCCTATAATATAATAGGTCCTACATGGTTCAAGTTGTTAGGACACTAGCTCATAGTGAAACAAGGACTTCATATCTTCATGCCAACAAGAGTCTGCTTCCATCTAACACTTACCATAAAACTTCATACGAAATATTCGCATTATTTGTGCACAATAGTGTACATAGGGTTTGTGATTTATTATTATTTTGATTATCCTTTTGACATGATTCCCCATATTTCATTCCATTTCTATACCTTGCAGAATCTATAGGGCATTTTGCAAAGAATGGTTAGGACAGAGCATAGGCCCTTGAAAGGAGGACTCTCTACAGTTGAGTTCAAGGCATCAATATGAAGGCATGCCCAAAACTCACAAAAATAAACGTCTATGAATGATATAAAAGCAGAATGGGTCTTCTTCCTCAAACTGGATATATTCAGATCATAAATGACACAACTACGATTGATGGCAGCAACATATTCAACACGAATTAGAGACTTGTTAAAGAAGAAGAAACAGGTGAAAGCATCAAGACCTTTTTTAGCCACATATCTATAGAATCCTAAGAAATGCATACAATCCTGAATATGTATCACAAGATTTCAGTAAAATAGTCAAATGGTTAACTCAATCATCATCTGACTGACATCAGCCTTTCAAAATTTTTATTTTATTTCATCTAATTTTATATATCAGGAAAATACACATTATGCTAAACTGGTAATTAGGATCACCACAACGGGTCAAATTTGGGACAAGAAAGAAATCTTAATTAGTAAACTATAAAATTGAAGCATTTATACGACAATGCCCTCCATTTTTCACACCTTTGCAAAAGCCAATAGACGGTACCAAAACAATCTGTACATACAGTATGAGTTTTTTGAAAAGGTGTGCTCACCTTCATTTTTATTTACATCAGAACTGCCAGAAGCTTTTGTCTTCAAGGAAGAAAGGGCTCTTTCGGCAGTTCTGGTAGCTGTTGTAACAAAGTCACCACCTTCAAGAGAAAATGACGTTCCATTGCAATCTACTGCTGAAGCAGCAATACAAGTCTTATCAACACAAGGTCTGCAGAGAGTGCAAGCAGGT
Organism: Ilex paraguariensis; assembly: GCA_963454935.2. NCBI lineage: Eukaryota > Viridiplantae > Streptophyta > Magnoliopsida > Aquifoliales > Aquifoliaceae > Ilex > Ilex paraguariensis. The sequence goes on along the minus strand of CAUOFW020006168.1, from coordinate 4,053,770 downwards.
AATGAAGTGCACGGAGCCACCAAACTCTGACACCCGTATGAGAAACAAGAACAGACGAGAGGTGGGTAAGATGCGTGGGCTGCAGAGACTTGATGCTCTTGAAAAGTGGAGGAATTGCTCCAATGTACTCCAGAGCCAGAGCCCTGGTAATCCCAATTGCCAAACTGGCTGAGTTGCTGAAGAACCTTTTGCCTCTGCTCCTCAAGTTCATAATATCTGTACACTAACTGGTTATAATTGTCTGCACTTTGTGTATCTGAATAACCTTTAAGCACATCTTGCACATGCTGACCATTTAATGACACCATATGGGGTTCAGGAGCAAATGATTCCACACAGTGGTCATCTTTGATTGGTGAAAGATTATTATTATCTCCGATTTCTGTTGTGATATTTGAAGCAACATTACTGTTATCGCCTTCCTCCATATGTCTGCATCAAAGGACAAGAGGTACCAAACTTAGCACTGTGACTGTAATGAATTCTGGATATGAAGTCCTCCCAAATAGCATGGAACATAATAATCAATGGCTAGATACCAAAAGACCTTATACAATTATTTGTTTTTTAAGCTCGAGAAAATGCTTTTCCTGTGGTTTTCATGCAGATAAAAAAGTCATGAAGGAAACTATAACTGGGGAAAAGCCACTAGTGAGGAACCCTTATTTAGTTTCATGTATTATTCCTATAGGCAAGACAACAAATAGAAGGAAAATAATCATTGCCAGAAAGCTAGTTGCAAACACAATGACTGCCTGCCACAACAATTTAGAAAATAATGTACAAGACCAAAATAGATGATAAAGAATGAACAAGTTCAATCCTATACTTGTTTACCTATACTTTCCAGAAATCGTGAGTGCTACTATCCAGTAAAAATTCTCCAGTTAGAGTTAAAAGAAAGCAACTCCACAGTCTTTTGACATGCGGAAGGCATGCAGGAAACTAGAACAATTTTTAGGCAAGTGAAATTTACACTCGGAGAAATTCAAGGTATGCTCAAGAATGGCACTTGACGTACACCTTTTCAATAAAACTTGTCTATGTCTCAAAAGCACCAAGTTTTGGTCCCTTTTGAATTGTGGCCGCATAAATATCTAATGGTCACCTTGTGTCCCAGAAGTAAATCATAACAGAAATAAAAAAGAACTATGGGACATTAGATGTAAGAAAAGATGCCTTCCAATTTTTGGAGTTTACCCAATCCCTTTTTTCTTTCCCCGAGAGATATTTAGTGCAGCCAGTTTGGGTTGCCACATAATGCCAGGACACTTACGAAACCTCCCGAGAAACAAGGTGGCACCATAAACCAAAAACTTAAAAGTGCGCACTGTTTTGTGATGACCTCTCCTCCTCCCACTTCATGGGATCTTGTAATAGCTTAACTAAACAGAAGAGGTAGTAACCCATTAAACGTGATTTATCATTTGAGATCTCTGGTCACTGATCTTCATTTCCGATTCATTGGTGACTGAGACAGGCTTTTTTCCATGGATGCTTTTGTTGATTTTTTCAGCGACTTGGGTGAGAATCTGCAAGTACTTTTTTGGGTCAGGGTAACCGTTGTATCAAGCGTATGTTCCTTTTTTGTTTGTGTCTACTGTATACAGCTTCTGCCCACGGGTTGTACCCCACTTTTCTATTGAAATATTTTTATCCATTTTAGAAGATATTTTTCTTGAACCGTAACATACAGCAATTGCAGCTTCTTCTATAACCAGATATTAAGTCTCTCAACTCCACAAAGCAAAGATGTGAAAAATAGATCCAATAACATGCTCACCTTTTGGCTTCATGGCTTTCATCAACAGCAGCTGACAAATTTTCTTCTGTACAAATTATGACTTTTCCTCCCTCAACTGAGCTATCATGCCCTCCTTGGCTATGCATCTTCTGAGAAGTACGAGGGAGGATGTTGGAAAAACATATGCCAGCTGTCCATCCGAAAATGAGATGCAAGTAATTGTAGATCCAAAGAATAGTTTATTCAATATTTATATTGCTTCAATATAAATATAGATTACCTTACTGTCAAAATTTAGTCTGGCCCAGTATGCCTTACATCTCTGATTGACATGATACTAGCAACTTATCCATTTTACATTACAAGCCAAACATCCTGTTTTGTAATTCTGCGTTTCATATTTTTTCCAATCAAAACATATATGCCTTTAGCGGCAAATCCAAATGAAACAAGAATATATAGTTTCCAGGCATTGGTGTTATGCTCTGGGTTCCCTACTTCCCATAGTGCAATGCTGGCATCTCCGGAATGCACAATGTGGTCCTTTCATTCCCGAAGGGTTTCAAAGGTTATGAGGGCAGAGGTGTACCACTTATGGGGAAGGTTATTTGCTTGTTTTCTCCCTAATGTCCAAAAAGTCAACAACCTAATTTTGAAATCTTCATATTGAGCTCAAACAGGATATATTAAGTGAAGAGGGAGATTGAAATCTGCCAATATAGTGGATATGAGAGAATCAACAAGATTACCAAAACGGCAGGATTCCACTCTAATACTTAGTAGCACTCCAAGGTCAAAGAAGTTGAGTTTGACTACAAGCCAAGGAATCATAAATAATTTCCTTTCCCAAATACAAATGAGTTTGAACCCATGTCATCTGCTTCATTGTAATCCAAAAATACCAGAGTTAACGAAATTATAAACACTTGTTCACTCCAATCCTATTATATATAAGAAAAAAAAGGACTTGTTCAGCCAGAAAAATAACGCATATCAGCAAAAACAGTATGCTAAATGCACGACCTACACAGGGTCATGAGACTTGCTTGCTATTCCAAAGACCCTGTGCTCAAAGTGCCTCCGTTTTCACATCATTGCTAGTTGCTACAAAAAGTTCCGCGTCCTGGTCCACTTTTACACCATACAAGTAGTGCCCAATTATCGATTCAAACACATTCATACATAGTAGCAGATATATATAACATTAAATTTTGAGCTCCTACTATATGTCATGCACATTGACAATGACACATAAATTTTTATCTGCGCATACGTATGTACGCACGCACACACACACACACACACACACACACACACACATATATATATATATATATATATTAAATTATTAAGATTAGGTTAATATTATGAGAGGTGAAAACCGAAAAACCTGGAGTTTTACACACAGAATAATATAGTTTAATGTTGCGGAGAGAGAGAGAGAGAGACCTTGAAGTTAGAGAAGGCGTGGTCGAAGGCGTTGATGAGAGCGGAATCGTCCCAGAGATCTCCTTCCTTCCCCATTTGTTCACCCAAATAGCGAGAAGCTCCGCCCGGCTATATGTAATTTTCCCACTCCAATTGATTAGTAAATATCGGGTGTAATGGTTTTATTTTTAAATAAATATATATATAATAAATAAAATGAGATTATTTTTTATTATGAATATAATTATTTATTATATTATTGAGTGATTATAAATTTTGTAGAGTTTATTTTATAAATTTATTTATTTATTATTAGACGATGATAATACCGGGTGCAATATTTTTTCAAGAGAATAGTGGGTGTAATTATTATACCATATTAACATTGTTATTGTTATGTAGTGTAATGGTTTACTAATAAGTAAACAAATTAGTAAATATGTTTTTACAAAACTCATAACTACTCAACCATATCATTCATAATCGCCCCCATGATGAGAAGTTAGTCATGTTTTACTTTTTTTTTTTCTTTTTTAATTGGATGGTTACACCAAATATTTACTTTCATTTCTCTTCAAAAAATATTGAATATAACAGTGATATCAGATTAGTAATGTTGATGTAATATCACCAACTAATATTAAAGAGTAATGCTAGATTGACTTAAAAATTAGACTTGATAATCTCAACTATTGAATAGGTAATGAATCCCAATAAATACTGGGATTTACAGTGAAATCAATGATTCTAATTATCAAATATTAGAGAGCATCAATAAAGCTATGCTAGCAAAGCAAGCCTGGGAGGATGCTAGAAAACCTAGGAGCACTATGGGTTCAAACTCTAAAGGCAAAGTATTTTACACAGGGATCTATGTGGCAAGCAAAGCCTAAAGCTGCGATCTCTTGGATTTGAAAAAGTGTAATNCACACACACACACACACACACACACACACACACATATATATATATATATATATATTAAATTATTAAGATTAGGTTAATATTATGAGAGGTGAAAACCGAAAAACCTGGAGTTTTACACACAGAATAATATAGTTTAATGTTGCGGAGAGAGAGAGAGAGAGACCTTGAAGTTAGAGAAGGCGTGGTCGAAGGCGTTGATGAGAGCGGAATCGTCCCAGAGATCTCCTTCCTTCCCCATTTGTTCACCCAAATAGCGAGAAGCTCCGCCCGGCTATATGTAATTTTCCCACTCCAATTGATTAGTAAATATCGGGTGTAATGGTTTTATTTTTAAATAAATATATATATAATAAATAAAATGAGATTATTTTTTATTATGAATATAATTATTTATTATATTATTGAGTGATTATAAATTTTGTAGAGTTTATTTTATAAATTTATTTATTTATTATTAGACGATGATAATACCGGGTGCAATATTTTTTCAAGAGAATAGTGGGTGTAATTATTATACCATATTAACATTGTTATTGTTATGTAGTGTAATGGTTTACTAATAAGTAAACAAATTAGTAAATATGTTTTTACAAAACTCATAACTACTCAACCATATCATTCATAATCGCCCCCATGATGAGAAGTTAGTCATGTTTTACTTTTTTTTTTTCTTTTTTAATTGGATGGTTACACCAAATATTTACTTTCATTTCTCTTCAAAAAATATTGAATATAACAGTGATATCAGATTAGTAATGTTGATGTAATATCACCAACTAATATTAAAGAGTAATGCTAGATTGACTTAAAAATTAGACTTGATAATCTCAACTATTGAATAGGTAATGAATCCCAATAAATACTGGGATTTACAGTGAAATCAATGATTCTAATTATCAAATATTAGAGAGCATCAATAAAGCTATGCTAGCAAAGCAAGCCTGGGAGGATGCTAGAAAACCTAGGAGCACTATGGGTTCAAACTCTAAAGGCAAAGTATTTTACACAGGGATCTATGTGGCAAGCAAAGCCTAAAGCTGCGATCTCTTGGATTTGAAAAAGTGTAATGGAAGGAAGGGATTTGCTACAAAAAGGCTATTACTGACAGATAGGGGATGGAAGCCAAATCAATTGCTAGGAGGATAACAGGGTATCTGAATATAAACAAATTGCTAATACTCAAAACAACAGTGTTAGAAGCGTACAAGAGTTCATTCAAGTCTCTAACAAAAATATGGAATACAAATCTGGTTTGTTTTCTTTCCAATATGATATTGCTAGAAATATTATGACAATCCCCCTTAGTGAAACTCAACAAATGGATAGGGTGAAATGGGCACATTCAAGGAATGAGTGGTACTGAGTGAAGAGTGGATATGATTACCTACAATTGAGTTGCACAGATGATGGGCACAAAAACTTACCTGCTTCATCATCCTATGGAACCCCACAAGAACTTTTGGAAAATGATATAGCATCTAGTTGCATGGCAAAAGATCAAGATATTTATGTGTAAGGTGGCTAAGGGGGGCACTGGCAACTAAACGGGAACGAATGAAAAAAAGAAACTATCAAATTCTCCCCTATGCCCAATATGGGGGGGGAGGGGGAGGGACCATTGAATATTTACTGTTATTATACACTTGGGCAAGTGAGGTACGGAGTAAGGGTGTTAAACGTGTCGGGTTAAACAGGTGACGGATAAAAAATATGTGAACCCATATACAACACGTTTAATAAACGGGTAAAAAAATTTAACACGAACACGACACGTTTAATAAACAGATAACACGATACGACCCATTTAATCTATTTAAAAATAACCAAAAAAAATATTATTTTAACAAATTTTTACACTTTCAATTTTTTTTTTCCCAACCATACTTTCCTCAATTAAAAAAGTTACAGCCAACAATGGTCAGCCACACGACAAACCACACCACAATGTTTAGCCATGTTAAGCCACACCACAGTCCACCTGTTAAGCCAACATCCACTACCTCTTTTATAAGCAACTAAGTCCTTTCTCTCCACTCCCCCTGTCGACGTGGGATTCAAAAAAAGAGCAGATTAATGCTTCAACGGCTTAAAGCTTTTGTTTCTTATTTTTTTTTTTAACTGATTTCTTTACTTTTTTTTTGAAATATTTTTTTACTTTTTTTTCTTTACTCATTTATTATTATATTAGATTTATTTAAACGGGTGATAAACAGTTTGACAGGTCTCATTCGAACATGACCCGTTTATTAAACATGTTTGACGTGTCAACTCGTTTATCACCCAAATCTGTTAAGGTCTCACCCAAATCTGCTTAATTCGTGTCGATTTGTATCGATTAATCTTGTTGTGTCTAATTTTGACAGGCCTTGTACGGAGGGCATCTCCACTGTTGATCCATATTGATAGATACAAAGTGAAAAGGATTGAAAGCTAATTGAGGGACCAACTCCAAAAAGAAAGGGACGAGGGCTTAACACATAATGAAGGAGGGGCAATCTCTGCTAGCTTATGTATGTTGGTTTATATGGAAGGCTCATAGTGAATGACTATATCGGCATAGACTATCCAAAGTTAAGGAAGGATATCAATGTTATTAATGCCATTCCATTGACGATTAGAGGAGACAAAGACAAAAGGGTTTGGTGGCCTAATTGTAAGGGGTTTTACATTGTCAAATCAAGGTATAGGATGGGGCAATAAGAGTGAGGGGAATCAAATGAAATGCAGCTCGTCTGCTTCCCTTCATCCCAAGCTTTGGCAGGTTATTTGGAACATGAAGGCCTTACCAAAGGTAAAGCATTTTGGGTGGAGGGCCCGTTACAATATTTTGGCCTCGAAGGAGAATTTGTTTAAAAGGAAGTGTGCACCCTTGCCTTGCTGTCCTTTATGTAAGTTATTCCCCAAATCTATTGAGCATATTTTGTTTGGTGTGTGATTGGACTAAAAGGGTTTGGTTTGACATGAATCTGTCTTTTGGGGGGGGGGGGGGGGGGGG
>CAUOFW020006168.1:3989237-4046365 GCA_963454935.2 Ilex paraguariensis | reverse complement strand
GGGGGGGGGGGGGGGGAAGTGAACTCTTTCATGTCAGTGGTGCAAAGATCATCTTGGCTTTTAGAATAGTTTGAGGATGCTCATGGTAGGCTTGAGGTATAGGGTAAAGTTGCTATTGTGGGATGGGTTATCTAGAAAGCTAGGAATCAAAAGGATTGTTGTGATGAGGATGTTAATGCCTATGCGTCGGTTGTTCGTGCCCAACGTATGTGGAATGACCACTTTAGGGTGGATGCTGCTGTTCAATCACGTTCAGGCATCTTTGAGGTTTCAGAGGAACTACCCTCACTTCTTATGTGTGATTATCTTATATGTTGTGATGACACTTTTGATCCTAAGTCTGTTAGGGCTGCATGTGGTGTGGTGGTGTGTAAGGATGATAGTGTTTTGGCTTTCGGTGCTGCTAGGTCTTTCCTTGCAGTGTCCCTTTTATCCTTTAAAGCTGAGGCAGTGCGCCAAGCTTGCCTCTTAGCTAATGCCCTTCTTTTAAATGTCATAATCATGAACGATTGTCTTAGTATTATCAAATTAAGCTCTACTGAAGATGTTCTCCCGTGAGAAATTAGTGTTATTATGAATGATATTAGATATTTTGTTAGGTTACACAACCTCAGCTTTTTACACAAACCTAGTCCCTGTAATAGGACTACTTATTGGATGGCAGTCGCTAAACTAACTAATTTACTTCTGTTGGATTGGTTATGCTCCCCCCTTTCGAGCTTAAGACTTTTCTTTTTGTCTAATTGTAATTTAAATTTTCCTACTTAATACAATGTCGCATGGTCTTCTTTTGATCAAAAAAAAAAAAGAGGTTCTAAGTGAAGCAGTAATGACAGTTGAAAGTCCCAACAGAAGAATGGTACTAAAAAGCCAAAAAGTTGCAAAAATCCTAAAGGTCTGTTTGATTAGGAAGAAAAAAATGATGAAAAGTAAAAATAATAGAAAGTAAAGTAAAAGAAAAAAAAATGATAGACAATATATTTTTCATGCATGTATTTGATTATAATAAAAAATTTACGGGAAAGTTTTAAAAAAATTTCATTCTATTGTTTGAAAGAAAGTGAAGTTATAAGAAATTTTTTATAATTGTCTAAATTACCTTTAATTATATTAAAATCAGTTTAAAAAATATAATTATAATTGAAAGTTATAAAATTTTAAAAAAGTGGCTCGAAACCTAATTCTAAGACAATTACCAACACAAATTAAGGTCTTTGAGCCAAATTATATGATTAATCAAATTCATATCAATTTTTTTTTAAATTAATAACCAATAAAATATTTTAAGAAAAATAAGAGTAAAATTAGAAGTTAGTTATAGATCATAATTTTTTTGCATTTACTTATGTTTTTTACAAGGAAAAAAAATTGGTTATTTATGAAAAATTTAAGAATGAAAGAAAATTATTTTTTCTATAATTTTTCTTTTTACGATAACCAAACAAATAAAATTTTAATTTTTTTTTTTTTTTTTAACAATTTCTATCATTCTGCTACTAAACAAACGAACCCTACCTAAAGAGAAGGAATGAGAATCTCCACCACAATGCTAGATAAAGCTTAATTACAATGGGACATTTGTTGAGAGGACTGGAAAAAGGGCCTATGCAGTTATAGCAAGAAATCACAAAAGATTAATGATGAATGGGGAGACAAGAACTTTACTTGCATCATCATTCTTGAATATTAAAGTTGAAGTTATTAAAGGAATATGCAGGCTAACTCTCAGAAAGATATATCAGATAATAATCGTTGAATTTGACTCAAAGATAAGACTCAATCAATGAGGGCTCTAATGAACATGCCAAGGAAATTGAACCAATTTTGCAGGATATTTGGGAGTATATGAAACACACATTCCACATGCCCAGTTCGAAGAAGCTAGAAGTGAGGCAAAAGCACACAATGCATCCAAACAGGCAAGAAGAGTTAAGTTTTTCTTGAGTGGAAGACTTATCACCCCGGTATTTGAAATTCTTACATAGGAAGGCTAAAGTAGGAATAGGAATATAGGACGACTTAGTGATGTAATACGTCAGCCTTTTTAGTAATACAATTTCTATTTCTAACATAAAAAAATAAAACAAAAAAGAAAGAGAAAAATTGGAGAAGAAACAAACGCATTAACTTTTGTTTAATGCCCTGGGCCTGGGCCTGGGCCTGGGCCTGGAGCATTTATAAAGAGTGGTTGGAAGATGTTGATAGGCATTATTACTTCTATTATATATGTGGTGGTCCCCACTTTACTCAATATCACGGGCATCTTCCATTTTATATATTTTTTTTATTTTTGGCAAAATCGCGCGTCATACTTTCGAACAAATTATCATCACACGTATGAACACTTATCAAACCGACTTGACTTCGATCTCATCTAGACATACAATACAAACGACACCGTATAATGTGTTCAAAACCTAAAGCGACGCCGTACTTGTCTATCCGCCCCACCCCTAGATATCACCTCTATCTTCGAATCTACGAGGTTAGGTCTATCCGACCTTTCGTTCTCTCTTCCTCTCTCTTTATCTTTCTCTTTCTCCTCCTCTTTCTCTTTCTTCTCGCCCAAGCAACAACAATCCACAACGGCGACTATACATTAATTAGTTGTTTCTTTCAATTATGGACTTTGTGCCGTCAGTCTTCGCTGCCTAAAGTCATCGTCTCGGTTCCTCCGCGACTCTCTCTCACAAAGAAGCTGGATCTCGGAACGACGACGAGGCAGACAAGTCAAAATCTGTTGAGAGACATGAAAATTGTGGTTTTGCTGTTAGATAGGTAAGGATCTTGTATTTTGTTAATTTTTTATAGGTTTGTGGTTCAGATTTAGTTTTTTTTTTTTGTGGAAATTTGTGTTGTTTCTTACTATTTCTTTGCTTGAAGTTGGAATTGTTTAGGGAATTTGACGGATCGGTGCTGATGTTTGTTTATGTGGCTTTTGTGGATGATTTCGTGTTGCCTTTTGGTTTAAATCTGATGTCTTTATCATGTTTTGCACCCTTTTCTGCCTGTTTTAATATGTTGATGTGAGTGGTTTCTTAGATCGAGAAATAATTATTAAGACTCGAAAAAAAAGTTATTCTTGAGAAGTTCATAAGAGTTTTTTTTGGTTTTTTTTAATTTTTATCGGGAAACAACATTATCCGTGGGAACGTAAAAAGAAAAACAAATGGACAATTGCCATGTGTAGGACAAGAGAAAATTGGTTTGCAAGTGATTGATGCTCAATGGTTCATATACACACGTCTATTTGAGCAATGGACTTAAAAACTAAACTTAAAAATTAGTTTTGATAATTACAACTATTGATTTTACTTTTATTGGGAGCCATTACCTATTCAATGGGTCCCAATAAAAGTAAAATCAATAGTTGTAATTATCAAATCTAATTTTTAAGCCTAATTTTTAAGTTCATGTATCATTACTCCACTATGTGAGTAGTCCCGGTAATGCAGCCGGAAGTCAAACACTACTAGTCACAAATTTATCTAAAGATTCACTCTGTTCCTCGCCAATAAGGCTTGCTAGTTGACTTAACCTATACCTCTTTGTTAGATATAATCACTCCCCCAACTGTGAAGAGGGAGAGTTTCTCACCTACAAAGGTAAATACAGTGTCACCAAGAGTATGTAAAACTTCCTTTTTACAGAAACTCTGTTCAGCGACTTGAATTTGACGAGGCAGTGACTATTGCGGGCTTGTTTTATTTGAAGTCAAATCACAATATATAGGGAAATGTTTTTTTTTTTTAATTCGTGGATCTTGCTTTTTTGGAACAGAAAAGAATAGAGCTTCCTTCATCTTTAAAGATTTTTATTTGGGAGTTGCTGACATTATTTTATTTTAGGGGACTGTAAGTAGTGTAGCTGTTTAGAAGTTTGTAGCCAGAAACAAAAAGAGGTAAAAGAAAGAAGAATTTGTCGACTTTGCAGCGATGTCGAGGAGAAGAGAGGCTTGTATAGAAATGGCCTCTTGTTGCAGAATTTGGTATGTACTTCAGCACAATGATTTGCTGATTGCATATTATTATGCATTAATGTCAGGCACATTCAAATTATAGAGTATTCTTCATTTGGTTGATAGTTGTTATGCAAACAGAGGTATTGTGGTTGATGCTGTAATTTTTTTTAAAATTATTCACAATGAAGTTAATAACCTTGCCCAATTTGGCATGTCTGCAAAATGAAAAAAGTTCTATTGAGCCACCAATGTTCATCTGTAGTACGCCCCAATAAGGCCCCCTTATTTGTAGTTCATGCAGTAGTGACACCACTGAACTTTTTTCAAGTGGGTCCACTAATCTGATCTTTGCTTAGCAATTTGTTTGCCACAGTCATAATGGATAAAAAAATTGGAACTTTTTGCATATCTGGTTTCCTTTTAAGTGCAAAAATCAAAGGAAAAAGAACTGTCAATTGGCGCAAAAAGTAAAGTAAAAATGAACTGTAGGTTGGCATTTTTTTACTTCTCTATGTTGAATTGGAAGCTTCACTTTTGATGATATATGGCACTCACAAATTTCTAGTACATTTGTTTTAATGAATTTCATAAAATATGCATGCCATATTGTTGGAAATGTGTGGATATGTTGACTTATTTATTTTCCCCTGTTTTAGGGCATTGCAATATCTCCTTCATGGCATAGGTTTTGGTGGATTTTTGATAGAAGATAACTTAGGTGTCAGTCCTTGGAGTGCAAATTTGTAAATAGATATTGAGAGTGTAGATAATGGAATCAAAGTGGGTTAGAGTGTTGGATAGTGGCCGTAGAATTGTTGTTGACTCAAAGAGAAAACGGGCCGCCAAGTACCTGGCACGTGTAATTGGAGCTAGCAACAATGTGCTGTCTACGCAATGTGATCATAACTCATTGACTAAGAAGCTTGGCAAGAGGAAGAGATCATATAAATGCATAACGAAGTGTGGGTCACACTTGAGAAAATCACTACTCAAGAACTACACCAATTTTATGAAAAGTGGACTACCTCAACGTCTACTGTTTTATCAGAATGGTGGATGGAATGATTTCCCTCCAGAAGTAGTTGAGTTGGTTAGGGAAGATTTTCAGAAGAAAAATGCAGCAATTGAGGTGCAGATCAGTGGTTCTGATTTGATGCTAGATATCCTGTATATGATTCAAGTGGATTTGAAAACTGGTTTAGAGAAACCTATTGCTTGGATTGATGAAGCAGGTTACTGCTTTTTTCCTGAATTATTGCCTACTAATAGTGAAATGCATGAATTCTACCAATCTGAATTAGAAAAAGATGAAGAATATGTGGCTAAACAGCCAACTGTAACTCAACAAATCAAGCTGCATATTGATATCAATATAGATGGAGTGAATAATTGTAAGTTGGAGGAATGTGTGGAGGAATCAAATACTGGTTCTAAAAGGATTAAAATTGGCCAGAACCCTGTTTTGAGTCATGATAAACTGGCTGTTAATGACAAACACAACAGACGATCTGATGCAAAAATGGGAGAGGCTGTTGAGGAATTTCAGCAGATAAGTGAGAAGTTATCCCCTGAGATAGATTCTACATGCAAAACTGTGGATTCTGTCACTGTCAAAAATTTGTTTATTATGGGCATGAGGACATTGCTGAAAGTGGATACACTTGAAATTAATAGATGCTCTAGTAATTTAATTCATACCCGCTTGGAACTGTTTGAGAAGCAGGTTGAGATAACCCAAAGGTGTCGTGGGAATGCAAATGTTCAGTATGCTTGGCTTGCTTCTTCTAAAGATGCAGTATCTAGCATTATGACCTATGGGCTTGGGCTTTGTGGTGGATCTGAACTGAAGACCAAATATGGCATTGGAATTCACCTCGCAGCTGTTAATTATGCTCACACAAGGTTTGCATATACTCTCTTTTTTCCCTAGTTGTTTGCTTTGTGGATTGGTAATGAATGGATATGGTGGTTGCTACCAACTAAATGGAATTTTTTTTTTTGATTAGGCTGCCCTATAGTGGAACTATTGAAATTCACTCTATTTTTCTCTCTTAACTTCAATTTATCTGGGAGCAGTAGGCCATTTGTTTGGCATGCTTAGCCTAAGATAATTCTGTGGATAATTATGTTTTCTTTTGGATAATTCTGTGAATGGATATGCTTTCATTTAGCTTTTCTTTTCTTTTCTTTTCAGTGCGAGTTATTGTGATGTTGACGAAAATGGAGTACAGTACATGGTGTTCTGCCGTGTCATATTAGGGAATCTGGAACTTCTTCATCATGGATCTGGACAATTTCATCCCAGTTGCGAAAAATATGATAGTGGAGTTGATGATCTGCAAAATCCAAGTCATTACATTGTTTGGAATATGAACATGAACACGCATATTTTTCCAGAATTTGTTGTCAGTTTCAAGATTTCTCACAGTGCTGAAGGTGCTACTTGATACGATTATGTTTTAACTCTGATGCTTGATCTTTTTGCTACTCATGCATCGCCTTTGCTTCATCTATATATTTGAGGTCATGTGATTCTCATGTCATGAAAGATGGTCAAACCATTTTTGTGAATAATTCTTACATGGCAGTCTTAACTCCACGGTAGATGCAATTTCCCTCCACCTGGAAAAGACTTTGCCTAAAAAGCTATTTGAAACATGTGGTAGATCCAAATTGAATTTGTTAGTTTTTACGTGTACAATTTTTCTTAATCCTCACTTAAATCTTATCATATTTCCAAATTGAACGATGACTAAACTTTCCCCTTTTTTGTTTTAAAGAAAAACCATGGCTCCAAAAAGAAGGAAGTTTAATCGTATCCTCTTTTAAATCTTATCTTATTTCCAGATTGAACTCCTTCCCCTCTAGTATGAATTACTTGATTTTTTCCAGAATCCCATCTGCACAAAAATTATTTTCAGAACATAAATGCATGAAATGTGGAAATTTATATTTTCCCAAAGAAGTCATCAAACAAGATTTTGTTTAGGTATTATATACAAAATTTTAAATCATATTTTACATATAAGTTAGTATGAACTAACTTGAAACTGGTACCTAGATTAGCAAATGTATAAGTATCTTCAAACTTTACTTTTCTTTTGCATAAGTAGCATCTTCAAACATGTTGTGGGTATCCTATATAACATTAATTGGATATTATGTGATGTTCTAAACTGTAATCTTTATTCGTGTAAGACTGCAATAGATCCACAAAATTATCTGTTTAGTCATAAGTTATTAAGTTGTCAGATAAAACTAAAAGTGATGTAAAAACTTCATGTCGTTGTTAAGAGGCCTTGATTTAGCAAAACATAGGGGGGAAGGGACATTGATATAAGTTACTCGCCAGCGTGGGAGGAAGAGAATCCCATGTGAAGAAATTTTTTCTGTGTCTGTAACTGCTTTAGCCTCTGATTTTTTTACTGAGTCAAATGGCACACAATGGGAGAGAGGTTGGTGGATAAAGTGATTCTCTTGGCTATCAGTACCTTCTATTTCTTGTTCAAAGATGTCTTTCAGGTGTTGGAGTATGTGACTTCCTCAATGTCACTGCAGGGGCTCCAAGTCCGGTAGGGGAAGAAAGCAGGTTAGACTTGTCTGGAGTTACTAGTCAGGGACCTCAGGGCAAGTTGCAGCTAGATTCTTCTTCAGTTGAATCGGTAATCCTTCCTGTACTTTAAGATTCTTTGTTTACCTGTCTTCTCCGCTAATGTTGTCTAATGGACAGCAAATCTTGGATGGGAACTCCTTAGTGCTTTGTATTAGCACAAGTTGATGGGACCCACGCCACTGTAAGGGGTTCTTCTGTTCTTTCTAGTCCAGGTCCCCAGGAGCTGAGCCGAAGCTTGAAATTTTAATTGTTATGCAAGCTGGCCTGGGTCAACTAACTACTCTATGAGGTTTGACAGGTTTTACTGTAGTCCGGTCTAACGTATAATATATTTTTTTTTGTCAGAATATAACTTTTTCTACTTAAGAAGAGGTGGATAACTATGAGGTGATTTAAGAATATGCCACATTAAACTTTGGTTTTTCACTTGATTAAGGGTAGGGTTTAATAACTTATTTATTTGATCAAGTGTCTAGCCCAAACTTTTCAGGGCATTTCTGCAACACCTTTTTGGGAATAGCATTTACAGAAATGCTTAGTTTCTTTTATTACTTCTTTTTCCTTCTGGGAGAATGGGAACCATGTGAATCATGGTGAGGTATTTCATTGTCAACTGTGATCATGAAAGCTGGTGAATGGCATTGTGAAAGATCTTTTATCCATTTTTTATGACTTGGACAATTGTTTGTTAGAAGAAGCCTTTTTTTATGTGCTTGATGGAAGCTAACCATTGTTTGCTGTTTTTGGCTGCTGCATGACACTGTTCTCGTGGTTTTCTGACTTTCACAGTTATCATTGTTAATTTGCTAGGTGGGAAATTGCCACAAATATCAATTATTGGACAAATCTCAAGGAAAGGTCCTTAGTATTGGTTCAACCACTTCAAAGGCTCCTAATTCCCCTTGGATGCCTTTTGCCATGCTATTTCAAGCAATTTCAAATGAAGTTTCTCCTAAAGATATGAAGTTGGTGCAGCTTCATTATGACTTATTCCGGGTTTGTATAGTAATATATTTCTTTGTCTTATTGTTAGGTTGAGGTTTTCCTAGTTATTTGAATATGTTTCTGCTCCTTTTGTTGGGTATGTTATTAGACCAAGAAACTCAGCCGGGAGGATTTTATTAAGAAGTTGAGATTGATAGTTGGGGATCAATTGTTGAAGTCGACAATTACAAGTCTCCGCAAGGTATGATTAGAGTTGTTTGATCTGACCATTGTTGGTTCATTTGAGCTATTTTACCCGTGGCTCTCAGCTGTCTATACATTTCATGAATATTTTATTGTTCGAATTGGAGTCCTAAAATTTGTATGTGATTTTTTTTGTATATTGGTACTCTATTGGTAGGTTAAAACAACTTGTAGCTTGCTTAAAATTAATAAAAGGACAACTATTGCCAGTTGGACCTATTGATTGACTCCTTGTGACATGTAAAATTTATCTGTATTTTATACCAGTGCATGCTATTGTTATATAGTATTGTACATGTGTGTGTCCATATATATTAATGAATTTATGCTATAATACATGTATCTCAAGAGGAGCTGATGGCTTTACAGTGCTACTGTTGAGTGCTTCTTTCTACCCAACAGTGGTTTTGTTTTTCCTACTCTTGAATTCTCTCCATGTGTAAAAGCACCAAGGCTGAATGCCCCCCTCGCGCTGGTTGTTGAGTGAAATTTGAATAATCTTTAGCAGGCAATTGTGTTTCTAAGTGACTGCAGCAGTACAAGACTTTGATAGGTGGTAATGATGTATGAGAATGAAATGACCATTACTAAGTAATGTCCATTCCAATGTTTGGTATATATTAAAGAAAATCCATTTCCATTATCATGAAATGCTTAATCCTACCAGTGTAAGATTTGTCATTCCTTAACATGAGGTGGTATTTTGTATTTCCAACTATAACCATTTGTCTCCACCATCACTACTACTATGCCACCTCTACCTCCACCAGAGGTCATGGTCCTGGGTCTAGGGAGGGGATGTGACCAGGCCCACTTTGGGACTAGGGTTGGGGTCCATTTTTAGGTGTCAAGTCCGGGGAAAGCATGTGGTCTAGAACAAGGGTCAAGTTCAAGGTTGGGTGTCGAGGTTGAGTTTGGGGTCTAGTCGAGGTTGAGTTCAGAGTCTAGTCCGGGGTTGAATTTAGGATCAGGGCACGTCTGGGTCTTGAACAAGTTCAAGGCCAAGTTTGAGTCTAGTGTCGAGTTTGGGTCTTGGTACAGGGTCCGAGGTCCATGTTTGGACTGGGTTCCTGTTTGGGATTTTGAGGCTGGGGCCTCGAAATAGCTTTATTTTAGTGTCATCAAGAGTATTTCAATTAAATATAATTTTTTTAGTAAAAGAGTTGATTTGTCTAGATATTTGAATGGTTCTATTCCATTACTTATACTTAATTGTTGTCAAACATTAGAATGGTAGTGTGGAGTAGATGTTGAAATGGTAATGCACATTCCATTCAATTCACTTGCTCATTTCATTTCAATCTCAAGAATTACCGCGTACTAAACACAATAATAAGATTGCAAAAACTCTTTAGTTTCGGCTTTTTTGGAGACAGGATTTCGTGAAGTAATCTCTTGTCTCCCTGAATTTCTATCTATTTCCCTAATATCCCCTCTAAAGATTTGCTGAAAGAATTTGTCCAGAAAAATGTCATTTAGATTCAAAGCCTTTTTTTCTTTTCAAATAGTTACGTGATTATTAGTTCTCCTTCTATTTTTAACTGGATTCATGTGCATAATTTATGAAGCATGGGCCTTATCATGGAGTCTCATTGTATTTACATTTGACAAATGTAGAGCAGTTTTGAAGCTTAAAAACCATGTCTCTTCCTGGTTTTGATTGCAGCTACCATCCACTTCTACATGCCCATTGAAAGTGCCGAAGGAGGAGCAAGAATGTTGAGGCTGTTTGATACCTTGATGGTTGTTGGCTTTCTTGATGATCTTGGTGTTTGGTATATCAGGTCGAGTTTGATTTTGGTGCTGCTTATGATGTTCTTATATGCAATGTGCTTCTGGTTGCTTTCCTTTTTGCTATTCGTGGTAAATGGCCAACTTGTAAAACTGAATACATCTTTAGATAATATCATTCTGTTAAATAATTTCCATCGGCACATTTCTTTAAGCAGACGGCCAGTTACTAGAAACCCATTTCTGACATGGGTCATTTTTTTTGGGACATTTAGAAATAGTTGTGATTAATTTACCAAAAAAAGGCAATAGTTTCGATTACTGTTTCTCTGGTTGACAATTTGGTAGACCTTGAAAAATAATTGAGGCGATGCTGGTCATGCGAATGGACCATATTATTCATAACGTATTTGCTTCTGTTATTACTTTTTTGTTTCCCTGATTACCCTCATCATACGAAGTCTGCTGGTTAAGTTAATGCTGTCTCAATGTCATTTTCTTGAATTTTTTGTTTGTGGGGTTGGGGGAAGGAAGACCAGAGCATAACAAAATGTGTTTTGTGATCCGTGAGGTTTTATTTTTTTTATGCAGACTTTCTTGCCATTGTGGGAGAGCAGTTGTGGCTTGTGACTGGAAGAAAAGGACTGGTTTTGTGCCTTTTGTCAAATCGTGTGTAGACTAGACTAATATAACATGTATACGTTGGTTGAGTGATCAATAAATTTTGATGAAAAGTCTGATAATGTCGAGGAAACAAATCTCACTTTTATGCAAACCAAAATGAAAAGTCTGCTGCTGCTGCTTCATCAGGAGAGAGAATAGATTTTACATTCCTCCAACACATGCATTGCACATCTCCAAACAAGGCATCAATGTTAGTTATACAAATCAATAAGTTCAAATGCAAAAAAAAAATTGTTAGTTAAATCATAGAGAAAGAAGCAATTACCAAACATAATCTCAGAAGGATACAACCAAATTCAGTCCGAAGAAATGATTTGGATACTTCATCGATATTAAAATTATTACTCTTCTGTTACAGGTTCCAAAAGATTTGGAACCATATAAATTCAGCACAACAAGAGGAACTATAGGTCTTTGAAAGGAGAATGGAGTGGTCCTCGAGTTTTTGAGCTCTAAACTCCACTAAATGCTTCAGGTCCTGGTGCTGAGGCACATATTGTTTTCCCACCCTACATTCCACTACCAGAAGCATGGAAAATAAAGCAAGATGTGTGAACGACCGATGCAGCAGCTCAAAATTATGATCAACACTAGGGCCAAATGAAAAAATTGTCATCTATGAAGTACATACATACTTTGTTAAGGTCAACATATCCGTATCGAATATATTACTCGAGGATACTTATCGGATACACATTATCATACATATTAAATAATTAATAAAATATGTGAATACTTTTCTGATACTTCTACATATGGAGCAAGATGTATAATTTATAATTTTAATCTATATTCTCTCCTTTTGAGCTAGCATATAATAAAAAAACATCAACAAAATTTCACTTAATTTTTGACAATTCTGTGTGTTTTTTAATTATTATCTTAGATTACTTGTCACAAGAGTATAAAAAAATGATTTAGTTACACTATAAATTTATAAACAAATACAAGTGAATAAATCAATTAGTTAAATGTTGATTTTGATTCCTTTAGTTGGTCATTTTCACTTTATGAACATATCATACTGAGACGATATTACATATTTTTCAAGGTAAAAATTGTTAATTTTGCTTACTATCATTAAATAATTATTTAAAATTATAATTTTTAAGTCATTAAACAATAGTAAAATATAAAATATATTTTATTATAGATGTATTTTAGCCGTATTCGTATCCTATTTTTTTCAAATTTTGTAATATCTTTGTATCCATATCCCGTTTCTGTATTCGTACTTCCTAAGTTGTTATCTTATAGTGATGGTGGCATTGAAATAACATTTCCGAATGAGTTACTCATACTTATTATCAGAAATAAACAATATTGTACATACAAGAAAATCTCCACCAAAAGTGGATGTATATTGAAAACTAACCATGCTCAAACATACTGAGAATAAGACATACAAATTTATGCCAATGTACATGGGAATATAGATGAATATCTAGAAACAACCATACGTCTTAGCATTTGGGAACAAAAGTCAATTCACATAGATTAACTGGATAAACAACATGCATTCATGAATCCATTTTCCGAAGTGCTTTAGTGCAGGTAAACTGTGAAGTGATGAAACAATCTCCATACAAGTTCGCAATAATACTCGAAATGCTTCCAATTTTAATCATAATAATACATATGGAAAGATAGTGAAAGAAGAATACTGGTGACAGTTTCAAATTACTAGAGGAACCACTGACTATTTCACTGCTTTGGGTAGATACAGTGATTGTACTGCCAGCTTGAGATAGATCATCATTCCACTGGCTCGAAGATCATAAGATTTATATGACGGAATAGCCAAAACAGAAGATGGAGTGTCACTCTGACAGTGATTCCCTATGAGCAAAGAACTATCACACAAAACATTAAATTTCTGACCCCCCAAAAAGAGTAAAAGATCAATGTAACATTCAAGTTTTCAATATTGAAATACTAGATGCAAAAGTTAAACTACAATGGATTCATAAGCACAAAAATAATTTTTGCCGCACGTGTCTGGATACAAACACACACACAGAGGGGTGAGGGGAAGAGAGAACGGTTCTTAGCAGAAATACCTCCCCCCCCCCTCGGGCCGCGCGGGGGCAACTGACACAGTAAGATTTATCGTACCCATACGCACTTGTAGAGAGGTACAGAATCTACAGATATTCTAAACAAGCATAGACACTACAATGAATCCAAAAGATTTTGATGATGATTAGAAATATTTATGCTGACCAATTTTAAAAATTATTTGTGGTAGTGTGTAGGCAACAGATGTTCACTAGCCTAAAGTTTTCAACAATTCGGCTTAAAAATAAAGACTATTAGATCATGTGTTCTGCTCAAGTGATACCAACAGTGTAAGCTAAAAGAAAATGTAATAACGAACTATATATCCTCTCATGCAACAAATTGAACTTACATCTTCCTCGCCTGTCTCTATTGATGACTCGACAAGACGCTTATTAGAACATCCTTGGCTTCTTCGTCTTCCTCCAATCTTGATTGCATTTTCACTTGTCCTTCTTCCAACTATTCAACAAGAAGATATGATGAACATAGCAAGAGAAGTTAAATTTATGCTTCCCACGTCAAAAAGAGGTCACAAAACAAAGAACACTAACCATCATTAATATATTTCAATTAACACCAACCATCATTAATATATTTCAATTCAATACGTGGCCACTAACCACACTCGCACCAAACTGAAAGCCAAGGATTTAGAAGGAAAAAAAACCATTTTGTCTTGAGCTCAAAATTTCCTCGTGATTGACACCACCAAACATCCCCTTCTTTAGATGTGACCAAGTTCTTGTTTGAGAATCAAAATTTCCATTTGATACTTCTTAATCAAGGCTTTTTCAACAATAATCTGAAAAAAATATATATAAATTACACGATAAAAGGGAGTTCCAAAGAATTAGGATTGTAAATTCTTCTTCAAATATCAGACCATTTGCTCATGTCATAGCAAACCTTATAAAGTGATGCAAAGATCTCAACATGCTTTTCCCCTGCTTGCAAATGTTGATGTATTATGAGTTTCCTCCATGTTACTGGATGTAGGAGTAACTGTGTAGATAAGCTGAGATAAATAGAAAACCCTACGGAAGAGACAAGTCAATATTGCAATATGATTCCTTTCTATCCAAATGTATAATAATTCAGAAAAAAGATGAGTATAATAATATGGACTCAATGTAATCACTTAAAATCTGGTTACTTGGAATGCTTATAGAAACATGCCCACGCCCATGCCCACTCAATGAAGATTGCAGCAGGTGGGTAAGCTTAGAATCTCAATATGGAACATGAGATGCCTTTCTCAGTTTACAACAAAAGTCCAGATAAGAGATCCTTCATTAGACTTGTCAGGGAAAAATGTGACATGAGCATTCAGTTGATGAGTACACAATAGGAAGTTGTTTTGCTACAAGGTCAGCTTCCCACATCACAAACAGAAAATATCAGGTAAATGTGTACAACAAATTTATATTTACATGAATGGTCAAGCTTGAGCCGATTTAAGTAAAGACTGCCAGCTAGAAAGATTCCTCGCTGCACATTTTCTATATATCTGTCTCCATCATCGGTTGCATGTTCTAGTAATGAATTGGAGATAGAACAATGGGGAGGTTGCAATTTCAAATCTGCTATTATTGTTGTTTTTGATATCGAAACGATCTTTATACATTGTCAATGAACTTCACGTTGGAGGGAGGGGGAGGATGGGTGGGAGGGAGAGAATAGATAACACTACGTCTAGAGACTGATTATTTATTGTGACATGCTATTAGAATTGTGAGTGCAAAAATTAGCACCAGTGATCCTTTTGGATTTATGGTTCCAAGTGTTGGAAGACTTTTGTTTATGTATAATCCTTCCTGTCTCCTTTTTATACTTTTTGAGCTCTCAGATTCGGCTAGATCAATTGACTTCTACATCAAAGGGACAAAATAAAACACTAAGATAACAAAAAAAAAAAAGAATAACATTAATATTTTGAGAAGAAGAATGAATTTAAGCATTCAAACTTGTTAAGAATAGTAGGGTAGTATGTGTAAATCGTTAATAGTAAGAAGAACAGGATGTATGTGTTATTCTTATTATTGTAAGTTAACTATAAATATAAGTGATGTATGAGAGCTAGGTTATGTGATAGGAATCGGATTATATTTCGTTATAGTAGGTGTAGACGTAAGGAATAAGAGTTATTTGTCATTATGCTTTTCAGGGGTTTAGTTGTCATTATGACTATTTATTTCTTTTAAAATTCTTTTAGAATTTGTGGTCTCCCTATATATATATATATATATATATATATATATATATATAGGAGATATGTTATTTGTTTTGGTAGACTTTGATTATTGATTATTGGTATTAAATCTTCTTTTTAAAATTTTCTCTATTCTCATCTCTTTCTTCTTCTTTTCTCATCTCGTTCTTCTTCTCTTCTCATCCCTAATACGATCTACATCAATTTGGTATCAAAGCCTAATTTCAATTCATATAAATTACAAAAAATCTCAACAACGCCGTTCATCGAAAAAAAAAAAAATTGTTCGCGCGAAATCACTATTTATCGGCTGTCCAGGTAAAAAAAAAAACTTTGGCAGATTCTTACTATTCATCGTTCTTGTTCTAGAAAAAAAAAAAAAAAATTCATCATACGCAGTGTTTTGGTCTCGTTCCATAAAAAAAAAAAAAAAAAAATTTCATTGTACGCACTGTTCTGGTCTCGTTTCATAAAAAATAAATAAATAAATAATTGTGCACTGTTCATCATTGTTACTGTTCATTGCGCTTGTTTTCGTTGTTGACCTGTGCTGCTTCGAATTCATCGTTTCCCATCTTCTTCCTCGTTCCATCATGTTAAGGAAGAAAACATTGGTTTTAACCCTTTCACCCCCATAAAGCTCCAGAATTACAAGAACCTCCCCATAAGTTCTCAAAAAATTACAGAATCACCCCAGAAGTTCTAGTAAATTGCAGAAGTATCATCCAGAAATTCCAGTATTGCAGAAACGTCCCAACAGGTTCATAAAATTACAGAAACATCACACCAGAAGTTCCAAAAATTGCAGAAACACCCTAAAAAATTCTATACTTTATAGGATCATCCCCTAACTTGTCAAGCATCCTCTTGGAGTTGCATCTAATACCAGGTACGAGTTCTTTTCATTGAGAATTGATGACTAGTATTTATATTTGTTGGTAAGTCAAACAAAAAAAAAAAAAACCTAAACTTTCTTTATTTGTTGTTTCCGCATACCACCTTCAAAACTTACACTCTCCTGAAACGGTTGAGAAAGCATATTATAAAGCCTTAGAGATTGAACAATACCTTAGGCCACCCTTTCAACGTCGAATGCCTTCTCAAACCGGAGAATCTCAACCATCAAGGTCAGTCCCATTTGATCGGTCTCGAGGCGTCACCCAGTCAGGCCCTGTCACATCCAGGGGTAACAATTATCCCAACTTGAGAGGTAATACCACTAAGGGTCGAGATTCTACACTCACAGGTTCTCGCCAGGACAGTTCTTCCATAGAGTGTCACCATTGTCATGGCAAGGGTCATATTGCTTCACAGTGCCCTCAGCGTACCTTGACCATTAACCAGGGATTAGAGAATTCACTTGACAGAGAGAATGTTGACCTAGAAGTTGATCCTTTGGATGAGGAATCCTTAGAGTTACTAGATGAGGGTGAGGAAGAGTGGCAAACCGATGACACACCCGTGTCAGTGTGATGCAATGTATCTTATCCACCCCTTCAGACACAGCAGCATGGAAACGCACCAGCATTTTTCATACTCTAGTTCGTTGTGGGGGTCAAGTTTGCAAGGTCGTCATTGATGGGGGAAGTTCATTGAATGTCATCTCTAAATCAGCTGTAGCTCAGTTGCAGCTTAAGTCAGAGACACACCCACAACCTTACAAAGTCGCATAGGTTGACAAGACCTCCTTACCAGTCTCACATAGATGTTTGGTCCCTATTCAGATGGGTGACTATTCAGATCATATATGGTGTGATGTCTTACCTATGGATGTCGCTCATGTCTTGTTGGGTCGCCCGTGGCTTTTTGATCTAGATGTGACAAATTATGGGAGGGAAAATACCTATGTTTTCAAGCATAAGGGGAAAATCATTAAGTTAAAACCTGCGAAACCCTCAGAAAGTAATACTTCAAAGCATAGGTCATCTTCCCCAGTAATTCACAAGAAAAACCTTCACATCTTGACCCATAGAGAATTTGAGAAAGAGAGAAAAGAGTCTGGTATAATGGCAGCTCTAGTTGTCAAAGAAGTTGTTCAAAGTCCTTTGGAATCTAAAGACGATCTTTTGCCTGAGGTTGATAGTCTATTGAGAAAATTCCATGATGTGATTCCTGAGGAACTACCCGATGAGTTGCCACCAATGAGAGATGTTCAGCATGCTATTGACTTAGTTCCAGGATCTCAGTTGCCTAATCTTCCCCATTATCATATGAATCCCACTGATCGTGCTGAACTCCAAAGGCAAGTAGATGGACTGTTGCAAAATGGGTGTGTTCGTCATAGTCTTAGTCCATGTGTTGTCCCTGCTTTGTTGACCCCTAAGAAAGATGGTTGTTGGAGAATGTGTGTTGATAGCCATGTCATTAACAAAATTACAGTCAAGTATCGATTTTCTATACCGAAACTTGAAGATATGCTTGACTTTTTGACCGGTGCACTTTGGTTCTCCAAAATTAATTTGCGCAGTGGTTATCATCAAATACAAATTAGACCAGAAGATGAATGGAAAACCGCATTTAAAACCCAGGATGGACTTTATGAGTGGTTGGTCATGCCTTTTGGATTGTCTAATGCACCTAGCACATTTATTAGGGTTATGACTCAGATACTGCGTCCTTTCCTAGGAAAATTTGTGGTTGTTTACTTTGATGACATCTTGATCTATAGTAAGTCTAAAGAAGAGCATTTGGATCGTCTTCGACAGATTTTGCAGACATTATGCGTGGAAAAATTCTATGCGAACCTTAAGAAGTGTTCCTTTATACAAACTCAAGTGCTTTTCATTGGATTTGTTATTTCTGCGCATGATATTGCAGTTGACCCAGAGAAAATTCGTGGTATTAGGGATTGGCCAGTGCCAAGAACAATTTTTGAGGTTTGAAGTTTTCATGGTTTGACCACCTTCTATAGACAATTTATTAAAGGGTTTAGTTCCATTATGGCTCCCATCACAGAGTGCATGAAAAAAAGGGAGTTTCAATGGACACTTGCTGCAACTAGAGCTTTTCAAGAAATTAAGCACAGGATGATAGAGGCACCCGTTCTTCAACACCTAGATTTTTCTAAGGTATTTGAAGTTGCCTGTGATGCATCTGGTGTAGGGATAGGTGGAGTTTTGAGTCAAGAGAGTCATCCTATTGCTTACTTCAGCGAAAAACTCAATGAAGCTAAACAACAATACTCTACATATGACAAAGAGTTCTATGCTGTGGTACAAGCTCTTCGTCATTGGAGGTATTATCTATTGTCATCTGAGTTTGTGTTATATTCTGATCATCAGTCATTAAAATATNGTTATATTCTGATCATCAGACATTAAAATACCTTCATTCCCAGAGAAAATTGAGTGTTAGGCACGTTAGGTGGGTTAAGTTCCTTCAAGAGTATACTTTTATTCTTCACCACCTANTCTTCATTCCCAGAGAAAATTGAGTGTTAAGCACGTTAGGTGGGTTGAGTTCCTTCAGGAGTATACTTTTGTTCTTCACCACTGAGCGGGCATTGAAAACAAGCCTGCAGATGCTCTTAGCCGTGTAGTTACAGNGGCATTGAAAACAAGCCTGCGGATGCTCTTAGCCGTGTAGTTACTATTTTACAGACTATGAGTGTCCATGTGATTGACTTTGACAGGATTAGAGATGAGTATGCCTCTTGTCTTGACTTTGGTATCATTTTTCAGGAGGTTCAGTCTGGTAACGNTATGCCTCTTGTCCTGACTTTGGTATCATTTTTCTGGAGGTTCAGTCTTGTAATCGTCATGAGTACATTGACTTCCTCCTTAGAGATGGTTACTTGTTTAGAGGGTCGTGCTTATGTATTCTTCGTACTTCACTTAGGGATTTCTTGATTTGGGAATTACATGCGGGAGGTTTGGCAGGCCACTTTGGTAGGGATAAGACATTTGCACTTGTTGAGGATAGGTTTTATTGGCCCACTTTGAGGCGTGACATTATTAGGATAGTGTCATAGTGTCGCACTTGTCAGTTAGCAAAGACTAGGAAACAAAACACAGGGTTGTACACACCATTACCAGTTTCACACACACCATGGAGAGACCTTAGTATGAACTTTGTCTTAGGATTGCCTAAAACAACCCGTAATCATGATTCAATTCTAGTTGTCGTGGATAGGTTTTCTAAGATGGCCCATTTCATTCCTTGCACTAAGTCTACTAATGCCTCACATGTAGCAAAGTTATTTTTTAGAGAGGTCGTCCGACTACATGGGTTGCCTATTTCCATTGTGTCCGATAGGGATGTCAAGTTTGTGAGTTATTTTTGGAAGACACTTTGAAAACTCTTTGGAACTAGTTTTAAGTTTTCCTCTGCCTTTCATCCCCAAACTGATGGTCAAACTGAGGTAATCAATCGTAGCTTAGGAGATTTGCTTAGGTGTCTAGTGGGTGAGAAGATGGGATATTGGCATTTGTTATTGCATACTGCTGAATTTGCCTATAATAACTTCGTCAACAGGTCGACTGATCTATCCCTTTTTGAGATTGTTTATGGCCATTCCCCTAGACAGCCCATTGATTTATTACCTTTACCTCCTGATTCCTGTCCCTCACACTCAGCCAAAGCTTTTGCCTAGCATATTCATGACTTGCATGCCGACATAAGACAAAAAATTACATTAAGTAATGAGAATTATAAATTGACTGCGGATGTTCATCGTAGGAATAAAGAATTTATTGTGGGAGACTATGTCATGGTTCGTGTGCGTCCTAAACGTTACCCTAAAAATTCTTTCAAAAAGTTACTTGCTCGAGCCACTGGCCCTTTTTGTATTCTTCGTAAACTTGGACCTAATGCATATCACCTTGACTTACCTTCAAATATGAGTATTAGTCCTATTTTCAATGTGAAGGACTTGTTTCCTTATCATGGTACTTTTGAGCCTCCTATGTTTCCAGCAGGTGTTCCTACAGGTGGACTTGCTTCGTCATAAGTATCAACTACAGTTCCTATTCTTCCACCGTTTTCACCACAGCTGCATGACCAGATCGCAGATGTACTTGATAATCAGATTGTGGGCTCCTCGGATGGAAGATATCGTTGTTATCTTATTTGGTGGAGAGATCGTCCAGAAATGATGATTCATGGATTACTGAGGAGTTTCGTCGGCTTGACCCTGATCTTCTAGAGCATTATCATGATCGTATCTCTCCAGAGGTGAGTTCTTTTCAGCCGGGGGAAATGATAGGAATCAGATTATATTTCGTTATAGTAAGCGTAGGCGTAAGGATTAGGAGTTATTTGTCATTATACTTTTCAGGGGTTTAGTTGTCATTATGACTATTTATTTCTTTTAGCGTTTTTTTAGGATTTGTGGTCTTCCTATATATATATATATATATAGGAGATATGTTATTTGTTTTGGTAGACTTTGATTATTGATTATTGATATTAAATCTTCTTTCTAAAATTCTCTCTATTCTCATCTCTTTCTTCTTCTTTTCTCATCCCTTTCTTCTTCCCTTCTCATCTCTAATTCTTCCCTAATACGATCTATATCATTATGTTTTTGACCACTCTCTGTTTCCATCTAATATTGTGTTAATTCTCTAAACTTAACATGGTATCAGAGCGTTACGATCATAAATTCTAAATAAATTAATTTTTTGTTTATGGTGGTATTGTGATTATCGGAATACTGTTGTGGTGGTTTGTGGTGACTGTTGTGGTGTTTCATCATTAGTGGTGAGGCGTGGTTTGTGGGGGCCGTTGTAGTGGTTCATCGTTGGTGGTGAGGCGCAGTCGCAGAAGAGGGTTCATCGTTGTTCATCGTTGGTGGTTTGTGGTGGCTGTTGTGGTGGTTCCTCGTTGGTGGTGAGGCGTGGTTTGTGGTGGCTATAATGATGGTTCATCGTTGGTGGTGAGGCGCAGCTGAGGCATAGTCGCAGAGGGTTTTTTGAAACCCTAACCAACAAAGAAGAAACAGCCCAGCCCAGACCTGATCCATTTCGGGTCAACCCAAATCTGACCCAACCCATAGTTTGGTTTCGATTCAGACTAATCTCAGTGGTTCAGACCGATTCAGATCGATTCAGTGCTCCAACAAGCCAAATCGTCCCAGTTCAGTGCTCCAGCAATCTTTTTCAACCCGGTTCAGTAGTCCATAGGGCTCAACCTGTCCGGTTCAGTAGTCCAGCTACCATTTCCAGGCAAGTTCAGCCTTCTCGCAGTTTTTTTTCCTTTACTTCAGCATTGTAACTCTTCTTGTTTACTATTTGCTACATTATTATAGAACCCAAGCAAGATACCAGGTCCCTTACTCTATCTTTGTCTTCTCCAACTCTTATCAATGGTCCCATGATCTTTGTCAAACTCAATGGGACTAATTACACTTTATGGTCCCGATTTGTTCAAGTCTTTCTTCGAGACAAAGGATTTAAGAAATATCTGGTGGATTCTAAACTCAAGGAAGACACTCCTAGGTATGATCAGGGAACAAGAGGATGCTCAAATTATCTCTTCATTGTTGAATAGCATAGAGCCCAGTATTGGCTCCTCTCTACTCTATCTTGATACTACCAAAGAGATATGGGATCATTTGGCCACTATATATTCTGGCATAGATAATTTTACTCGTGCGTATGAGGTGTGCAAGGAGTACTTCTGGTTGGAGCAAGGTACTCTAAGCCTTGCAGATTATTACTCTCATGTTCGAGGAGTCTGTGAGGAGATGAAGACTTACCATCCATTTACTACTAATGCAACAGTTTGGCATAAGCAACATGAGGACCTGAATGTTGTTAGGTTTTTAGTAGGATTGAAACCTGAATATGAGGCTATTCGTTCTCAGATTTAGATCTAGTCTTCCATCACTGCTGGAGGTTTTCTCTCGTTTACAGCGTGCTACACTGTCTACTCCTTCAGTTATTGATCATGGTGTCTCTACTAATCGCTCAGCTCTTGTGGTTCCTAATAGCCATAGTGATGGTCATCGAGGTGGACGTGGTGGTCATGGAGGTTGTACGGGTGGTCGTAGTGGATCCCGTTCTCACTGTGGTCGTGGAGGACACACTGTTGACTTTTGTTGGGATTTACATGAAAAATCTTCTGGTGCTGCTAATCATTCTTCTTATCAGGATGATACATCAGTTGTTGCTTTCATACCTCGGTCAGCTCTACCAAACACTAGGTCAGTTACTATTACACTGGGTCAAGAGGAGCATGCCCAGTTCCTGTCCCAGCAACAAGCTATTCCATCTCCCTCCACTGCTACTTTTGCCCAGTCAGGTACTGCTTCCACTTGTTTGTTGTCTTACACCCGCAGTTCCTGGATCATAGACTCTAGCGCTTCTGACCACATGACTGGTGCGTTTGATGTTATTTCTACTTATCAGTCTTTTACTTCCATACGTAGTGTTATTCTTGCTAATAGTACTTATTCTAAAATTTCAGGTCTAGGGACTACTCACTTGAGTCCTGCTATGTCCCTATCATCCGTGTTATTTGTTCCTCAGTTTCCTTTTAGTTTATTTTTCATTAGCAAGATTACTCATTCTCTCAATTGTTCTGTAACCTTTTATCCCTCTTATTGTGTCTTTCAGGATCTCCAGACGAAGAGAAAGATTGGTACGGAGCATGAAGCCGGTGGCCTATATTACTTTGATTTTGACTCACCTACTCGGGCTCTACAGATCTCGTTGTCTCTTTTTCAATGGCATTGTCGTCTTGGACATCACTCTCTCCAAAATATAAAGCGCCAAGTTCCCAGTCTTAGTTATGTGTCGTCTCTATCTTGTGAAGCTTGTCAACTTAGTAAATATCACCGTGTATCATTTCAGTCTAGAGTCAATAATCGTGTGTCTAGTCCATTTGAATTAGTCCATTCTGATGTATGGGGTCCAATAAAGAATATTTCATCTAATAAATATCTTTATTTTGTGACATTTGTGGATGACTATTCTCGTGTGGCTTGGTTGTTTTTTATGAAAGCTCGATCTAAATTATTCTCTATATTTGAGACTTTTCGTAAGGAAATTAAAACACAGTTTGGTTGTCGTATACATACTTTACATTCTGATAATACTCGAAAATATGAATCTGATCCTTTTTCAGCTTATCTTAGTAAAACTGGCATTATTCATCAGACTTCTTGTGCTTACACCTCTCCACAAAATGGTATTACTGAATGCAAAAACCGTCATTTGTTGGAAGTCACCCATGCTCTGTTATTCCAGATGAATATTCCCCGATATTATTGGAATGATACTGTTCTTACTATTTGTCATCTTATCAATCGTATGTCATCCTCTGTGTTAAATGGGCAAAGTCCAAATTCTGTTCTTTTTCCCGATAAGCCTTTATTTTTTTTGACTGCTAAGGTTTTTGGTTGTGTTTGTTATGTTCACAATTTGGGGTCTGAGTTTGATAAACTTGACCCTTGAGCTACCAAATATGTATTTCTTGGTTACTCCTGCACGCAGAAGGGGTATCGTTGCTACAGTCCTTCTCTGCACCGATACTTTACTAGTGCCGATGTCACATTTGAAGAGTCTGTTCCATACTTTCCAGCACCTTCTCAGTCTTTGGATCTGGACTTTAGATCCTTTCCTGTACCACCATTTCTTTCTTCATCTTCAGATATTTCGCTGCCCACTATGTTACCATCTACTTTACCTCTCCATGTCTATTCTCGCTGTCCTCAGTCATCAATTGAGGTGCCTGTACCGTCTTCCTTGTCGCCTTCTGATCCTGGTACATTAGGTAATTTAGACTCTCTACCTATTGCTCTTCGCAAAGGTACTCGATCATGTGTTACTAATCATCCCATTTCTCATTTTATTTCATATGATGTCTTGTCTCCTGTCTTCTCTAATTTTATTTCTCAATTATTTGTTATATCTATTCCTAAGCATTCACAGGATACATTATCTAATCCGGGTTGGAGGAAAGCTATGGAGGAGGAGATGGATGATTTACATCATAATGGGACTTGAGATCTCGTTCTTTTACCCTTTGGTAAACGAACTGTTGGCTGTCGTTGGGTGTATACTGTTAAATTTCATCCAGATAGTTCTGTGGAGCGTCTCAAAGCCCGCCTTGTTGCAAAGGGCTTTACTCAAACTTATGATGTTGATTATAAGGAGACTTTTTCTCCTGGTGCCAAAATTTCCTTTGTTTGTATCTTGATTTCTTTGGATGCTAATCTTGATTGGTCCTTGTTTCAGTTAGACATCAAGAATGCCTTCTTACATGGTGACTTGGTTGAAAAGGTATACATAGAGCAGCCACCTGGGTTTACTGCTTAGGGGTGTATGGTAAGAGTATATGTCGGTTAAAAAAATCTTTGTATAGGTTGAAGCAGTCACCGAGGGCATGGTTTGGTAAGTTTTCAGATGCAATTTTAGAATTTGGTCTTTTTCGATGTCAGACAGATCATTCTGTGTTTCATAGACAGACAGATGCTAGATATGTCCTATTGGTGGTCTATGTAGATGATATTGTGATTACTGAAAATGATTCTGAGGGGATTGTCAAGTTAAAAACATTTTTACAGGATCGATTTCATACTAAGAATTTGAAAAAACTCAAGTATTTCTTGGGTATTGAGGTGACTCGATATAAACAGGGTATTTGTTTATCCCAGAAGAAATATGTACTTGACATGCTTGAGAAAGCAGGTTTGTTGGGTAGTAGACCAATTGATGTTCCTATGGATCCGAATCAGAAATTATTAATGGATGATGGTGTATTGTTTGAGAATCCGAGTCGATATCGCAGATTAGTTGGGAAGCTTAATTATCTCACTATTACTCGACCGGATACTTCCTATGCAGTCAGTATAGTAAGTCAGTTTATGGGATGTCCTAGAGTACCACATTGGGAGGCAGTTACTCGTATTCTGTGATATCTCAAACGAGCTTCTGGACTTGAACTGTTATATCGAGCTAATGGACATCTTAGAGTGGAAGGTTTCTCATATGCTGATTGGGCTGGCTCTCCTTCTGATCGAAGATCAACCACTGGTTATTGTACTTTCTTAGGAGGTAATGTTGTCTCATGGAAAAGTAAGAAACAACCCGTGGTAACAAGATCCAGTACCGAGGCTGAGTATAGGGCAATGACACATATGACGAGTGAGTTGACTTGGCTACTATACTTCCTCCAAAAAATTGGGTTTCCAGTTCAACTTCCTTTACAATTGTTTTGTGACAACCGGACAGCTATCAATCCTGTGTTTTACGAGAGAACCAAAGCATATTGAAGTTGATTGTCACTTTATTCAGGACAAGATAGTAGCTGGGAGATTACAACTCCATTTGTGAAATTTGAAGATCAGCTTATAGATATGTTTACCAAAGCATGGAGTCGTACACATCTTACAGCTATTTGTTCCAAACTTGAATTATATGATATATACAGTCTAGCTTGAAGGGGAGTGTTAAGAATAATAGAGTAGTATGTGTAAATTATTAATAGTAAGAGGAAGAGAATGTATGTGTAATTCTTATTATTGTAGGTTAACTATAAATACAAGTGATGTATGAGAGCTAGGTTATGTTTTTGACCACTCTCTATTTCCCTCTAATATTGTGTTAATTCTCCAAACTTAACAAAGCTGAAAGAAGATCACTCCATATTTTTTTGATAATAATAGAATTATAATATTATGAAAATAGAATTATTATTTAACAACAAAGATACATGGAAGAGAAATATCAATGCAATTGTACAATATGGAATAAAAATTCGATAATAGTGTTGAGGGGTGTTTGTGCACAATAAGAGAAAAAGAGCAGCACATTGGCATTATGGACAAGGTGACCACTATGCCCATTATGGATAAAGCCAATTCTGCAAGGCATTTTTGCAAACAAAAATAGGTAGCAAAACTTCTGTTACATATAAAAGAGCTAAACCTATAAAGCACGGACACTACTTGAAGTAGTACTGTGGCTGTGTGATAGGACTCCAAAACGGACATGCGCCGGACACGGGCGGACAAGTGTTTGACATAGCTAGAAATGTACTGAATAGTGAACTCAAACGGAAACATCTAAAAACAGTTAGAATATGACCAAGATTTTTATTTAGAAAAAATGACTTAACTATTAAGAAGGGTGTAGGAGGAGGAAGGAGAGGAATAAGAAGATGAAGATGAAGAAGAGGAATAAGAATAAAGAGTAGAAGAAAAAGGAGTAGGATGAGGTACTAGGCGGCGTAGGAGAGGGGAAAGAGGAGGAAAAGAAGAAAAAGATGAAGAATAAGAAGGGCAACGAAAAGGAAGGGGAAGAACAAAGGAGGAGGAGGAGGAAGAGGAGAAAAAGGAGGAGGATAATGAGAAGGGAAGAGGGAGAGGAAGAAGAAAAACAAGAGGAAAGTATAAGAAAAATGAGGAGAAGAAAAAGTAGTCGGAGGAAGACGAAAAAGGAGAAACAGAAGAAAAAGTAGGAGGACGAGAGGGGAAAGAGGAGAAGGAGAAGGAGAAGAAGAATAAGGAGGACAATGAAAAGGAGAAGGAGAAGGCATATTAGCAGGAAAAAAATCAGAACAACTGCAAGATACTCTTATTGCCTTGTCCACGGAACCCAATTAGAGCCTATTGGCTCCAACAACGAGCGAAAGCACAGCACAGGTGTAACCCTTCAGCGATGCAGCCGGTTCAGGGCAACTGATTACAAAACTGGATTTCCAGGCTAGTATGATGTCATCCTGCAGCCACAAAGGTGTAAAAAATAAGTGCCTAAACACTCGAGATTTTTAGCAAATAAACAAAGACATGAAGCAATTCAAGAGTTCTGAAAACAGATACTCACCTATGTCACAGCAAAAAGCAAGTCATTACCCACAAATACCAAGACATAAACTTGCCCAACTGGTCCATTAAAAGTGTGCTCACCATTAAACTGAATGTCACATGCCCACAATATCACCCACATATGCCAAATGAAGGAAAGGTACCATCAACAATGCAATGGAAAAACTTTATCAAGACGGCTTTGCAACAATAAAAATTATTTATGTTAACAAGTCCAAAGGCACTACCTCAACAGCATTTCGCAATCCGACAAACCCCCATGGACCTTCACTAATCAAAGTCCCACTTATGCTCTCAAGTTTAACAACAGCAACACATTGCATTACACATGGAAAAATCATAACAAATATGTACACCATCAATTTAAGAGAACCCATTCACAAAGAAAATAATCAAAACAGATAACACCAACCTGGCCAGTATTGCAGTCCCACAGAGGCACAGTTTTGTCATCACTACATGAGAAGAGCTTTGTCGGATCCAGAAGAAAGGATGATCCCAGCGGATGAATTCGAAAAAAAATAAATAAATAAAGATGTGTGAGCGTGTATTTTGAGCAGTTGGAAGATATAGGAAGATATGAAACCAAAAATAAAAGACAAAGAATATCAAAAATACTAAGAGGTGATGATTGACGGCATAGTATGTGCAGAATCCCATTCATGGTTTGAATATTGTGCATATTGATAGAAAACCAACAATGAAAAACAGTTTTCCTAGTAATAGCATTTTCTACATAAGGTTCACATAGCTTTTGTGAAGACAATTTACATTCTGAATTTAGGATTAACGGGTTGGGCATGTGTAACGATGCTGACAAGAGGAATTATACAGCCTAAAGTGTCGATAGTAACTTGTTGAACATTGTGACAAATGCAATCAGAAGATATCTGACTGTCTTAAGCACGCCATATGTGTTATATTGCATGACTCTCTTGCCATGAACGAGGCCAATTTCATACAAAATTAGTCAATTATTGGTAAAATCATGATTGACTTTAATTTCAAGATATGTTATGAGTCTTATGACATCCATCAACTTTAAGAAATTATACATGTTCACTCATATTTTTTAATATATTTATAGGAATATTGCCCTCAACTGACATAAAAAAGGAAAAGGAAAAGGAAATCCCCTAAAATACGTCCCAACAAAAAACGCTAAAGATTTTCCTTTCTTTCTTAGAAGTTATTAATAGCTTTTTCAACTTTTTCATTAATTTCCCACACATTCAGGTCCTCTTTTTTCTTCCCCGTGGTACTCCAATTCAATCGACTAAGCTCCAATTTTCCAATTAGAAGTTAGTTAATTTGAGGGTTGTAATAATAATAAACAATTTTGCATCTGTATATATAGGATACCAATGTAACAGCTTACAGAGAGATGGAAGGATATTCTGCAGCAATGCTTTGATCATCTTCTTCTAAGTTCTTCAATCATATTCTTGAATCTTTCATACTGTTCATTATTAGGAATAATGCACAAACAGGTCCTCAGAAATTTAAGAATATGAGGAGATTAAAAATACAGAAAAGAAAGAAACAGTCCACAATATCCTTTTGCACTCAGAAGAAGTGTTATACAAGATTCCTTGATCACATATATTAAATAACGTCTAATAATAAAATTAGAAAAATCTAAAGTAAAAAATCTAATTACACAGTCCTAAAAGTCTCAAATGTGTCAAAATACATTAAATTTCAAAAACTCCAAAAAGATGAAAGAATCTTTTTCCAAAAACTATAAAGTTTCACAAGTCGCCAAAACAACTTCTACAGAATGACTCACCAGAATGCAGGTTCGGAAAAGAACAACTTATCAAAATGCAAGTTCGGCAAAGAACAGTAGTAGGCGACCGATTATAGTTATGACTGTAGTGGCCTTGCCATGGTAGAAAATTCCCAGAAAGAACTTCGTTGTGTGAGTCAAGAGCCTTAATATCAGCGTAACTTCTCTCTCATTGGCTGAAATATAGAGGAAAAAAGAAAAAGATCATAAAATTATAGTGTAATATCATCATAATGTTGATCAAAGAGAAATTTTAAAGAGATAAATAAATAAAGAAAGGGGACCCGGTGAAGAAGAGACGACGTAGGTTTTGAGTAGATTGGGAAGAAGATATTCTATCTGCCCAAATACGGGATAAATCCAAAATGGATACAAAAATAGTGGAGCATCAAGATCTTCAAATCAAATGGGCATGCACATAATATTTATGTTGACTTACGTCTACATTGCTGCATAATTATGTACTTCATGGTCCATTAAAGAGATTATTTTGGGTTCCAAGTCACCTCAAATCAAACACACTTTTATGCAAAAAAAACATAAATATGCTAGTACACCAGAACACACACATACACACAATGTTAACACACTAATACACCAAAAAAAGACACACTCACGCATAATGTGTGTTAACATTCGACTACACAAAAAAAATACACACACTAATAAACCAAAACACACATCAGTACAAAAAAACATACACAGTTACACACGTACAATAATACACAAAAAAACACACGCATACCCCAATACACCAAAAACACACGTACAAGCAAACACACTAATACACTAAGTAAAATACACACACCAATACACAAACCACATGCACACACTTTTATACACTAAAATACACATGTACACCAAAAACATGCATATACACACACTATTACACCAAGAAATCACATTCATCCTCACTAATATATCAAAACGCACACAAACAAATACACAAAAAACATGTACATACACCCACACACACTAGTACATTGTAAACACACACAGATTAATACACAAAAACATACTAATACATCAAAACATATACACACGTATATTAAAACTCCAAAACACATACACATGCACTCCTACACAATAATACACTAAAACAAACACATACGATGTCAGGGAAGCATCCAAGTTGTAAGCATGTGAAGGTTCAAAGGGACCCCCACATCGATCTAAGTCATTCTAATGATCTTTACGCCTAAAAAACACACACTCACATTATTACATCAAAAAAAAAAAAAACACTCTCCAATATAAAATGGACATACTAATACACAAAAACACATGCACACATACTCTAGTACACCAAAACTTTGTATGCAAAAAAAAAATACACATACACACAAGTATGCTAGTACACTAGAACACACACATAAAAGCATACACAGTCACACACATACAATAATACACAAAAAAACACACGCATACGACATACCCCAATACACCAATACACCAAAACACACGTACAAGCAAACACACTAATACACTGAGTAAAATACACGAACCACATGCACACACTTTTATACACTAAAACACACATACACCAAAAACATGCATATACACACACTATTACACTACGAAAATAAATACATCCTCACTAATGCATCAAAATGCACACACACAAATACACCAAAAACATGCACATACACTCACACACGCTAGTACATTATAAACACACACATTAATACACAAAAACAAACATACTAATACCTCAAAACATATACACATATACTAATACTCCAAAACACATACACGTGCACTCCTACACAATAATACACTAAATCGAACACATAGTATGTTAGAGAAGCATCCGAGTTGTAAGCATGTGAAGATTCAAAGGGACCCACATCGATCTAATTCGTTCTAATGATCTTTATGCCTAGAAAACACACACGCATTATTACATCAAAAACAAAACACTCTCCAATATAAAATGGACATACTAATACACTAGAACACGTGCACACATACTCTACTACACCAAAACACATGTAATAATACATCAAAAAAATTCACATAATACAAATAAAAACACAGTAACACACCACGTATAAGTACACTTATGCACCAAAATACACACACTAGTACATCAAACACACACGCACATATTTACGCACACATATACTCATACCTCAACACATAGCAAGTTCCAATTCAATCTGTGTTAAGCAAAGTCTCCAATTCAATCGACCAAGTTCCAACTGTCCAACTAACAGTTAATTTGTGGGTTGCAATAATAATAGACAGTTTTGCATCTGTATATATAGGACAGCAAAGCAACAGTTAACAAAGTGATGGAGGGATATTCGGCAGCAATCCTTTGATCACCTTCTTCTGAGTTCTTCAATCATATTCTTGAATCTTTCGTACTGTTCATTGTTAGGAATAATGCACAGGTCCTAAGAAATTTATGAATATGACGATATTGAAAATACAAAAAAGAAAAAAACAGTCCACAATATCTTTTTGCACTCGGAATAATTTTTATGCAAGATTCCTTACCACCATTGAATTAGCGATGAGCATAATTCAGTGAAACCAGCAATGCCGTTGAGAGACATGGAGCACCCAGTGAAAAGAATCGTCCCTTTTCTTCTCTCCACATAGAGAAGATCAAATTCTAATTAATTGCAGAGAGATTGAAATTTGAGAAGGGATTTGGAGAATCTGTTGGATGCAGTGAAAGGCACCGACGGAAAAGATGGCCATGGATTTGTTGAATGATTCGACGCGAATTCTGAGAAATTGGTAGAGTGAAAGGGGACGGGTCTGTATGCATTGTAGACTAAAACTTTACAACGCCTACAGAGAGAACCATGGCCGGCTCAACAATGGAGCGGAAAAAGCATGGGATTTAGCCCACACGTCAAAAAGGCCCCAAATTTTAAAGTTCAGTACCGTAATATGTATCAAAAATTAAAACTCTTTATAATTTAGTTTAACAAAAAAAATTCTAAAAGATTAAGTCAAAATAAAAATTATAATTTAGATTTAAAAGTGCAATCTACGTCACAAATATACATTACACATACATGTTTATTAAAGAACAAAAAAAAGTTAACACTTTAATAAAAAAGTATAATAAGTATTTCTCTCTTTCACGCATTAAAATAATCAAACACATTTTTTATTTATCTCAAATTCGATGATGATCTATGTATATTTTCAATTCCTATGGATTTTACCATTGAGTAATTGCATTCATATAGTATGATTATGAAATAACACATATCTAATATTTATTATATATTAAATACCAAAATTATCAAAAATAAAAATTATGCGACACCATGTTATAACATTGAATTTCTTTATTATGACAATATCCCTTGGTCCAAGCATTATTTTTGATAAATTTTAAAAATACATAAAATATGAAGTAACATATATTATATTTATTCCTTATATGTCATCCATTAATTAATTTGTATCACTTAATCAATTTCATAGACGGAGACTCGATAATAAGGTGCATACAGATATTACAATTGTTACAAAATGCACAAATACTTTGACCATTTGAATGGGAGCAGACATAGCAAGCCCAACCATTAACAGAGTATCCTAGAGCCCTAATTTAATTTTCAGTAATTAGGTCAGATTCATGTTTTGAGACCATTTTGAATAGACCAAGTTTTTTTTTTTTTAGTCGAACCTCGTTGATACGAGGGAATTTTATTGATTAAAAATTACATTATACATAGTTATGGGGGACATATATATTTTACATCTCGATGCAATCTAATTATAATAATTAAGAAATTAAAAAAATTATAATGTATGATAATTACATGGAAATAGAATAATATATAATTCTAAAATACTTAACTTCCTAAAAATCGTTCAAAGATGATGAATCTTGTTCATATAAGACCCAATATATATTCAAGAATCTCTCTAAAACTTTATAGAAAGTTGTATAATGTAACAATATTTTTCAGAGGTCTATATAATGTATTGTATATATATAATCCTAAAATATAACAAAACCTTCTAAAAAAATATAAAAATAATAATTTCTAACTTTAAAAATCGCAATCTCTCTCAAAAAAATTTTCACTACTTTTTCCTCTACTCTCACCACCTATTTCCAACTTTTTATCTCCCTCAAACTCTCATTGTCTTGCTCCAATTTTTTATTTTTATCTCTAACTCTCTTGTTGTCTTTTTAAAATTTCATTCAATTTATTCATCTATAAGATCTTGACTTCATAATTGTACCCAATTTTTTATTTAATCCTTCCCAATCCCAAAAGCACTAAAATATTAAAAATAAATCATACCGTAACTCTCTATAAAACGTATAATAATAGTTAAAAAAATGTATTATCTTAAAATATTAAATGATATCTCATATAAAACTTTCGCTTTAGGCCTCAATTTGCATTGGGCCGCCCTTGGAGATAACGCCCTCGAATGCCTCTTTGATGCTTCAAGAGTCCAAGCAATCAATGCGTATCGCAAACACCTATGCCTTCTCTTCCCTAGCTATCTCATCAGCAAATCTCGACAATCTCCCGGTAATTATACATCATGTATGTATTAATTAGAAAGAGAGAGATGGGATGGGATTCACCAAGGAAATAACACTCCTGTGACCTTCCTTACTAGTGTATGTGTGGTATATATACACTCCCACTCTTACACTCTCTTTCAGTTTCTCTGAAAATGGAAACGTGTCATTACTTTAGACGGTGGGGTTGATGATGACGTCTCTCTTAAGCTCTCACTCCCTCCAAAATAGGAAATGTCCTTATTTTGAGTTTTAGACCGACATTTCGATAAAATATTCGTTACAACAGTTGTGTGATCGTGTGCAATCTAATGAGATATTATCATTTAATAATAAAATTTTAAATAGCAAATAGATTTTATAAAAAANAAGTTTTTTTTTTTTTAGTCGAACCTCGTTGATACGAGGGAATTTTATTGATTAAAAATTACATTATACATAGTTATGGGGGACATATATATTTTACATCTCGATGCAATCTAATTATAATAATTAAGAAATTAAAAAAATTATAATGTATGATAATTACATGGAAATAGAATAATATATAATTCTAAAATACTTAACTTCCTAAAAATCGTTCAAAGATGATGAATCTTGTTCATATAAGACCCAATATATATTCAAGAATCTCTCTAAAACTTTATAGAAAGTTGTATAATGTAACAATATTTTTCAGAGGTCTATATAATGTATTGTATATATATAATCCTAAAATATAACAAAACCTTCTAAAAAAATATAAAAATAATAATTTCTAACTTTAAAAATCGCAATCTCTCTCAAAAAAATTTTCACTACTTTTTCCTCTACTCTCACCACCTATTTCCAACTTTTTATCTCCCTCAAACTCTCATTGTCTTGCTCCAATTTTTTATTTTTATCTCTAACTCTCTTGTTGTCTTTTTAAAATTTCATTCAATTTATTCATCTATAAGATCTTGACTTCATAATTGTACCCAATTTTTTATTTAATCCTTCCCAATCCCAAAAGCACTAAAATATTAAAAATAAATCATACCGTAACTCTCTATAAAACGTATAATAATAGTTAAAAAAATGTATTATCTTAAAATATTAAATGATATCTCATATAAAACTTTCGCTTTAGGCCTCAATTTGCATTGGGCCGCCCTTGGAGATAACGCCCTCGAATGCCTCTTTGATGCTTCAAGAGTCCAAGCAATCAATGCGTATCGCAAACACCTATGCCTTCTCTTCCCTAGCTATCTCATCAGCAAATCTCGACAATCTCCCGGTAATTATACATCATGTATGTATTAATTAGAAAGAGAGAGATGGGATGGGATTCACCAAGGAAATAACACTCCTGTGACCTTCCTTACTAGTGTATGTGTGGTATATATACACTCCCACTCTTACACTCTCTTTCAGTTTCTCTGAAAATGGAAACGTGTCATTACTTTAGACGGTGGGGTTGATGATGACGTCTCTCTTAAGCTCTCACTCCCTCCAAAATAGGAAATGTCCTTATTTTGAGTTTTAGACCGACATTTCGATAAAATATTCGTTACAACAGTTGTGTGATCGTGTGCAATCTAATGAGATATTATCATTTAATAATAAAATTTTAAATAGCAAATAGATTTTATAAAAAATAATAATTAATCTGCTATTTAAGTAAATAATTCTCTCTCTTCTTTCATGCAAGTTTCAGTGGGATTCATCTCGTCAACTTAAAATTTTATTATTGATTGGCGATCTCATGTTATTTATGGTAATATGGTATCACCGGTACATTGAATATTTACTCCAACATTTGGAACTTTACTCCATCATTTTTCACGACCCTGAGCGACCCAAATCTTAATTTCCTTGCTCTTATCGTATACAATTCTGCATAAAAAAAAACATCATATGCAATTTCTTTTTTTGCTTTTAATTTTTTTTTAAATTGTAAAGTAAACAATAACATAAGTATTTTTGCTACCATATATTCCACATCCGATGCTATTTTGGTATAGATGGAATAAGCTATTTTGGTTTGCTAATTGTCATTCCATCATATTCCAAAGAAACATTCAAAACATTATTATATAGTCAACTTGCAGAGAATGAAGTGGACAGTTTTTTGCAGCCCAATGTTTTCACAACAAGGCATGCTCGCTTGAAACAATTACAACATGCAAACC
Organism: Ilex paraguariensis; assembly: GCA_963454935.2. Taxonomy (NCBI): domain Eukaryota; kingdom Viridiplantae; phylum Streptophyta; class Magnoliopsida; order Aquifoliales; family Aquifoliaceae; genus Ilex; species Ilex paraguariensis. Next base: position 4,010,693 of record CAUOFW020006168.1, on the reverse strand, counting down.
GATAAACTTAACATATTACATAAGGATATGTCTCATGAGGAACAAATGTGGTTGACCTCTTTAGAGGGAGTGAGAAATATCAAACATGACACTTATTGATTGTTAAGTGACTTGCTTGACCACTAAACCATCTCTCTCTCCCTATTTATAGATACATAACGTTTAAGTTAGCATTTGTGTTATGAAAAAATCAGGTGTTGATTCGTCTTGAATAACAACACCATATCACGAGAGCAAAGAGAAAAGACGATGCCATTGAATTTCTGAAGAACGTGGAACATCCTCCAAGTTTTTAGAATTAAACAATGAAAAATGTATGTTTTTTATTTTACGTTTCTGCATTTTTATATGATTTCCAACATAAACATATGTTTCATTTATGGAATACCCAAAGATGTGAAATGCCTTGTCCTTATAGACAATATCTATCCACCATGAATATGTCATCTCTTATTATTTAAAAATAATCGTGTCGTTGTCATTGACTCTATTTCAAAAGAACTAGTGTTTTAACAACACTAAAACACGATTAGATTAAAATGATGAAATACTATAACAGAAACGTAATATGCTATTTCACAAAGTCAGTTTTAAACAAGATGGAGCAAGGTCTTAAACAGGCATGATAACAAAATAAAGGATAATTTTGCCGTGACTTTGACTGCGAACATCAAAAGTAAATTAGTTATATATTTTACATGTAAGAATAAATTATAAATAATTTTTTTAGATCCATACTAACTTTGTGTTAGAATGTACAATAAAAAAATTATTGTCTATTTTTTGTCATATATTTGTTAATATTGTATGGATTTGTTTTAATTTTAATAAAATATTTAATTATTGAACCTTACTATATTCATCAACTGCTTTTTTTTGTTTATATATGTTTGTCCCCCTTTAGAGTATTATATTTGTTCCACCCCTGCTCCCAACTTTTGACTCATCCAATCCTAATTCCTAAGCTTAAAAACTGAACCATTCCACATCACCTTTACTTTTCCACCCCTCGACATCGAAACCCCTTACTTACCTATCGAACCCGAAACCCTTTTATGTCTCCTCCTTCCAACCTGGGCATCATTTCCATATCCAGCTCCATCTTGCTATAATTCTATCTACATGCCCTTTCACTTACTCTAATCTCGTCACCTCTTTACCTCCCAAGAATTTTACTCTATCATGAAACCAAATCCCATTCGGCCTTCTCATCTACTCCTATCCCATTGCAACTCCACCACCACTCATAATGCATGCCACTTCACCTTTTACGTTGACATATATCATATTCTCAAAACCCTAATCTAGTCACCTTCACCCTATCCACAAACTAACCACCTTCAACACTTCTAATATCACTTTTTCACAAAAAATTATAGAAAGACAAGATTAAAACTAAATCTAGTGCAAATATTGTAGCTCTAATTTAGTACAAACATAAAAAGGGGCAAATGCGACAATGCAAAAAAAATATGTAAATTAGGATTTCATGATTATTTTCTAAAAAATCCTTTTAAAAATATTTTTAACGTTTCACAAACAAAAGGTGGACCCCACTTCTATAGACGCACATCCAACGTGTGTCACAAGGAATCATCCACATGACATGAGTCGGTGGTGGCAGACCAAACAGTGCATGGTGTTTTTACTCAGGGGGAATCTCAGTTTATACCCCAAAAGATTTAAGAACTATCTTTTTGTATCTTTAAAAATTAAAATATTTATATTACATTCTTAATGTATTAAAAATGTTATAATTTAATTTTTTTATTAGCTTTTAATTGTTCTGTAAAAAAATACCCCATTAATATTCAGGAAATAAGCAATACAAATTTACTTTAGGTTCATATTACAATATTTTTAATGCATCAAGAATATAATATAAAAAAATTTAATCTTTAAAAGTATAAATTAGAAATTCTTAAATATTTGGGGGTAAAAAGTGTAATTCTGCCTTTTCCTTAAATACAAATTCACCGTCCTGATTTTCCTCAACTTCTTTGACCAAAAAAGACTTTATGTTTTCAAGAATACCCAACTACAGTAGTGAGACAACAGCAAGGGACAAAGTCGTCAAATCAAAGCGATTATTTTTGTCGTACTGTACAAGTAAAAGAAAAATAAAGAGAGAGAGAAAGGAAAGAAAGGCTTTCCATCGGTTTTGTGCCGACTTAGGGTTCGGAGAAGAAGGAAGAAGAAAAAGAATCAGAGAAACATCCGTAGACTTTTCCCTCCCTTTCTCTCTATCTCTCTGTCCAGCATCAGTTATTACGGTACACTCTGCCTCTCCCTTGTACCTGTCTGTCTATGTATGTATATGGTAGAATTGTCTCGTTTTACTTGTGGATGGAGATAAGATGGTGGTAATAATCCAGTGGAATCACCAATTCTTTGCTGTGCTTTTGAATTGTCTCTCATAGGAATTTAGCTTCTGTTGTCAGATTTGATTTATTGTCAGTGTTGGATCTCGTATTTGCTTTGGGAATTCTTTGGATTGGAGTTCCTCCCAAAAGGTTTTTTTTTTTTATTTACTAAATTTTTTATTGTCAACCTTGTCATCATCTATTGTGGATAAGTGGTTTGAAAAATTTAAGTTTCAAGTGCTTGAAAATTCCAGTGATTGTGGGATCAATGAACTCAGTTCTTTCTACATGCCTTGTTAATTTTCCTTCGCGATTTTTCTTTTACTACATTGTCTAATGTTGATGGAACAACTGCCTCTCATCTTCCCAGAAGATTATTAGGAGGGCTGAAGTTTACCCCTGAGATATTATCTATAGAACTGGGCGTGGAGCATGTCATACCAAGTTTCAGTTCAATTTGATTTGTATTTTTTTCATCATTGACCAATTTGTTTTTGGTACTGTCACCAATTTCATTTACCTGTCACGTAGGCATTTCTTGGTTTAAGTTGCTGAATGTTTTAATTTTTGCTATCCTTCCATGTCACCATGCCTTCCATAACTTCCCGATCATGCAAGTTGATTTCTGCGTATGAAAATTGAAATTCTATTGACTCATTTAATCTTTAAATTTTAGTTGCCATATTTATCATTCATATATCTTTCGTCCCTTGAATTCAACCTTTAGGAGGATTCTGTCGAATACGTACTTGAAGGAGCAAATCTTAATTCTTGAAGCAAATACAATCTAATCATGTTTGCTTGTATATTTGCTGTTCTTTGAAATTTAGATAGTCATGGTAAAGAGAATAATATTCTCCTTTGAGAATAATCAAAAGAAAAATGGAAAGCACTCAAGCAGAAACTTATATCTTTGCTTTGCAATTGTGGATGAGATTTTTTTTTTTTAAATCAGAGATATAAATCTAACCCCCACCCATTGGCCAAGTGCATTGTGGAATTCTGTTTGGTTAAGTGTTGTTTAAAAGATAGGTTGCGTTATATTTGAAGCTGGAGATTTAAGGTCCAAATGGCTGGTATATTTTCGTGTGTTGTTGGCCTTTCTCTCTTTTATTTTTTTTGTTTAATTTTAGACTCTTACATCAACATTATAATCCTTTCGGCATGCAGATGTATATCTAGAGTTATTTTTGGTTTGAACTGCATCATTTTCTGCAAATAATATGAAAACTTGTACCATAAAAAATCTTAGGATCTTACCCTGTACGTGCTCCACATTACTCCCTATTAACAAGGACAAAACACGGAGATGATTTCATGCATACCTGAATGCATGCTTTACTTCTTTGTTTCTGAAATGGGGTTTTCCTGTAATTTTTAATTGATTGGCGACTCTTCAATTTTTTTAAGGCCTTTAGATGAATTTAGATCCCAAATTGCAGTTACTGGGTAAAAAGGAAGTAGAGAATGGCTTAATATCTGTCTCTCCACTGTGAGCTGTTTGAAGTTTGTGAAATGTTATGTTGAATGGTATCTCTTGTCTGTAGGGCTTGCGCTCTCTCTCTTTCTCTTCCCCCCCCCCCTGGGGCAAAAAAAAAAAAAATGAAATGATCATACTATTCATTTTTGACGGAATTTTGCATTGTATCCTTGATGACACTTTAACTTATTTTTGCTGCAAAACGCAATTTGCATTGCCACTTGTTGACTAATCATTTATTTGTTACTTCCACCACCAAATCTGCCACTATGGCATCACTGTCACCATCAGTGTACAATAATTTGTATCATCTTCCACTTCTCTTCGACTGGAATCTGGATCACCACCTTTCCCACTATTTTTCTGACATTATGACAATTTTCCCTTGACCCAGTAATACAAGTATACCAGGTCAGTAACACTAGTGTTGCTAAAGGCGCACTTAGGCCCATGTGCAGCAGGTCCCTTTTTGTAGGGCCGTGCCCAAACCCAGGTGGGGCCCCTTCAATAAGGTGTGCGCTTATGCTCAAGGCCCAAGTCACATGTAAGGTGTGCTACAGTAAAAAAAAAACTTTTTTTCTCTGCCAGATTCCATGCCAATCATTCACATAATGTGTTGAATTATAAAATTCAATCTGATCCAAGTTAATGTCAAGAGAAAGCCCTAAGGTTTGCCTCTTCTCCCTTTGTGTCTGAGAACTGATCGGTTGGACACTTGTAGAAAATTAGGACTGTCTTTTCTCCTGTCCTCCCTCTGCGTCTCTCTCTGATTTTTTTGTTGTAACGTTTTTCTTTCTTCTTCATGCTTATCATATTTGATCTTTTTTTATGTCTTTTCTTTGCGTTTCCTTTCTTCTTTATTTCTTACTGGTTCTTCTGAGTGCCGCTCTCTCTCTGTTCTTTTCCCCTCCCCTCCTGTCTCTATGAGTTAGATCCAGTGTTTGAAGTTTGAACCAAGTTACCCTTTGGCCTCTAGGAAACAACTGTTTTTCCTCATGCAAAATGGTCTACAGATACCCAAATTTTGTTTTTGGTCAATTATTAAAGTGCCATACTTGTCTTAATTATTTGTGGATTCGATTGCATGTTTTGTTTCTGTTTTAAGAAATGATATTGCTCTGTTTGTGAGTATAACTGAACATGTGTTGTGAAATTGCTGGCCGAATGCTGTGTCACTGTATGATTTGTATGGATTAGCACTGCAGAAATTGGGAAGTTGAGATGCAAGAGCTTTGTTTGTAATAAAAAACTCCAATTATCTGAGTTAAAGCGGGTTATTGAAAAATTTTGCACTTGTTTGTGAAATGGGCCTTTGTTTATTGAAGTTAGCCTCTGTTTGGATTATTTTGGAAGTTGGATGTTTTATGATGTTTGTAATACTGAAATATTTACTTTTTTCAGTATTACAAACATCATTGGAGAAATCCAAAATCAAATGGGCCCATTTGATTTTGGATTTGTCCCTTTAATATTTTCTCTTTATATTAAAAAACTAAAACTCCAAACTGCATGCATCTATCCAAAAATTAAAGTTAAATAACACCAAAAAAAAATTATTCGCTCACTCGATGAAACCATATATGAAAAAAAAAAAAATAACGTTCACTAAATGCTAAAATCAAATGGGCCACTCAAATTCATCGGTAATGAATTCAAAAATTGTCATCGTACAATCCAAAATAAAAATATCCAAATTTTAAAGAAAACAAATTAGTTATCATGATCAAATTATTTTTTTCCACTAAACACAAAACTGTTTAGGCGAAAGTAAACATTGTGATCAGAATAGTTACCACTAACAACTATGAAATTTTGCATTTCTGGTTCATGCGACTTTGATAAACAAAGAGACCACAAAAGGTAGTGCATGTGACTTCGATTAACAAAGAGACCACAAAATGGTGTTCAATACCATAGAAAAAGTACACGTGAATGCAATTTCAATTAGTTAACACTAAACCATAACAAAACGGGATGATATTCATAATCCACATATGATTCATTCATAATCAACTATGCAGGTAGACATTTTGAGCTATCAAAATTTAATATTTTAACTCATCCTAGTGCTTATATTTATTGCATATTATAATCCATGGCTATTTCGAAAAATTAATTGCAAACATAACTTCAATTGTGATTTTCAAACCAATACAATCCTATCTTATAAAAGGGACAAATCCAACTTGCAGAACACTGCCAAAATATCACCCAAATAGAACCCCTAAGCAATAAAAATTAAGCCACGTCCAAAATCTAATCTTTCCATTGATACATAACAAATGCATTGTTGAATATTTACAATAGGAAAAAAAAACAATACCTTCCAGTGTATTGGTTTAGATGATACCATCCACGACTTCAACCACATCAGCTGTATTCATCTAAAAAATCATGTCAAAGCAATCATTTCAAAACCGACAACCACTCCATCCATAAATTGAATAGGCTATAAACTAATCGAATCAACTATTTGTAAAAATTGGTAAGAATGACTTGTATTATGACAATGATAAAATTAAATAAGTTCCCTAACATTTTTTTTTTTGAAAAATTTGGAATGATTTTTGGAAAACTTGTAACTCTAAGATGTGAAAAACAAAAGGCACCAGTACGTAGAATGAAATACGTAACAGAAACCCTAGTTGAATAAGTTTAAAACTAATCAAATATCAAACGCTAATGCTAAAGAAGTTTAAATATATACCTTTTGACAACCAATAGAGACCCATTGCTCTAAATGATGACGGGTTGCAGCATAGTAACGATTTTTCCTTGATTCCGCAATCGATGTCAAAGTTGAAATCGGGTCTTTCATAAAAAAAAATAAAAAATTCCTACGACTAACTGTGAAAATAAAAATTCTAATTGGCATACAAACTGAAATTTGATTTCTAAATTACAAGAAAAAATTAGAAAAAAATCTCAACTGAAATTTATTCCTGAAGTGCAAGAAATCTATCCAAAGATCAAACCTTAATTCTAAAGAAGTTTAAATATATACCTTTTGGCAACCAATAGAGACCTATCGCTCTAAACGATGTAGGGTTGTGGCATAGCAACGATTTTTACTTGATACTGCAGTCGATGTCGATGTCGAAGTTGAAATCAGGTCTTTCGTAAAAAAAAAATAAAATTCTTGAGACTAACTGCAAAAATAAAATTTCTAATTGGCATATAAACTGAAATTTGATTTCTAAATTGCAAGAAAAAATTATAAAAAAATCTCAACCGAAATTGATTTCTGAATTGCAAGAAATCCATTTAGACTGTGTACGTGACTAAGATTTGCATTTGTGTGGTGTGTGTGCAAAGGGAATATGTGGGTGTGTAGGCAAGCGAGTGATATAGAGGGGGGAAGAGAGGAGGGAAAAAGACAGAGAGAAAAAGAGACAGAGAGAGGGGTACCTTACCCTTGGTTAGCAAAGGGGTCAAAGAAGAGAGATATAAACAAAAGAGGGAGTGAGATTGGGGGGGTTTTTAGGTTAGGGTTTTTCGGGGAGGTTTCGGGTGGGGGTTATTTATAGGTTTGGGTGACAGAGATAAACAGAGAAATAAAAACAAAAGCGAAGAGAATGAGAGCTCAAAACCTGGTGGAAATGGCGGGCAGTGGTGGTGGAGGTGGGATGTCGCTGGTAGTGAGAGGGTGAGAGACAGATGTTGGGGTGGGCATATACAGTTTAATGGATAGACTGAGAGAAGAGGGGAGGATAAGAGAGATGGGGAAGATAGAATTGTGATAGATTAGGAGAGGGAGGCAGAAGTGAGAGATAGAGGCAGAAGTGAGAGGGGGAGGCGTGAGACAAAGGTTGGGTTGGGCAGGAAAGAAAAATATAATACTCATTGTTGACCGTTAGATATAATTTTTTCCTTCATTTTTTTGATTATATCACTTAAAATCTATGTCTATCAATTATTTTATTAAAATATATAATTCTATAAAATTTTCTCAACATATGTATACTATCATATATAGATAATGTTTGAAATAAAAATCATATTAAACTATAAATTAATTAAATATTAAAATAATTGAGCATGTGATAGAAATGAGTGATGTGATGTTTTTAGGGGAGAAATGTGTAGGGGATAAAATTCAAGTTGTGAGCTATCTTATATATATATAGAGAGAGAGAGTGAGAAGATGAGATAGTGTATTTAAAACATGTAAGAGATAAGAGAGAGAGTGAGAAGATGAGATAGTGTATTTAAAACATGTAAGAGATAAGAGAGAGAGTTATATGAGAGATAGGAGACTTAAGTCCAATTATGACCGTCGAATCAGTATTTATAAGATGATCTGAACCGTCTTTTATGTTGAGATTACATTATCCGTTGGATGTGTTTATTTTGTGTCTCAAAACTATCTGGATCTCTTTTTGTCTTTTGGATTTAAACTTCGTTCTACTTTATTATATAGATATTTTGTGTTTCTTTGGTTATGTGTCCAAGTTTTGAAAAATCATTTCAATGGTATCTATATGTTGCACCTCACCCCTAGCCCCCAGAGGACCTTAGTGCGCCCTAAATAACACCGATCAGCACCAGTGTACCACCATGGATGCATCGGTTGACTGTAGCATGCATTCCATTGATTGAACTGAATCCCAACATGTTGCATGATGTCCTTCACTGGCATGCTGGTTGACTTGTCTTAAATTTGGTATGTTGTTGCCCTACATTTGACTAGTTGATGCATGCTTTGTGTGTCATTGATGGACTAAATTTGATTGCATACCATGCCAAGATTTTGTGTGTAAGAACTGTTTATATATATATTGCCCCTTTTGTTAATGGAATAGTTTTTACAGCGCCCAGGATTTGACAGCTATCATCAATGGCATGGTTTCTTTGAGACATACCCAGACTGTCACATATAATTGTTATCTTTGAACTTTTGGCTTTAAATTTGTGGATAGGGATTGATACTGTGGGTAGTAATGGAAACAAAGTTCGCAAAGGTATTGGATAGTGGTCGTCTGGCTGTGGTTGGTCTGAAAAGAAAGCGGGCAGTGCGATGTGAAACATATTTTACTGGAGCTACCCGCACGGTCTCACCACTGCGGCCCACCTTGAATTCATCCATTCACAAGCTTGGCAAGAGGAGGAAATCAAATGGAATGAAAACCAAGTGTGGTGCCTGCGTTTCTAACTTCCAAAAATCTTTGCTTAGATATTACTCAAATTTCATGAAAAGTGGACTCCCACAACGCTTGATGTGTTACCAGAACGGTGAATGGGTTGATTTCCCTCAGGATTTTGTTGCACTGGTTAGAAAAGATTTTCAGGAAAAGAAGGCAGCCACCGAGGTGGAGTTCAATGATCATCTTTTTGTGCTAGACTTTTTGCATATGATGCGATTGGACTTGAAGACAGGTCTACAGCAACCTATTGCTTGGATTGATGAAACAGGCAACTGTTTTTTCCCCGAAATCTTTTCTGGCTGTGATGGATTTCATGAATGTTGCCATCACGAAAATAAGAAAGATCATGGGTTTCTAATTTCAGAGCCTCCTGCTTCCAATGATATCAAGCTGCAGCTTGAGATTGAAATAAATGGGTCAGATTGCTCTAAGTTGAAGGACTCTGATGGAGAGTCAAATGCTATAATTAAGAAAATTCTAGTTAACCAGCAACGTGGTTGTAATGATTTTGATGCAGAAGTTGATGACAGCTGTGTCAAAGAATACGATACAAAGGTCGATGAGGCCTCATCTGGGAAAGATCTAGAGATGGATGAAAACCTGGTCAAGGTTGATTCTACACATGGAGTTCTGGATTCTGATAATGTGCAGGAAATGTTTTTCAAGGGGATGCATTCACTTACAAATGCAAAGATAGTTAAAATATATGGTGGCTCAGGTACTTCAATGCAAGCTCGATTGGAACTTTTCCAGAAGCAGGTTGAAATCACCAATAAGTATCGTGGGGATGCAAATGTCCGATATGCTTGGCTTCCTTCTTCAAAAGCAGCATTATCTAGTATCATGACGTATGGGCTTGGGCATTATGGATCATCCAAAATGAAGTGCACATATGGCATTGGTGTTCATCTCACACATGCAACCTACACCTATTCCAGGTCCGAATTTTCTTTTCCCGCCACAAGTTGATTTGTATTGTAGGTGTTGCATGTAGTTGTTATGATAATGTTGACATCTTAGGACATTGAGGGAGTTGGCCTTTCTTTCCTGGACATTGCTACCCCTCTCAAGGATAAAATTATGAACTTGAATTGCATGTCAAATGATGATGTGGGTAGGGGTGTCAAATATGTCGGGTTAAAAGGGTAGTTGGTGAAAAACATGTAAATCTATACACGACCCATTTAATAAATGGGTGAAAAATTTCAACACGAACTGTTTAATAAACGGGTAACACGATACGACTCGTTTAACCGTTTTAATTTATTATTATATTTTTGTGGCTGTCACTAAACTAAAAAAAATTTTGTGGCTATCACTAAAAATAATATATATATGTGGCTGTCACTAAAAAAAAAATTTGCCGAATTTTTAAAAATAATTATTAATTTATTATTATATTAATTTTATTTAAACGGGTGATAAATGGGTTGACTGGACTCATCCGAACACAACCTGTTTATTAAACGTGTCTAATGGGTCAATTCGTTTACCATCCGAACCCGTTAAGGTTTCACCCAAATCCGCTTAATTTTTATCTATTTGTGTCGTGTCGGATTTTGACAAGCAAATAGATGTGGGGCAAGTTGATAACTACCATATTTAAAAAGATTATAGGAAGTAAGAACTAAAATGGAGGTTACTGAGGTTGGTGCACCATCGTATGGTAATTGATCCCTATTTGACCGTCATCCTGCTAAATTTAATAATTCTAACTATTATTTGATCGGTCATCTCTGTGGGATTGGCTCCTTGTTTGATAGGATCTTATGTTTGAATAAGGTCAACAATGGGGCCATTTGTGCCAACACTGCTAGGTTGCTTGTCCAGTTGGACCAACAATGTCTAATTGTTGATGCATTGTATTAGTGAAACTGATGCATGTTTTATTGTGATTGTTTGATGTTTATTTGAGTAGATCTAGAAGTTAAATTAGTCAATGCAACTGTATTGACTCTTTTTGTGTTTGCTTCTGGTTTGATGAGATCTTTGTTCGAATAAATCCTACAATGAGGTCATTTGCTTCACCTTTGCTAGTTTCCCTTCCACGTTGTATAAGCGTTATTGTTCGGATTATCAATACATTTTTCTATATAAGTTTTTTTTTGTTGTATTGATAATTACAATATAGAGTTGGGTATGAGTGACCTATTGGGTTTGCGAAATATTGTGAGACTTTGGTTGCTATTGACTAGCATAGTGAGTATGTTTATCATAGTTTTGGTCACTTGCCCTTAGAGATCCATTGGATATGTACCTTTTTGTCTTTTTTTTTTCTCCCCTATCCTGCTGTTACTGTAGTTTTCTTCTCTTTAGTCATGTGCATCACAGAGAAATTTAGTTTTTGTTTTTTACAGTGCAACTTATTGTGATGTTGACGAAAATGGGTTACGGCATATGGTATTGTGTCGTGTAATAATGGGAAACATGGAGCTTGTTCTGCCTGGATCTAAACAGTTCCATCCCAGTAGCGAGGACTTTGATAGTGGAGTTGATGACCTTCAAGATCCAAAGCATTATATAGTATGGAATATGAATATGAATACTCATATCCACCCGGAATTTGTGGTTAGTTTCAAGGTTTCTTCTGATGCTGAAGGTGATATTTTATCCCTAAAGTTGTTTTGTTTTTTGGCCATTGCATTTTTTTTTCTATCAGATGTCATTTATAAATGCTTTTTAGTCGATTGATACCTGTTTAGTGGAACATGCCAACATGATTTGGATGGTCTAAAGGATTGTATAGTGTGGAAAATCGATATGAATATTCATACCTAGCTGGAATATGTTGGTAGTTTCAAGGTATCTTCTGATGCTAAGGTGATATCTACACCTTAAGTTGTTTTTTTGGCTGTTACATGTCGTTTTTCTTTTTTTTTTTGGTACGTCGCTATATGACATGCTTTTTAGTCGATTGATATGTGTTTGATGGAACAAGCCAACAAGATTTGGACGGACAATGAGACCAATCAGGTGATCCACTGTACATTTTCTTTTGGAACTTGGTGGTGAAAGTGCAGAAGTTGATAGTGTTGAAAAGTCCATGGTTGCTTAAATGTCTCCAGTTGGTTGTGGTTTTGGGGTTGTTTACATTCAAGAGATGTCACACCAGTCAAACTTGTGGTTTATTCAGTAAAGGATGTATCCTTTTTATCGTCTTTTCAGTTTAAATTTGCGCTCCTATCTTTGAAACAGTTGGCACCTGAGCTCTTGCTCTTTCGTTATCCTTTCAGGATTTCTGGTTGGAAATGATAGCAAGCTTGATACTTCTGGAGTCACAACTTGCGAAGGGCCACAGGTTCAGTTACAATTAGATTCCTCTCCAGCCGAGTTGGTAAGCATCCCAATACATTGATATTTTCATTCGTTCTTCTTTACTGTCTTAACTTCCCCCTGTGTGTTTGTTTTGATGTTTTCTAGTTGGTTTTCAATTTAGCCATTGTCTTAAACTGGGAAATCTGCACTTTATGACCCCTAACGAAACTTGGATTATCTTCAGCCATGTTCTGCACATATCCGGTCAGAGAGCTGGGCTCCTGTGGTGGCACATGTGGATGACTACCTGTGTTCAGCATCCATGGGTTTTTGTTCTGGAATATAGAAAGTCCATGGGCCTGAGGCCTTGTTTTCTACCATGATATTAGTTGGCTGAACAGGCAAAGAAGTTCAGTTTTTAATATTCCTGGTAGGCCTTATATAAATCCAAAAATGCATTTATCTTTTCTCATGTACTGCAAACTAACCAACTCCTGGAAAAAGCCACCCCCACCGTACATGCACGTCCAGAAGAGAAAATGTGACATGCTCTTGTCATGGCAAAACAGCCAAGATTGTATATTGGAAAAGGGGTAATTTGCTATAGTAGTTATACGAGTTTAAGATTTGGTGTGGGGGACAGTGCTGAAGTTGGAAGGGCTTATGTTGGTTCATGTGTCTAAGTGTGTCGAAGATAGTACGGGTGAGCGCATTTGTGGCTGGGAGAGTGAGAAGTCCTTGAAATTTAGCATGGCATGTATATGTTGCATTGTAACCTCCATTGGACTATAAGATCACAGTTGAAAGTCAACTTGAAAGGCACCTTACAAGGTGCCAATAGAGAAGGTTGCATGTTAGAAGCAACATACTTGCATGGTTGCGTGCTGAATGTGTTGGTTTATATGATTCAACAAGGTTCCTAGACCGTGTGTTCATACAGAATCCAGACCAGTGGCCACCAAGTTTTGTGTCTAGTATTAAGTCGGCATAAGTACTTCATGTGAGTAGCAGATACTAGAATGTGCAGATCTCATGCCAAGAATAGATGAGATTTCTGGATTGAGATACCATTTGTTTGGATGAGATCTGTAAACAGATTATATGGATCTGAAGGTTCATGCTGGAGCCAGTTATTTCTGGAGGAAGGGGACTTTTTGTCCATGTTAAATAATAGAAGCTTTAAGTTGTGAAATTGGATTTGTTGATCTGGGGCTTTTCTAATTCTGCATGCAAGTCCTTTCCTTATGGTGTCTTGAGCTTGGGCCAAGTGTAATAACTTAGGTGTGATTTAGTCAGTGCTACAATGCAAGCTCACATTGATCATAGCGCTGCTCACCCAACTCTGATTGGCAGTCAAAATTGATGCCTCTATAAAGGGGAAAGTTTTCTGTTTTAACCTTTGGGGGTGTCGGGATTGGATTTATGTGGAAGATTATTTGGCTTTTGTCCTAGCATCCATATAATTACTTTTGTTGCTATTGCTGCAAGCATTTTTCTAACGATGCTTTTGTTGTTAGGGAAGCGATTGCTACAATGAATTTGAGCGATCTCGAGATAAAGGTGTTAATCTGGGTTCGAGCAGTACAAGGACTCCTAAATCTCCTTGGTTGCCATTCCCTATGTTGTTTGCAGCCCTTTCACATAAAGTTCCACCTAAGGATTTAAACCTTGTCAATGTTAATTATGACCTCTTCAGGGTATGTCTGGTGACATCTCTCTCTCTCTCTCTCTCCTGATTTGTTTGAAATTATTAATTTAAAATTTTCTCTTTTGCTAATATTTTACAGACGAAGAAGATAAATCGAGATGATTTTGTTAGAAAGTTGAGATTGATAGTTGGTGATACTTTGTTGAGGTCTACAATAACAGGTCTTCATTGCAAGGTACATGTCATATTTAATCGGTTGGATATCTGGTATGGGGCTATGCAATAGTAGTTATTATCATCAATATATCTTACCATTAATTATTTATTGATAGATTTTTACTTGACCAAGTGTCTGCACCTTGTTTGTTCCGGAGAAATTTGTCTTGTCTTTGGCTGATCTATTGATCAAAGAATAAGCTGCTCAGCTATGTTGATATTTTGGCATTTGTTTATTCCTCCTTGGGCCTTTCGTGATGTGGTTGCAGTTGAAAACTTGAGCTGGAGCCATCATTTCAGTAAAGAATTAGAGAAATTTCATCTCGTTTCCAAAAAAGATAGGCAAAAAGTCCTGATTTGCTTGTATTCCAAGATTCTACATATTTGATTACACTTCATGCTTTTTAGGAGTTAGCCATTAGCCAATTCCTTTATGGTCTCGAGTCCCAATTTTGTAGGGAACAAGCAATAAAGTTCATCCTCAGCAGGTCTTAACGTGGAGTCCAACAGAGTTTGTCTAAGGACCTAACTTAATTATCTAACGTCCGTGAAATATCATAGGACTCTTGTTTGTTTCTATTTAGTTTAAGGTTAATTGGGAGAAAGGGACATGTATCAATGAATTGTGCGGGGAGGAGGAAAAGAAATCTTAACCCTACATCTCACTCTCAAGTTCTATATATAGATACCACAATCAAAATAGAAAAACTAGTATACCCATGAGTATGGTTCATTGCTTTCTTTAATATATCTGTAAGTTAATCCTCAGATTTTACTAACGGTGTAGAATGTTCCCATTTAACATCTTATTCTAGATGAAGTGATAATCAACTTCGATATGTTTAATTATTTCATATGAAGTGTTGTCTGATTGTTACAAAACAATTGAACTGGTGTCCGAACTTGATAGCCATTCTCCTGAATAAAGTGTTGTAATCATGTTAACTTACTTGGAGTATATGCCATTGCCCTATACTCTGTTTTTGCACTTGATCATGCTACCGCATTTTGCTTTTTACTTCTTCGTAAACTAAGTTATCCCCTAAAAAAGTACAATACGGTGGTCATGGTTCTAAGTATTGGTTGAGTCTGATACTACTCAACCAAGTTGTATCCAACTCGGCCACTTCCGATATGATAACGTGACAAGAAACGTAGAAATTACGAGTTAGACCTATATCAACGATATCTTGGCAAAAATAGGACAAATTGGCACGAATCAGAGTTAATTCGGTAGGACTCGAATGATTCAAATCAAAATTGGCTGATACGAACAGGGTGTTGACGGTAATCATACCCATAAAATCAAATATCACACAAGCAAATCATCTTCTTCCTTTTCTTCTTTTCTCCTTATTCTTCTTCTTTTCTCTATTCGTCTTCCTCTTCGCAAACCCGGAGTATCAGAAAAGGAGAAGCTCGGGCATCGGTGGCTTTGTTGCCCAATTTCCTAGGCCCCTTCATCGGCGTCTCATTGTTGGGATTTAACACGATTTAAATCCACTAACAAACACACACAATCGAAGAACAAATCAAGAATATAAAGCAATAAGAAACAAGAAAGAACAAGACACAGATTTTACGTGGTTCGGCAATTTGCCTACGTCCACGAAGCTGCAGGGATTTCACTATTGAGAGAGTTGAATACAGAGAGCGGCTGTACAATCCACAATAAACTCTAATCACCAAAACAACAGGGTTTATATGTCCTACGCACTGGGCTGTATAACGGGCCCAAAAATTTTTTCCCCGGGGCGTTGCCCCCGAACCCCCACGAGGTTTGTCCATGAGCGCTACGGCTTGGGCCTATCGGCCTAAGCCTTTGCTCCATGGACTAAGCTTCAAAAAATTTTCCATTAAAAAATCACACAACATTACTTCGGGTCGGGTCATCATCCAAATCACATATACAAACTAGACTCCATAAAAAAAAACCATCACTCCTTTCGAATTCTTCTTCTTCCCCTATCTTTTTCTCTCTCTGGATTGAGACTGAGGTGCAGATGCATAATGCGTCTTTGGGAAGGTAAGAGTCCTAGAAGACTTGCTTTTTGGGATTATAAATTGTTTATAACAAATTTTTTTCTTTTCTTTTTTATCTTATTTTATTATGTTAAATTATTTCATGTGGCTAATGATTTTGAGAATTAGCATTTTTTTTTTAAGTGTTCTTTGTACTTCTTTATCTTTTTTTAGTTAGGTTAAATTGTTTTAAGTGAGTAATAATTTTTGGGTCTTAAAAACTTTGCTTTTGGGAATTAATAGATTTTTTTTGTGTTCTTTTTACTTCTTCATCTACTTTTAGTTAGGTTAAATTATTTTAAGTGGGTAATATTTTTGGGTACACTTTTACGGGTATGCCCCAACTAGTAAACAATAGTAAGGTATTTATGAAAATTTTAAATGCAATGACATTATTTGTCTAATTTAATTAGTTTGAATTTTCACATTGTAGAAACAATAATTATCCCGGAGACTAATGATGATTGAGTCTCATCGTGAACAATGATAATGATAATTATTTTTGATAATGCTCATATGTTTCAATTTAATTATTTTTAATGTGTTTTTGAATGTATTGTGGACATATGATGCATGAATGATGATGTTTATAATTTTTAAATTTTTTTGGAGCTTTTATCTAGCATTTTGAGTGTATCGGCTGATACGACGCTGCGACCGATGTGTATCAGTGCCCTTCGAGTTGATGGCAGATATCGTGAAGTTGAACCATGGTGGTGGTTGAACTTCGAAGTGAGGGAGATCTAGCTCGATCAGTATCTGTAATACCTTCCAACCTAAGATATTTATTAAATCGATACAACAGTCCTAGTTTTGGAGCTTTGTTTAAGGTACTTGTGGATACGAACAACATTCCAATGTGGTACTTAGGGTGCACCCATAAACTGAATCACAACACTAGCAGAGTATGAAATATCTGGTTGAGTACTAGTGAGATAATTCAGCTTCTCTACCAACGTGCGATATCTATCCAGATTTTCAAAATGGTGTATTGTCTTCTATTAAAAGTTTTTGATTTATATCTACAGTAACATCACTTGGTCTACCACCCAATAAAGCTGTTTCTTCTAGCATATTAGTTGCATACTTTCTTTGAGGCAAATTATACCCTTCTTAGACCTAGTAACTATGATACCCACATAAACAAGAAGTACAATATAACCAGAGTCAGTATGTCGGGTTCAATACATAGTGATTTGTCCGACACCTAGAGAGACCAAACTCTAAAATTGTCTTGGAAAACTTCCCACACCATGGTCTCAGTGATTATTTCAAACCATACCGAGCCTTCTTCAAGCAACACACACTCTTACGATAATCTTCCAGAGCAACAAACTCAGGTGGTTGCTCTATGTAAACTCCAACCAAGTCACCATGAAAAAAAATATTTTTAACATCCACTTGAAACCAAGACCGATCAAGATTAGTAGTTAAAGAAATCAATATATGAATAGAGCTAATTTTAGCAATAGAGGAAAATTTCTCATCCTAATCAATGCCATAAGTCAAAGTAAATCCCTTAGCAACAAGTCCGATTTTTAGATGGTCAACAGAACCACTAGGATTTAATTTCACAGTAAACATCCACTGACAACCGACATGCTTTTTTTTCACGGGGTACCATAACGAGATCTCAAGTCCTATTCTGATATGAGGAATCCATCTCAACCTCCCTAATTTTCTTCCAATCCGAATTATATAATGCTTCCTATGGTATGGTAGAGACTTGCAAAAGGTAACATCAACATTAGTGAAATAGCGTCGGAGCATAGGACTGGAACAATGATAACCTTTTTGGGTGTATGAATAACCAAGAAAGACATATTTAGTAGCACGAGAGTCAAGTTAATCCAATTTGGGACCCAAATTATAAACATAACAAACACAACCGAAAATCTTAGGAGGAATATGAAATAAGGGAGATTGCGGAATAAGGTGGCTTCCAATCAAGAATTAAAATATCGTTTTGAAATGTTCGAAACGTCCAAAACGTTTCCGTTTCCAAGAAAACCGAAACGAAATTGTAAGGGAACCGAAATTCTAATAGTTTGAGGTATTCCATAATATTTAAAGATGTTTTATAATATTTTAATGTATTTACACAATTATTTCGGAATGTTTCAAGGTATTTCAAGATATTTTAATATATTTCAATCAATGTTTAAAAAAAATAATTCATAGATTTTTATATCTTTTTCATTATGTTTTCGAAACGGGTCGAAATGTTTCCGTTTTCTAGGTGATCGAAACAACATACCAAAACGAAATTTTAATTCTTGCTTCCAATGTAACAAAGAAGAAGATATACGATTGATAAGATGACAAACTAGAAGCATAAAATCACTCCAAAAGTGTCTGAGAATATGCATATGAAACAAAAGTGCTCGAGTTACTTTCGACAAATGATGAGTTTCAGGCTTTGTCATCTCGTTATATTGTAGGGCGTGGAGATTGGAAGTCTTGAAGATGAGTGACAAGTGTGTTAGAGTCACATTTTCTCGCATTGTTAGACCGCAATATACGAATGCGATAATCAAATTGAGTTATGATTTCTTTTCAAAACATTGGAACTATTGAAAGTAATTCGGAGTGAGTCTTCAGTCATGTCATATAAGCAAGGTTGTCAAAATCATGTATTGGAAGGCATAACGTTTTTTAAAAACAGTGTATCGCGTACTATAACGAATCGTGTAGCATAAGTGACATACAGTTTTATAAAAGATATTAAAAAACACATATGAAAAAAGGTCACAATAACATTTAATTGAACAATAAATTTCTCACATAAAATAATTTAAAGAGGCTCCAATGACCAAAACAAAAAATTAACAATTTAAGTTTTCAAGTTTCTAACATAATTTTTTAACATCAAAATTTAGGGAGTTCTAGTTCTAACATCTAAAGGAGTTGGCGGAGGACACGACACTTTTAACAATCAATCTATTTGCACTAGCAATGGAACGAGTAACAATATAAGATTTTTATTTTTTAAAACCATAGGTAGTGAAACGATGTTGTTCATTTCTTAGTGCTTAAAAAATCAATTTCCTGTGAAAGACGTCATTTTCTGGTAAAATTCCCAAAAAAAAAATAAAACATTTATCTGTTTTGCTTGTATCAGACGACGCGTATGTACTGTCTCATATCGGGTGTATCATATTGTGTATAGCAAGATACGATGCAAAACCAATTCACTTAAACGATACATATCGTTTCTTCTGTATCAAGACATATCGTACGATCCGCGATCCTACCAACTATCGTACGATACTAACAATTATGCATACGAGAAAAGTCATCCATAAATGTCACAAAATAAGAAAATTTATTTGATGAAATGTTTTTCATTGGACCGCACATATCAGAAAGATTCAACTCAAAAGGACTAGAGATGCAATTATTAATTAATGGTTGAAAAGACACAGTGATGTGTATTGAACTGACAAGCTTCACAAAACATCGAAGATACATAACTTAGGTTAGGAATCAGATGCTTCAACATCGGGAAAGATGGGTGTTTGAGAAGACAATGCCATTGAAATGGAGATACCCACTTCATACCTCATATCAATTTTCCTTTTCATTTTGAGATTCTAAAACACATAAAAGGAAGCATAAAAAGTGACAAAACAATTAAGTAATCTTGCTTATAGACATCAATCTAGAAGAAAAGTTAAGAACGAATAAAATTGAAGGTAAAGATAGAGTGGGACTTAACTGAGTATGCCCCAAACTTGAAATTGGAGAGGAGGAACCATTAGCCTAGAGTAACAGTGAGTAGAATTCAAAGATCCACTTTGAGTTGGCCAGCGGTTGTAGAACTAGAGGATTGTTTAGAAGACATTTCGGCCAAAGAAAAAAAAAACGACAAGCAGAACTGAAGAGGGGTTGAACCAGATAAAAAATAGGCTCCAAAATGCAATCTACCACCTAATCCTCAATAATTGAGCTGAAGAAGCATTAAACTAGGCTGAACAAGCAAGAAACTAACTGAAAAAGCGATGAACCAGGAGTAAAGGAACATAAATTGTTGTGATGAATTTTTCACTTGTATTTGATGGTTCAGTCTTTACATTTATACGGGAGATTGTTACAAAAGGATAAAATAAAGTGGGATTGAGCCTTATCAATCAAAGTTTGAATAAAAGGATAGGAAGAGAATTAGATATTTTGAACTTAGTCATTATCATTAGCATCCACCTGCAAGTGGGCTGATGCTTGATGGGGGAGGCTGAGCTTGTCATGGAAAAAGGGGAAATGTGGCGCGGTGAGAGGCTTAGTCAATATGGCTACAATTTGATCTTTTGTAGAAATATAGTGAACCTCAGAAGCTTTCTTTGCAACTTGGTCCCGAACAATATGAAATGTGATTTCATCATAATTCATAAGATTGTGAAAAATGGGATGTGGTGAGGTATGTCGCTTCAATATTGTCACACCACACAATTGGAGGCTTTGATTGAGATATTTGGAGTTCATGAAGTAAAGAGAGCAGCCATATGACTTCGGTAGTGGCATCTGCAAGAGCTCAATACTCAATTTTGATGCTAGAACGAGCGACAAATCTTTGCTTGTGGTATGACCAAGAGACAAAATTTGGGTCGAGAAAAATTGCATAGCCACTTGTGGATTTGTGATTATCTAGGCAGCCAGCTCAATCGCCATCAGATTAAGCAGAAATATGGAAATTGGGACTACATTAGATGGGTAGACAAACATTGAGGCTATCTTTGAGATATCTTAAAATTTGCTTAATTGGTTACTATTGAGGAATTGTTGGAGAGTGCATGGATTGGCAGAGCTTATTTATCGAGCACGAAATATCAGGTCGTGTGATGGTGGTATATTGAAGGGCCCCAACAACATTGCAGTCGAGTGATGGATCATCAAAGGGATCACCAATCATTTTCTTGAGCTTCGTGTTCGAAATAAGTGGGTTGGAGATTGGTTTAGTACAATCCATGGAGCAACATTTGAGATGCTCAACAATATATTGTTGTTGAATGGAAGAAGACCATTGAAACCATGAAGCTACTCAATATCCAAGAAGCAGCTTAGGTGACCAAGATCTTTGGTGGAAAATTTGGCATAGAGATGAGAGATTAGGGTAGAGATGGCCGGGGAACAACTCCCGATGATGATAAGATTGTCGATATAAACCAATATGTAATCCATTAACAACGAGGAATGAACTAAGCCGGGTAAACGTAGCACGTGGAGCTTTCTTGTGGCCATAGAGGATTTCCATAGTTGACATACATGATTGTGTGTGTGTCACCGTTGGAAGTGTGCGATGGGCTTTTTTTTTGGGGGCGGGGGGGGGGGGAA
>CAUOFW020006168.1:3952932-3980902 GCA_963454935.2 Ilex paraguariensis | reverse complement strand
GGGGGGGGATCCATTGTCATTATCTTTTTGAGATCCCGTAGTTGAGAGAGCGGTGAAAAGACTTGATGGGTGGAATAAGGCTTACATATCCAAAAAGGGGAGGTTAACTCTTGTTTCGTCAATTTTATCTAGTATTCTCCATACTTTTATCATTAGTTAAAATATTGGGGAAAATAGTTATGACACTTGAAAAAATGATGAGAGATTTCTCATGGGAGGGTAACAAAGAGAGGAGGAAAGATCACTTGGTTAGTTGGGGAGTGGTTTCTAGGTCTAGGGATGGTGGTGTTTTGTCAATTGGTAATGTGAGGGCGAGAAATACTGCTTTGGAGGACAAGTGGCTTTGGAGATTGCCCTTTGAAGTAAATTCTCTATGGCATTTAGTTATCAAGAGCAAATATAGGTTACATGCCAAGTCTTTGCATGGACGGTAGCGCGTAGCAAGATAAACACTATGATATGATTCAGAAGAGGAGGCCTCATACTTGCCTTTCACCCCAGTGGTGTGTGATGTGGAGAGTGTTGATCATTTATTTTTATATTGTCTGGTTACTTTGACATTATGGCATCTTTTGTTCCTAAGTGTCAGGGTTGAGCTGGGTGTTTTCTTCAGCATCATATTCATTGTTTGTTGAAGATGTGAAAGGTTTTGGAAGGTTTGATAAAGCAAGGCCCCTTTGGCGAAGGGTTTTCCAAGCCCTGAGATTGCTGAGTGTCGGGTATTTTATTAGTAACAGTTATACACTGACTAGAGCAACGAGGAGCTACAAACGAGTTTACTTTCTCCTCTTAAGGTTTTCTGTAGCATCTTGCTCAATAAGGTTTGTTAGGAGGAGCTAATCCAAAGGAGAAATAGGAACAAAAGAGGTGAAATAGGGAAAGAAGTAGTTTTTGATCCGCCAGTAAGTTGGGTCATCTTCAGAGGGAATAGTGGAGGCATTTTGATTGATTGCTTGCAACAGCTTGTCGATGCTCGTTAACGGTGAAATGTTACACTATGGAAGTGTGCTATCATGGCTACGTTTTGGGTTATATGGAAGGGAACGAAACACAAGATCTTTTGAAGACCAAAGTGAGGGTGTAGAGAGATTAGGGGAACGTATTCATTTTTTAGCATCTTTTTGGGCTTCCGTTACAAAAAAGTACAAAGGAATTCCATTTTTTGCCATTTTAGCAGGATGGAGAGCCTCCTTTGATTTATAGGCTTATTGTTTCATTGTGTATTTCCTTTTCATGGTTGGATTCCTTATCCAACCGTTTTTGTATCCCGTAATTTTTTATTAATAAAAGAATCTATTTCCTATTAAAAAGAAAAAAAGAAAAAGTAAAACATTGTTTGAATTTTTTTAGGTATTCAATGCATTTCGTGCTATGATACATAATCAATATTTCTCTATTATCAAATACTTTCAATGTGACCAAGGAGGAGAATATTCTTTCAATTCTTTTCTTTTACTGATAAAATTTGATGACACTATTTATTTGTACCGACACACTTGAACAAAATGGTGTAGCGAAGAGCAAACTCTGACATACTATGGGGACAAAACGTTCTCTCTGATTATTGTCAAATGTCCCAAGATCTTTTTTGGTGGAAGCAGTTCATTTAATTAATTTTATTCCCACTGTCATCACATCTAGAATCTCCCCTTCTGAAAAATTATGTGGTATGCAACCTGATTATTTCTGTTACGTGTGTTTGAATGCACTTATTTGGTCTTGTTTCCTAGTGCCTTTCGTATTAAATTTTATGTTCGTTCAACTTTATTTGTTTTTCTTAGTTGTGAGGGGTTGAAAATTGTATTGTTGTTATGATCCTATTGTACACAAACTCTAGATTTCTCGTCCTGTTGTTTTCATGGAACTATTCAATTCTTTTCTCTTTCATCTAGTTCTTCACATTTGCATAAATTTTATCCCATTTACATATATTTCTAGTTGATGTTCTTGCTGACACCTATATTAGTGATATGATTCTCTCAGATGTGCCTTTTTCTTATGATCTGTCAGTCGTCCCCCTATTGTACATACTTATGCTCACAGGACACTAGTGATATTTTCTACAGATACAATGCCTCTCTCCTAATGTACTAACTCAATTAGGTTTTGACAATGTGGTTCCTGTTCCTTGTTATCTTGAGCAACCTTGTTAATGTCGAGATTAGTTTGATTTTTCTAATTCTTGCTATTCTGAAGATTTTTGTTCTTTCTTAGCTTTTATACTCTTTTTTTGAACCTACCTCCTATAAAGAGGTTGTTTTTGATCCTCTTTAAATATAGGTTATGACTGAGGAGTTTGCTGCCTTACATAAGACTTAACACCTGGGAATTGGTGTCATTACCCTTTAAGGAACACATGATTGGTTGTAAGTGGGTTTATAAAATTAAGACCAAATCGGATGATTATGTGAAACGATATAAATCCCAATTGATAGCTAAGGTATTTATCCAAGAGTATAGCACAAGCTATGAAGAGACATTTGATCCTGTTGCTAAGATTATCACTGTTTATACTGTGATTGCATTTATTGCAATTAATCGATGAAGTCTCTCTCAAATGGATTTGAAAAATGCATTTCTTAATGAAGATTTGACTGAGAAAGTCTTTGTGGCTCCTCCTCATGGATTACCTCATAGTTTTGATCAGGTGTGCAAACTCCACAAGCCATTATAAGGTCTTAAATAAGCCCAGTGATCATGATTGCTCATTTTTTGCAGTCCATTTTCTTAGGTTCCATTATTCTTTTACTTTATGTTGTTGATATGATTATTACTGCACTGTTGTGGATAAATTGAGATGAAAGACTAGCTCCAACATTTCTTGGGGATTGAGGTTGTTTCCTCTCCCAGAGGTTATCTTATCTCTCAGTTTAAGTATGCGTCATATCAGATGTTATTGAGCAAGCTCGTTTATCAAATAATTGAATAGTTGAGTCACGCATAGAACCCTTAAAAGTCAACGTTTGTTATTCTTTCTCTGATGACACTCTCTTGCCTGATCCTACCCTCTACCACATTATTGTTGGGAGTCTGATATATCTTACAGTTACTTGCCCAGATATCTCTTATGTTGTTGATGTTGTTAGTTAATTTGTTGCTCCACCTACCACTGTTCATTGGGCTGCGTTCCCGGTATCTTTTGAGGTAATCTGCATTAGTCTTTTTTCCTTCATCCTCCTCTATGGAATTCAAGACTTACTCAGATGCTAATTAGATTGGTGACTCTATGGATCGAAAGTCCATCATCGGTTTTTGTCTTTTTCTTGGTGATTTTTTTATTTACTTGAAAAGCAAGAAGTAAATTGTTGTTATTCTTTTATCTACTGAAGCTGAGTATCGTGCTATGATATCTGCTACAATTCGATAGTTAGGTTGTGTTGGTTGGTCGCTAATCTTGACATCTCTATATCTACCTCTGTATTTATTCCTACCCTTATGTATTGCTACACATTACAAGTGATATTTTGATTGTCCACAACTCTGTGCTTTATGATCGTACAAAACATATTTAGATTGATTGTCATTTTGTGCAACATCATTTTCAGTTGGGCACTATCGATCTTCCCTTTCTACCTTCTATTATACAATTGGCGGATTTCTTTACAACATCTTACACAACAATGCACTTTTTTTTTTTTTACTTGACAAACTTCTGGTGTTTTATGCTATCACATCTTTGAGTTTGAAGGAAAAAAAAAAGGGGGGGGGGTCTACTGTGTATTTCCAAAATTAAGTTGTTGCTTAGACTTAGTATACTAATGTTATTCTCTCTTCTTTTCTATTTTCTTTTCCTTTTTCTTTGTCTGTTATAATCATAGTTTTCAATATGAGAGCAAGGATCGAAACACCAACAAGCATGATGATGAGGACTGGAGCCAAGAAAAATGTATTGCGTCAAGCAAAATTTGAGTTTGTGAGGACGATAAGGTCGAAGGCCTGGGTAGCACGCATAGCCAAATACTTTAAGAAATGCATAATTAGGCTCACTCCGGAAATTTCAAGGGGTTAGTGGTACCTTGAATTATCCGATGCTAAAATTTATTGGGTTCGCTTTGCAATTTTGTTGCCTCCGTTGGTTTAAACGTCCTGTCTGTACAAGCCAGAATCTTTGGATCAGACCCTTGATATTTATGTGGAATGTGTACTTTTTCTAATTTTTTGTGTTCCATGTCCAACCAGTCTTTGGTATTTTTTGATATTGAACCACCTCAATTGAAATTTAGTAAACAGGAAAGTTATGTTTGTGGGGTTTTTGGCAATACCGGATTTGGTACGAGTCTTCCACCAACTTAAAAAATGTAGTGCTTTCACTATGATGCCAAACTTGGTCAGAATTTTCCCCCATAGGCGAATCCTGAAACAAACGAGAATTTACAATTATTTCCTGAAGGCTGGCTGTCAAAATTTAACAAGCACTTCTGCCCCCAGGAACAATCAAACGCCCTGGCTAAATGCACACATATTTTCACTGACATAATGCTTGCTCAGAAAGTCTTAAAAAATAAGTTTAAAAAGAAATTATCAGGAAGCCTTAAGAAAGAATATTCTAAATGTCAAAAACCATTGAAGATTTTATTTGGAAGACTTTATATGGATATTCTTTTTACCAATAGACCTAGTTGGAGTTTCCACCCTAAGGATATCAGAAAGTTTAAGTTATGACTGGAGCATCAACGATTTCTTCCTCTTCTTCTTCTTACTATTATTATTATTTTTGGTTTCTTTTCTGTTCTCCCCCATGTGATCTGCACTCACACTACTCATGCAATAGACAATGCCACTATTCCCAACCTGTTTTGGCATGTGTTGCAAAATCTTTAGATTTAAGTGCAAACCTTGGGAAGTTTGATAAATCCTCCACACTTCATTTTTTACTTAAATTCCTTCATCATTTTATTAGCTGTTTGGTCGCAAGAGAATCTTATGGTCAGGAGTGCCAAGTTATTTTGTGTAAGCATATGCTTTTCTTTGATGCTGATTAGGACTTGATCTCATAGTGACTTGATCTCAAGTCCTTAGGTGGGGTTGAATATTTCGTTTACACTGCAAACTTGCTTTTAATTCTGGAATAAGTAAATTGGAACTGAGGGATCCTACCTTATCAGAGATACTGCCTTTGTTTGGCGCATAGAGGTTCTTACCGTTTGACATTCTTTGCTCTTGCGGGCATGGGGTTGAGGTTTCATTCTACTGCCTTGCTAGTTCATTATGTTGTATGTAAAGTTATATGGTAAATCAGCATCAGAATGATTAATACCGTCATCATCAGCAGCAGCGGCGGCATCATAATATCACTCAGTAGTGTTAGGAGGTCATTAATGGTCTAAGTCTAACGTTTGAGCTAGAGCCAAACTGATTGATTTGACTAGAGTGCTTTGACCTGATTTTGGTTATGTAATTGAGTAAAAGCTCCATCTATATGTCCGGAGTGTGCTCTTTGTTTATACAATTTTGGTTAGTATTATATCATGTTTGGATGCCAATGAATCTGTTTGCTTTTTCTTTTTTCTTTTTTAAATTTTTTCTTAGTTTAATGGTGTAATTAATTGTTGTTACTATTGTATGATATGTGATACGATACGTTGCGATACATGAAGAAAATGATATGTATTGCTTAAGGGTATTTGTTTGCACCGTATTGTGCATTACACGATAGAAGATGATACATACGCGTCATGCAATACGGGGGCTAAACAAAGAAAAAAAAATTTTAATTAATTTTTTTAAAAACTAGGTAATAAAACGTCGTTTCATCATCTACAATTTTAAAAAATGTCTTCTTTTTTATTTGTTTCATCGCATGAGCAAATAGTTTGATTGTTAAAAGTAAGATCCTTTAGCTATTTTAAATGTTAAAACTAGAACTCTCTAAATTTTGATATTGATGAATTATGTTAGAAATTTTAATATTTAAATTGTTAATTTTTTGTTTTGGTCCTTGAAGTTTCTTTAAATTGTTTTTTGTGAGAAATTTGTGGTGAAATGAAGTGTTATTATGATATTTTGTCATAGGTATATGTATTTTTTAATGTTTTTTATAAAATTGTACGTATCTTACGATACTTGCGCTACAATACGCGATATACTGTTTTTTAAAAATGAAAAGCTCTTCAATACAAGTTTTGACAAAGTGTAATATGTTTCCAATGTGATTGAAATTGGCTTGAACAAATTTTCCCCGTTAATCAGTCTGATGGCATTGTAATTAACTCACAAAATTAGATTTTAAAACATGAGAGATTTTATCAATGGTGATGTAATTGTTGCGGAATTACAGCACTGGATAACTACTACATTTGGCATGTTCTTCTTCTTGTATGATGCACTTAGCGTCTGTGTTTTGGAGACTTGTTTTTGTATATTCCCCGTGTAAAATATGGGATGCTGCTAAATTTCAGTTTTTGGAAGGCTGTGATATTTATTCTTTTGTAGTTTGATGAATTCCCGGGATCTTTTGTTGATCAATACATATTTTTTTATCTGCATGCAGATACCACCAAAATCAACATGTGAATTGGATGCGCCAAAATATGAGCAAGGAAGTTCTCTCGGCTTTAAATGATAACATCACATCTCTCCTTAATATGGTATGTTAGCTTGTTTAATGGAGTATTACATATGTGGAGAGAGCTGATGGGGCCATAAATGCGTCGACTTGATTAGTATCTTTAGAGGAACTGGTAACAGGCTTTAGGTTTGAAATAATTTTAAATCTTCTTGGTTTATTGCTAGCTGATGTTCATCTCTGACTTGTTTAAACTGGTTTGAGGTAATTAGTGGTGTGATATCTCTAGAACTTCGTGGACTTGTGCATCTGACATTATAAACTGGTATGTGGTAGAATAGTGAAACTCCTTTTGGATAGTAGTCTATATGAGCTTTTGCCCAGGCGGATATGTTTCTGGTGATTTTCCATCTTGGTTTATGCCCATTGTTATTTTCTTTTTCATTTGCCTCTATAATTTTGCTTTAATAGCAGCCAGAGATATCGGCTGCTGTGAGGCGAGGCTTCGCTCACTGCTTGTAGGAATGGTGTGCAGAAGAGAGATGATTTGCCTTGTGAATAACAATGTTGGGAGGATAAAGAGAGACTGCTGTGTGGTTGGAGACAATATTTGGGCAGGTTGCTGTTTTTATACCGAGCTGGAAATTGGAGGTTGAAATACAACCCAAGTAATCCAAGTGGGATGAAAAATAGGTTAAACGTTGCTTTGGTACCCAAATTGTGTTGGGTACCAAATTATCAAAGTTAAAATGAATGCAATGGTGGTACAATGTTGTCTAATGTAAGTATGTTTTGGTGGATGGGAGCCTGTACTCTAATTTACTGGGGATGATGAAAGCTTGTACTTCGTGCTCAGTAAGTAGGCATATTTTGTTTGAGAGTAAAATATACTTTAGTCCCTAAACTCTATGGATAGTGTTTATTTAGTTCTCAATCTTCCAATCGTGTTTATTTGGCTTCTAAAGTTTTTAATTTGTATTTACGTGGTCTAATTTCAAACGTTCGTTAGAATATCGTTGACGGCTTTAGTCACATGTCAATTTGGTGGGATGAAATAGGCAAATTAGAAATTTTAGAGATCAAATAGACACAAAATTAAGAATTAAGTGATTGACATGTGATTAGAACCGTAAATTATTTCAGACAGATTTTTGGGATTATAATATGTAGATACAAATTAAGAACTTTTAAGAATTAAATAAATGCAATTGAAAATTTGGGAGATCACAAATGTGTTTTACGCTTTGTTTAAATTCTTCTAGGGGGCAAACACAAAGTCAGGGTTTCAGCGAAGGTATTTCTTGACTAAAACACTACAGGAAATTAAGGATTTGTTTGTTTAGCGAGAAATTAGAAGAAAATACAAGAAAGAAATTTTGTAAATTTTTATGTGTTTGGTTAGCATAAAAAAGAAAAAGATAAAAAATAGTAATTTTTTTTATGTTTGAAATTTTTCACAATCATTTTTTATTTTTTTGCAAAAAAACACAAAAAAAAATGTAAGAAAATCGTGATCTATAATTACCTTTTATTTTATTTTTATTTTTCTTAAAATATTTTTTTTGTTAATAATTTTAAAAAAATTTGGTATGAGTTTAATTAATCATATAATTTGGTCCGAAGATTTGATGTTAGTGATTGTTCTAGAATTAGGTTTCCATCTACTTTTAAAAAAAAAATTAACTTTCAATTATAAAACATTGATTTAATATAATTAAGGATAATTTACATAATTATAAAAACTTCTTGTAATATTCCTTTCTTTTGAACAATAGAATAAAATTTGTTATAAAATTTTCATTCCAAACTAAATACATGTATGAAAATATATTTTTCATCATTTTCTTTTCTTTTACTTTATTTTCTATTATTTTCCCTTTTAATAATTTTTTCTTCTAACCAAACTGTCCCTTAGGGTTATTATCATATGAACCGAGGGTTTCAGTTCAGTGCCTACCCCACCCCCAACAAAAAGAGCTCCCGGTATGCGGTTGAGCCATACCCAAAGCGATGTATGTCATAAAAAACCCTGGCCAAAAAATGCCCTAGAATAGATTTAGAGAGTGAAGCATGAAACAATGAGGAAGCCTATAAAAGGATGCGAATTCCTACAATGAAGGGCATGATCCTTAAAATGAATAGTATAAAATACCAAGCTCCATTTATTTACATAACTTTTAAAAATTTTCGGATGACAACAAACGAAGACCTGTTAAAGTGAAGTGGAGTGACCAGAGAAATTGATCTGACTCGGAGTTTCCTCAGCGTGTGGGGGAAGGAGCTACCGGATATGTACTGGATCTGGAGACTATGCATCCAAGACATATCCTTCATGCTTTTCATCTTGAAGTTCATACAATATGTTGGTTTGTGATTCTTTGTGTGCTTTTACCATCAGAAAATTGCTCTCTTCCCCTTCCCCTTCCCCTTCCCCTTCCCCAGCCTAAGCAAGTATATAACATGTATTAATGTCAAAACTTTGCAAATTATATGCAATATTTCAACCTTGAAGCTCTTCCAATGTGTTGGCTTGTGGCTTTGTGAATAGGCTGTTATCATATCAAAATGACCTTTTTTCTTAGGGCAACCATGGGTATGGATAAAACTTATATTGAATAAAAAAACCTCGCAGATTTACATATTCTACCTTGTGGTGCAATGGTTTAAATACCTAAATGGCACTGGAAGAAGCAAAAATTGCCTGTTACTGAAACTTGGGGGTGTGAGGATCAGTTCTTACAACGTGGGAGGAGATACATCAGCTCCAGTTGATGGGTCCCACCCAGGAGGTTTGATGTTCGGCCAATCGCCTCGACATCCCAACCGTATGTATAGACTCTTTTTACCTTCAAAACAGCAAATGAGTTTATGGTCAGTAACAGGTTATTAGTACTCCACATTCATGACCATAATGTAAGCCGCCCTCCACTCTGTTTCTTCTCTTCTTTCCCAGTGTCGGGGCTTGGGGCTTGGACCTCCACCCTGTACCTCAATGTATGCATCTAATGCATCCCCATGTTCCATCTTTTATTCCCATAAGGAGAACAGAAGTCGTGTATTTTATCAGTGAAAAATGATTTGCTTATAATGTCTGATGCAGATAACAATTGGTAAGGGATAGACATGATTAGCAATTTCAACCATTTACCAAACAATCAACTGTAGAACCTTCAGAAAATATATCTCTGGTAAATAGTTGTTGTTCAGGAAATTTCTAGATCCATAACCATATATAAGGTAGGAAGGAGGTAGTTCATCCCTTCGAGTGGCCACAAAAGACGATATGATAGCCTATTAATAACTGAAAGCACAAAAATCCTTTTAATTATTGGCTTCAAGTTCAACTTTGTCTAATTTATCCATGTCCAAGTGATTATTTTAGAAATTTCTTAAAAGGAACTGAACATGGTAATGAGATGGCAGGAACCTGGAAGCTTCTTATCTGACAGAATCAGGCGTTTGAGGGCACTCAGTGAAGCCTGGGCCACAGTTTTAGAATAGGCGGCATCCCAACCCCCAAGCTTGACTACCACGTCTGCATTAGAGTAACCTTGAACACCGTCTTGGATGTGCTTCCTGGCCTCCTCTTTTGCTGAATCTTCATCTGCAATAAAGTTGGCGAAAATCAATACGAAGTAAATAAATTTAAGTAGCAATAGCAAGGATGTGGTCCTCTACGCCACAGATAAAAGGAAAAATGGCCTGAAAATACTGCAGCTGGACACCTGGCATATATAGTGTGGCACCTGATCAACTGCTATATAGGGCCGCTGACAATCTTGTCCATTGAATTAAAGGACAAAATAAAACAAAACAAACAGCATCAGGAATTCATTCCTTGGATCATACAAATTAAAATGTTGCATTGAGATGAGCCTTCGCTCTCGAAACCTGAATGAGGGTATGGGTTGGGAACACCTCGAATGATCAAAAAAGTTAGGATGGTGCATTGAATTAAAACTACTAGTCACCTCACTTCTCATATACCAGGTCAATAGAGCAGGACTACATCAGCAAGTTGATCGTAGGAACCATCACACCAGCTAGATACTAACAAGCATGGATACTTCTAACTTCTAAGTAGAAGCCCTGTACGCAACGGACACATGCCAAATACAACTTAAATGTGCAATATTTCATGAAAAGAATTCTTGATTCTGGATATGATTGCCTGCACTTCTGGAATACTCCCCCAAAATGCAATCAACAAACCATAAATGTGTGGAAACATTTTATTTTAGCATGAGCACAGAATATATAAATGTATATTTATATGCACATCATATTGTGTGTCCACAGTCCACACATACAGATTTGTTGTGTCCTTGATGTACATTTTCCTACACGACATAGGTACTACTAAACATTCTTTTCCCCACATCCTCTCACCTTCAACACTAAATCTGCATAGAAATTCTTACCTTGTTCATGAAGGATAATAGGTCACCAATCAATGAAAATTGGCCTTTATTTAGTTATTCTCTATGAATTTGAAATATAAAATGCCATCCCAATATTCAATAGAATCCATGTGTCTCACACCAGATATGCTAATGATTTGTTTTTTGCTGAAAAAAGGGAAAAAGGGGGATAAAGACATTGTTAAGTTTAGAGGATTAACATAATATTAGAGAGCAACAGAGATAGGTTAAAAAACATAACCTAACTCTCATACATCACTTGTATTTATAGTTAACTCACAATAATAAGAATTACACATAATACCCTAACACCAGTGTTATTTAAGGCGTAAAGCAAACCGAAGCGATCAAGGCTCCTAACGCCTAGGCGAGAAGCGAAGCGACACGCTTTACCGAAGCAAAGCGAATAGTTAAAAAAAATATATATTTTAGTTTAATTACTTCTAAACAATCTAAGTTCTAATTTTATATATACTAAATATTTAAATGCAAGTAAAACCATAAACATTTAGAAGATTAACACAATATTAAAGAGCAACAGAGATAGGTTAAAAAACATAACTTATATACATCACTTGTATTTATAGTTAACTCACAATAATAAGAATTACACATAATACCCTAACACTATTAACAATTTACACATACTACCCTAATACTCTTAACCGACATAACTATATGACCCTAA
Source organism: Ilex paraguariensis (assembly GCA_963454935.2). Lineage (NCBI taxonomy): Eukaryota > Viridiplantae > Streptophyta > Magnoliopsida > Aquifoliales > Aquifoliaceae > Ilex > Ilex paraguariensis. The sequence continues at coordinate 3,969,288 of CAUOFW020006168.1, read as the reverse complement.
CAACTATCCATGTCCCATCATTGGACCTTGCTGCTCATTCCCCGAACCACATAACCTAAACCATACCCATTAACTGATGCAGAGAAATGAAGGGACCAAACCTGAAACACATGTAGCTGCATTGAATAACCAAGCCATAGCAAAATGGTACAACCATGACCAGTCCATGATTAACTGTATATCCTACACATAAGATCCAATTTTTTTTATGGAACAAACACCTTATTAGATTTCTTTTGTATGCCTATTTGTGACATAAAAATGAAAAATATTTAGATATGTTAATTCTTTAGCTTCCACGGTGGAAAAAAAAATTCGTGACCCAGTTTGGTCCCCCAATTTTGGACTAGGTACAAATCTAACTTTTGACATTATTTGCACAAAGTTGTTGCCCACAGATGCAAACCCACAATGTTACGTTTGTTAGCCTGCATTGGTTATTTATTTATTTCTAGGTATTCATTTTGTGGATTTTGATTAAAATTTCATGCAAAATAGCTAAGAACATATGATAACCACATAATCTGCTGTCACGTACTGTGAAACATAGTACAACCAGATAGACTTTTACAACTGCTAGGTAGTTGGAATTTATTTAAGAATTTCTAAGAGTGAGAACAAGTCATGATGGTATTATCAAATCCAACAAGGTTCGCTATTAGAAATTCATCGTAGTGATTAATGGAAGTAGAGCCAAACATAGCTATCCAAATGGACTGCTAAAGGAGGAGGCTGCACAGTGAACAGTGAATATACTGGTCCCATTCCTTTTAGATGACCAGTGCTCTCAAATAGGTTCCAGAAGTAGTACATGGAGTAAGTGATGTATATTCTGTACTAGGGGACGAGAATGAGATAGAGTTTATTCCGGGTTGAAGACACAGAATTCCAGAACTCTGTCTCAGTCTTAAAGAAAGGTAAGAGGAACAACCATTTCGGGAAGGGTGGTAGAAGTGACATCTTTTCAGGCTTCAGGCAGTATTGAATTCTTTTGAGTAAACACCTAATTCGAAATCGATGACAGATAACTTGGTATTCATTTATAAGCTGAGTCGTTGGTGTCCTGAGGGCCCTTCCATTGAATTCCACAAAATCTTCCAAAGAAACAGAAGTAATATAAAAGAGAATTATTGAGGTCAGTAAATTTAGAATCCTGGAAGGAAAGTATACATACTTCTGGAGACCCCTCTTGGAATGATAGCTGTTGAGCTCTTAACAATTGCTCAAAAAGATTATGCTAGGGGCTCAAAAAGGATGTTCTTACTACATATAAAGTAACAAAACAATTGCTCTCAACAGAGTCCACAAGAGTTCCTTTCCTGTTGAAATATAACCAAAAGATCAAAGGCATCACCTGTAGCTTCAGATGGTGACAGCCAGACCGTAAATCCTGCATAAAGATGTCGCCACTTATCGGCCCTTCCAGCAGCACCATGCTGCCCTCCTAATGTTGCAACAACAGCACGAACATGACTGTAATATCAAACGAATCCTAAATAAGATGGTCTAACTTTCCCCAGACCAATATTCAATTACAAATTTTGAGCCAAATTACTTGCCTACTGAGGCTCTCCAGTATTGCACTTTCTGCTTCTGCTACAGTATCAGACCCCTCTGCAATCACCCCTGGAATCGATTACACTTGTTAATTCACTGCAAAATTGGCGGCCAGATGTCATTTTGTGCAATCTTTCGGGTGACGTTTTACATGTAATGTTGTCAATATCTTGTAGCAAAAAAAAAAAATTACCCAAACAAAAGTTAAAAGCTTCATTTTATCATTAGAATTGATCCTTGTTATTGTATTCACAATTACTATAAAAAATTATCAACACAATTATTTTCATGCAAGATCTGGTGCCATATTTAGAGCACACTTGACAATTCATATTGACATGATAACATCATATTTACTTTATGACATTCCATTGCTAAGACATATTAAGAGAATTGAAGCAAAAGTGATAGTCATCAATTTAGAAAAGATACTTGTCGTCATGGAGATGTTCAACAAAGAGAGAAGATTTAGTCAAGAAAAAATTACACCCAGAAAAAATGTTAATATATTAGACGAAAGGCACAATATCTCTTCAAGTAGCTTCGCTAAACACATCACTTTGCACCTGGAATTTTCTGCCAAAGCAAAGCAAGCCTTTGAATCTAAAATATATCATCTATCTTTATATATTTTTCAGCCTTTTTAAGGGGTTGGATATGATTTGGGAGTGAGAGAGAGTGATCAGCTTGCAATCATGATTCATGAACCAATGTCGTGAGCTACTCAGAAAACTAGCCTCGCGAATAACAAGTACAACTTTACTCACATGAATCAATGGTTTGCTTTGCACATGTTTCCAGCAGCTCTTTTGTATTGAGTGGTGTGTACCTGACAATACAAACCAACAGGAGAACTCTTAGAACACGAGATCATCAAGCCCAAAGCAATGTAGAATCATCCTAAAAAAAACGCAGACTCCCCATTTTTTACCAAGCCACAGATTTACTAAAACATTCACCATTAGAGGTAATTTGCCAGTATCAGACTCGTGTTTGTTAATTGACATACTGGGTCTGCTAAAGGCTACTAAGATTAGACAAAGAGGATTCAATACCCACGGTGGTAATATGAGAGATTGTATTAGCTGACTAACATCAATGTAGTCTAATAATCTATATTCGGTGCAGTGGAAAGAAGTGTCTGTTTGTAAAAAAACAGCATAGAGTCAGTATTATACTATTATTTTTCCATTCTGCAGATGAGGATGGTATTGGAGGGGATGCAATTGGTGATCATGTTAACAGGTGTTTTGAACGTTTTATGGATGTACAAAAATATCATCTTTATCTGGTTTTTGATTGGATAAAGCTTACATCTAAGCTCGAACTGCTTACAACCAATCAACTACTCATCAAAGCCAATGTGAGACCCTAGCTACATCTGAATAAAAGACATTCAACCAGAAATTGAACAAAAGGACATGAGTTAGTTCCGATCAAAGATGAAGAAAAGCTTCGGAGCTAAGAAAAAAAGAACTAAGCAACAAAGAAAATTTTTGTGAACCACAAGAGATTCAAAAAAAGATCCAAATCAAGCATGACAGAGCTCCAGAGCTTCAAAAAGGCCACAGATGACCAATAACAATGATGAAAGCATCAAATTTCTACAAAAAAAAAAACAATGAACAATGAGGCTTTACTTAAGGTTTATTATTCCAATTAGCAATAGGACAAGTTAATATGCTGCAAGTTTCCAAAAACTAAGTTGGGATCAATATTAACTCTAATTTATTAAAATAATCCTCATTGACTCATACAAGATACAACTAGCACAAGCCATGCATTGCATTAATAGTAAAATAATTTTGTTAAATTTCCCTATGAATAGATGCACTAGACACCACTTTTTCCCAAAGGAAGAAAGGCCCATACCCAAGACCGACGGCTAGTTCTCGAGCAATTTTTTGGTTGATTTCAGTTGAATCCCCAACTAAATAGATTGATGTTCCTTTCAAGAGTTGCATAACTCCTACTGTAAGGGATTCCCAGGACTCAACAATGTCAGGCCATTTTAAATCAGGGTCTTGCTTCTTCAGGTTAACAACCAACTGATCCTCATCTATGTACCTGAGGAAAAACAATAAATATCAATCTAAAGATGTAATGATCATTTCATGGAGGCAATGAAAATTTATATAAGACTGATTGCACTAACCATATTGTTTCAGCTGGCTTTATCTTTTCATACAAACATTTATTTTCCATGAGAGTCTTGAGAGATCCACGATGTTGCACTCTAATTGCTAAAGAGTTCTCGTCTGCATCTACAAATACATCTTTAGAACTGTGTATGTCTTTGCTTCCGAGTCCTACTCTCAGCTCCACCTCAGAAGAATCATCATAAAACTGCAAAAGGTTTGAGAGATGAAAAATCAGTCAATTTGCATAGTATTTTAGAACCTGTAAGTGGTCTACGGTGTAAGCAATACTTGGTAACTCTAACAAATATTGCTTTCATTTGTAAGGTTGACTTAATTGAGATTAGTTGCTAAAACAATGGCCCTAGTCATTCTTTTTTACCTTTAGAGAGCAGTAACTAACATTATATCAGCACATATAGCTCTTTGAATCAAAAAAATTATCTGAGATAGTTGCTAAGAATCACTCATTCCTCCCAGAGCATAGGCACTCTTTAAGGAAAAATCATGAAAAGAATATGATTAAGTTACATGGTGTGGCAGGAGGAAACAAACAATGGATTCCTAGGAATTGCTGTGTAAGATCAGAGTCCTTCCATAATCTTCCATGAAAAGTTCGTCTAAATACCATGTTCTGTGTTAAAAAGGGTTGCGGAAAAAAGCGCACAAGGTACAGACCTAAACTCCAACATGCAAGCTCATAACTAAAACTTGAGCTTTACCATATGGAACTAGGGTAAAGAATGCATGCAAAAATGGTTTGATTACAAGCTGAGAAACTTTACACATCGGAGGAGAAATCAAACATTTGATAAGGCAAACATGAAGCTTGAGCAGAATATGCTCCTCGCTGAAACTTGCAAGATCAATGACTAAAGCTTAATCAGAACTAGCTGATAAAAAGGTTATGCAATACTAGAGTTTGAAAAACAAAATAGACACCCATCAACTGAAATCACAAGTCCAACACTGACTTTGTTAAATGAGCAGAATAAACTGCTTTTTGAAAAGATGTGTATGTTTGACAGCAAACAACCATGAGGTTGGGCTTATGTTGCCAGTTCACCCCTCCTACACCCTCAATGAACTGGGCCGGCCAAATATAAATCGGGGTTCTAGGCGAAAATATTGCGTTGGACCATTTGACAAGTTAATACAAAGTCGGATGCATTGGGCCCTTTTATTATTATTGTTTTTTTAAAACTTTAAATATCCATAATCAAAATTTCTTAGTTGATGTATTCAAGTTTAGAAAATAATTGTTATCAAAATAAATATTTTAAGCTAGAAATGACTTTACTATGATAAAAATTCAGTATATCATAGAGTTCAAGGAAAATAGAACAGTATCACCTTATAGGTGTAAGATTTGAACGATACATGAGCTTTTTTTGTCTCCCAAATCACATAATCGCACTAACATTCATAAGACGACTCTCAAGTGACTAGAAGTGAAAAAACTAAATAAATTAATTAGGGTTCATGAAAATGATTATCGGTAAGCCTTGAGGTATTTATAATGGTGAATTAACATATCAACATGGGATGAATTGCTTGATACGTGGCATAAAAAGAAATAAAATAGTGCTTAGAATAGGAGTTACTTTGTATTCTTGAAAGGATGTGACTTTCTATTTGGTAAGTTAAAAAAAGGATAAAGCTCAAACAAAAGAAAAACATAAAGAGAATGCTATTATATATATAACTAATCATTAAAAAATAGGACCCCTCCCAGATGGGGGCCCTAAGCGGCTGCATAACCTGCTTTACATTGGAGTCAGCCCTGTCTATAAGGCAATTGTTTGGTGCAGTGCTAATAACATGTTTTATGACATAACAGTTCTTCATATGCCTTTTTTCAAATAAAACAAGAGCAACAACACAACTACACAATGAAATTGGCTTAGAAGATCATTCATATCATGTGGCTAACGAATCACTTTCGGGGAAAACAACTAGGCACATGCGTACAAGTTTATATAGTTTGCAGTATTATGCCATTGGAAATCAAATTATAAGTCTAGTAATGATTCAACTCAACATTATCCATCAACTTCTATTTATATTTCTTCGCTTTTTAATTACTTTTGAATTTTCTCAATTTCAAAGCTGTTCAGTATAAATATTTCTAAATAGTGTCAATTCATCATAGTAACCACATCATGTCCGCCTTTTTAGCAAACTTTACACAGAAATTAATATACATTATTGAAATTATTTTACAATCTTTGGATACAAGTGACAGCATAATCTCCTTTTTCGTTTCCTGCATTTTCCAAGCAACCAAACAGAGTACAGTAAACAGTAGTACTAGGTCAGGTTGAAGAAATACCTCGTAATGCGTCGTGTTTGTGGAAACATTGGAGAAGGTGTTACAGAAAACGCGACTGAATCTCTTGAAAAGGATGAAATTCAAACAAGGAGTTGAGGAAGAAAGGGTTGTAGTAGACAAGAAATTAGGTTTAAAGAAGGAGAGAGAGGTCTTTGGGAACGAAAATTCGAAGGTTTTGTTTGGAATCGGAGAGAAAAAGCAGAGCGTAGTTGGCGCAATGGTGAGTGTAGCCATTTGCGCTTTTGGTTTTTCTGGAGAAGATAAGATATAAACTCTCAAGAAGTCATATAAAAAGGTGAAATCCACTGCCTCACTCCGCCCGCCAGTTGGATTCGAACCGAATCCATATTTTTCTGTCTCTCTTTTTTTTTTAGGTTTCACCAATCGACTCCGGACAAGTTTACGTGCAAAGTATATTTTGATTAATCTTTTATTTAATCAGTGACTATTCATGTCGAGATTACGTATGCTCATTCTTATATTTATGCTCAATCATTTATAATCTTAAATAAATCAAATTAGTTATTTTTCGTACCTGAAAGCACGAAATAATAAAAAAAAAAAATCAACGTATTTGTATTTACATTCAAAATCAAATCATAAATATAGAGCAGAGATAAAAAAATTTAAGCATCGATTGTAGTGGAGTGAGCGGTGGTAGTGGTGGTGAGCGACAGTGAAGATGATGGGTAATGTGACAACTGTGGTAGTGGTAGCAACCGTGTGACAATAGTGATAGTTGTGGTGAGTTTTGAGTGACAATGATGATAGTGACAATCATGAGTGATAACGGTGGTGATGGTAGACAACAGTGATGGTAGTTGACAATAATGATGAGTGACAATGACCGTGGTAATAGTGATAGTTGTGAGTGACAACAGTGATGACAGTAATGAGTGACGGCAGTGGTGGTGGTGGGCGATGACGGATGCTTCTGGATGGATGACAGTATGATGGGTAACGACGAATGACGATGATGATGGTGGCAGTGGGGGTAGTGGTGGGAGTAGTGACGACGATGATGATAGTGGTGCTGGTCGTGGGACGATAGGAATGGTGGTAAAGGTGATAGTGGGACGACAACGGTGGTGGTGATAGTAGAGATGATGGTGGTGGTGATAGTGGTGGGGTGACAGCAGTAGGGATGGTGGTGGTGGGGTGGAGATAATAGCGGCGGTGATGGTAATGGTGATAGTGATAGTAATGTTGGAGTGGTGGGTGTGATGGTGGTGGCAGCGTTGACGGTGGTGGTGGTGGTTTTTGTGGCAGATGTGGTGGTGGTAGGGCAGTGGTGGGGCGGTGGGGGTGGTAGAGGTGGGAGTAAGGGTGAGACGGTTTCAAACACCATTTTTTTTGTTTAAAGCAGTTATAAAAAAATAAAAATTCTTGAAATACTTTTAAAAAATCATCTCAAACACACCCTTAGAAACATATTTTTCTTTTTAAATTTGGGGTGTTAATATTAGCCGTCGAATTAATTTTAAAGTAAAATTTAAAGAGATCCTAACCGCGAAAAGTAAAAGTTATTTTATTTGTCTTTTAATATTTGAATTGTATTGTATTTTATTATATAAATTTTTATGTTGCGAATAACTCATGTTTAGCCTGGTTTTTGTCACGTTTTGCTAAGTTTGTATCAATATATTTATTTAACCAATCTAATGAATTCAATCATTTATCGTACGATCCCATTAGGACATAATTCATGCATGTTAACTCTCTATTAGTTTCGTATTGGATTTGCAACTCATGTCTAAAATTAGCTGTCAACAAGCAAGAGGACAAGAAACCCAATCAACAAGGCACGCCCACTTTTGCGTTGGACCTACACACATACGCTTTGCCAACAAGGCCAATTTTCAACTCCATACTCTCTCTTTCTACTCGAATGTTGTTTCATGTAATGGGCCAAGCCCAACTTCATTGTACATCCTAAATCATCTGAATTTCCATCTTTCTTATTCTACTACATGTTCCGTTGCGGTTCTCCTTTCTAACAGAATAAGTATAATTATATTNTAAAAAAAAAAAATCAACGTATTTGTATTTACATTCAAAATCAAATCATAAATATAGAGCAGAGATAAAAAAATTTAAGCATCGATTGTAGTGGAGTGAGCGGTGGTAGTGGTGGTGAGCGACAGTGAAGATGATGGGTAATGTGACAACTGTGGTAGTGGTAGCAACCGTGTGACAATAGTGATAGTTGTGGTGAGTTTTGAGTGACAATGATGATAGTGACAATCATGAGTGATAACGGTGGTGATGGTAGACAACAGTGATGGTAGTTGACAATAATGATGAGTGACAATGACCGTGGTAATAGTGATAGTTGTGAGTGACAACAGTGATGACAGTAATGAGTGACGGCAGTGGTGGTGGTGGGCGATGACGGATGCTTCTGGATGGATGACAGTATGATGGGTAACGACGAATGACGATGATGATGGTGGCAGTGGGGGTAGTGGTGGGAGTAGTGACGACGATGATGATAGTGGTGCTGGTCGTGGGACGATAGGAATGGTGGTAAAGGTGATAGTGGGACGACAACGGTGGTGGTGATAGTAGAGATGATGGTGGTGGTGATAGTGGTGGGGTGACAGCAGTAGGGATGGTGGTGGTGGGGTGGAGATAATAGCGGCGGTGATGGTAATGGTGATAGTGATAGTAATGTTGGAGTGGTGGGTGTGATGGTGGTGGCAGCGTTGACGGTGGTGGTGGTGGTTTTTGTGGCAGATGTGGTGGTGGTAGGGCAGTGGTGGGGCGGTGGGGGTGGTAGAGGTGGGAGTAAGGGTGAGACGGTTTCAAACACCATTTTTTTTGTTTAAAGCAGTTATAAAAAAATAAAAATTCTTGAAATACTTTTAAAAAATCATCTCAAACACACCCTTAGAAACATATTTTTCTTTTTAAATTTGGGGTGTTAATATTAGCCGTCGAATTAATTTTAAAGTAAAATTTAAAGAGATCCTAACCGCGAAAAGTAAAAGTTATTTTATTTGTCTTTTAATATTTGAATTGTATTGTATTTTATTATATAAATTTTTATGTTGCGAATAACTCATGTTTAGCCTGGTTTTTGTCACGTTTTGCTAAGTTTGTATCAATATATTTATTTAACCAATCTAATGAATTCAATCATTTATCGTACGATCCCATTAGGACATAATTCATGCATGTTAACTCTCTATTAGTTTCGTATTGGATTTGCAACTCATGTCTAAAATTAGCTGTCAACAAGCAAGAGGACAAGAAACCCAATCAACAAGGCACGCCCACTTTTGCGTTGGACCTACACACATACGCTTTGCCAACAAGGCCAATTTTCAACTCCATACTCTCTCTTTCTACTCGAATGTTGTTTCATGTAATGGGCCAAGCCCAACTTCATTGTACATCCTAAATCATCTGAATTTCCATCTTTCTTATTCTACTACATGTTCCGTTGCGGTTCTCCTTTCTAACAGAATAAGTATAATTATATTGAAGTATATAGAATTACCTCGATCGTATGAGGCATGAGCATAATTGCCTTTGTTCCGAAAGCCTAACGAGTTCATTCTTTTGTATTTTTCAAAGGTTGTCCTTTTCTTTCCTCGGACGTTAAATTTTTGCCCCAAGTACGTATCAAAAAATTTCATAGAATATCGATCGCAAAATTATCATTACCATTTTCATCTAGATATCATGTGTTTTTGGGGTGACTTTCTCAACTTCAAAACAAAAGACTATGTGGGCATTCTGTCATGCACATACTTTTTCGATAATAAAGAATCGTCTTAACCATACATTACGTAAACATACGAATATCATATACATAATAACTTGCAAATTAGGTCTAATGAATTTTATGTGGCCAATGTTACTTGAACGTAATAATTATGATGCTTTCCACGGTATTCCAGCCCTCTAAAGTTTGGTTAACTTTAGATAGTAAAATTATTCCATTATAACTATACAATAACAATTCAGCAGCTAATATTCAACCATCTCGTGACACAAACATTGGATACTACTATTGAATTTTGTTGTGAGTAATCAAACTTTGATTATTCAATTTTTATTTTGTAATTGTGATAGATCAAAATGTATGTCTTGATAATCCCTAATTACAAACAATTCAGATTTTTATTTTATTTGGGATATTATAATGACGGATGTCTAAATTAATTTATGTATATATCGATTAATTCTCATTTCGGTTTTGTCAAAGTTAAGTTATTAATATCAAAACTAAAGAATTTATAAATCTCTCGTAGTCTGACATTCAGAGTAACTTATTTTGAAAAAAAAAAATTTGAAAATTATTCTTTTATTTTTCGAAAAAAAAAATAATAGGGTAATGAAAGTGAAATGAGAGAGAGAGGAGAGCGAGCCCGCCTTGAATGCCGGGCAGACCAAGACAGCACAGAGCTTAGAAGAGGCAGTATGGTCTTAATCAATGCCCCTACACTCATTCCCAGAGGTGTACTGTTAGTAGCATTCGAATTTACAAGAGCCCCACACTACCCGGGCCTGCCCGTTGATAAGAAAGAACAAAAGGCTGCTAAACATATGAATAATTGACGGTGCTTTAACAAAAAGTCAGAAGAGCTCACTGAACAAAGGTCCTCACTCGGGCAGGCCCAGTGGTCGTCAGGTCAGCGAGGTGTCAATCATAATACAATAGATTGCAAAATCATTGAATGAATTCTCTCTATCTCTCTCTGAAATCCTGACATGGCCTGCATGGCTTTGTTATACGTCTGTGCGTATGTATATGTATTCATTTTCTTCACCGTATCATAATTTGCCATGACAAGTCGCTTCCAGTGCCACGTGTGTGGAGGAGCTATTTCAATGACTATATATATATATACTAGTTATAATTCGTGCATGAAGGTACAATAAAATATAAATTTGAGCGTTCAAAAAATCGATTTCATTATATTAAATTTTTTTAAATATATTAATTATAATTAAATATTAAATAATTAAATATATGATAAAAATGAGTTATGTGATATTTTTAGGGAGAAAATATATAAATGATTAAATATGTAATAGAAATGAGTGATACGATTTGACGTTTGAGTTTGACAAATGGATGATGGGTGAGGTAAGTGATTGGTGATGGTTTTGAGAAAAAAAATATGACTGAGATAAAATTCAAACATACTCGTGTTTTATTATATAGATATATGTCTCTGTATCTTATGCTCTTGGTTCTTACCCATCTCTCTCTCTCTCTTTACATATATATATATATATATATATATATATATATATATATATATATATATATTTGTGTGTGTGTGTGTGTGTCACCCGCGAGAATATCGCCATACTATGCATTGATGTAAGAGATGGTAGGATTGTCGTAGGATTTTGTTTGGTTTTTTCTTTGATTAATACTTCATTTTTTGGATTATCTTTTGTCTGAAGTAATTTGCCGAGTTGGAGTGACAAGGACCTTACATCACTATATGTAAGGTGGTTACTTAATTTTGGCTTTGGAAAGGTCTTTAAAATGCAATTTTTATTTTTGGTGTCAAAAATGAATATACATGTAAATTATTTCACATATCTTTTAGGAATCATTATTCTTTAGCACTACACAGTTATCTACATGAGATTCCACCGCACTTACGTCGGAACCGAAATTAACATCTCACCACGTGCGCTAAGTGTTGAAGAGCAGGGTTTGCCTTATCGAATTGTCGTAACTATACAGTCTTGAACCCAAGTATTGAGTAATTTGAGTTTTTATCCACTAGACCACTTGCTCGATCTTTAAAATACAATATTTCGTGCATGGTAAAACTGTTGAAGTTACACCCCGAAAATATACTATTTTACATTTTATTTTAGTTGTATAATACAAATATAATGGTAAATTAGGGGTGGAATTACCTCCTATATATATATCATATCCCGTTCCTAAAAACACGAAAAAATATAAAATTAAAATAGTCAAAAATTTGATCACATTTTATTAAATAATAATTTTTACCTTCGTTATTTGATTATATATATTTCCCAATCTTGTACCCTAATCTATGGGGCAAACCAAAAGTTTACTGCAAAACAAGAATAATTTTCAACCTTCATTATTGCTTGTTGGGGCCCACTCATTTACGACTTTTTTTCATGCAAAAGTTTCTCGAGCTACTCAATGGCTGTATTAAAAAAAATGTTATATTTTCTAAATTTTTTTATTAAATTTTTTATTTTAAATAATGTGACATAATTTTTGTTATTAAATATTAATTATTATTTTTTATTTGATGGTAAAAAATTATATTATGTCATTTAGGACAAAAATTTAACAAAAAAATTTGATAAACGTATCATTATCCGGTAAAACTGTATGAAAAGATTTTGGGCGAAAACAAAGAGTCAAAAAATGGAGTACCCAAACTCACAAGTCACCGTCCCCACACAGACCCCGATCCGACGGCTTGAGTCCTGTAGACAGTCATGAGTAGAAACCACAAGATAATGACACGTGTGAGGATCGTGGACCGAGAAATGAATGATAGTGTAATCATCCTTAAATTATTTGACATTCTTTGGGCTGCACGCTGCACCTACTGCTGACTGTTTGCTGTACCACAGCTCTCTCTCTCTCTCTCTCTCTCTCTCTCTCTCACACACACACACGAGTGAGTAGCTTAATTCACCCTTAAAGTGGTTTCTGAGGTCAGTCTCCGTGAGTCTATGACAAGAAGACACCAGTTACCCCAGTTACTCAGCTAGGAGAGAAGATGATAAAAGAGAAAAAGCAAGGAGAGAAGAAGAAGCAGAAGAAATTATTATTATTTTTTTTAAAAACGTGAGTCTTCATGGGTTGGGAAAATTAAAATTGAAATGTTCATCTTCTTTCTTTTTTTTTTTTTTATTTGGTATGATAAAAAAAATTATTTGAGGGTTGAACTTTAGAATATTTCGTATTAGAAAAAAATATATAATTTTTATTATTATTTTAGCCCTCAAGATAAGTTAAAATATAAAATTTTTAGGAATATAACACGTGTCGCAACATTTCGATAACCCAATTGTGGAATAATGAATAATTAGTTGTACTATACTTTAGTTAAAATAAAGTAGGGGATAATATATATGTACCTAACTTTATTTTTGTATGCAAAGATATTATTTGTGAGACATAAATTCATGATTTCAAATCACGAGCTCATATGTATAACTCATATATGCCACTATCTTTGTTCACCGCATCATACATAACGTATAATCAAAATCCTTTAGTAAGCATAAAGAAGGGCATCCAAATGATCCTTTTTTTTCTTTTTGTTTCTACCCATTTTCCTTTGGTCCTTTATTTTTCAGTTCCTTTTCCCAGTTCATGTCATCTTTTCTTTCGTTTCCTTTGTTGGGAAAGTGTAAAGCCAGCGTGTGAAAATTCCAAGGAATGAATAAAGAGCTCCAACTCCTTTGGTAAAAATATATATTTCTTTTGTTAAATGTAAAGTGCCCCATTACACAATTACCAGGAATCCCTCTATCTCTCTCTCTCTCTAAACCTAGAACATACAAAATCAATTAGACTTCATATTTACGTAGGAATAGGAATATAATATGTTGATTTGGATCTCAAAGATTGATGTGAAGGACATGCCTTTTCCATCCTTTTGTTGCTTTCTGTCTTTCTTGTCTTCTTGTCTTTCTTTAGCTCACTTTTTCTTTTCCTTTCTTTTCTCTCTGATTTTTCCCAGTGGGTACCTGATTCTCTTCACCAGCTCCAGTCAGACATATAAGGATTTTCCGAATAACTGGTACACAGGAAGAGAGAGAAACAAATCACTGTGGCCTGCCTAAAGTGAACTCCAGATTGGGTTTCTTGGGGCTTGTTTCTGAAAGGCTTGATGACCTCATCTCTGATATTCTCTCATAACTCAAGCGTTTTCCATCCATGTCCTTCTGAAAATTACACAAACACACACACACACACACACACACACATCAGTATAAGAGTAACATAAGAGAATGTGAATGTATTTGACTGCGGAGATTAGGGAATATTTGTCAAGGTAACATGTTACGGTGCATGTTTCATGTGAATGTTCTCATTATTATTCCCAAAAACCATCTTTCAACACCCACCATATGCAGAAACACATAAGCATATGTAAGTGCATGTCATAATGGATAACAGAGATTTGGGCTTTCATCAATCCCAGCTGTTAGTGATTTGTAGCATCTACCATGACCCAATAATGCAGATGATTAGTGATCAAGTAGGTTTTTTTTACTTGATCAAGAGTTAGGGTACAAGGATTTAAGCATTTCTATTACTGTAGTTCACTTTTGTTTTGGTTTATAATTTTTTATATGACATGATAACATAACACGAATCAATACGAAATTTACGGATTAGAGTGGACTATTAGTTGGCCGAAATGTCCAGCACATGAATAATAAATTATTGAATTAATTTCATATATTAATAACGTGGTTTTAACAAATATATATATATATTATTTATTTTTTTTTGATTTCAGTATGAATCCTTGGATCCGTAAGTGATGAGTTTGGTTGAGAGGAAATGGAGTAGTATTCCTGGGTTGTAGTTCACGAGGTACACGTGTTTTCCTAACAAGATTCAATAGTAAATAAACCAGGTTCGTGTGAAATTATCTGACACATTAATCAAACAGAGTGGACTATTAGGAAACATATTCACACGAACTCAAACTGGCAAGACCAATCTGATACCACATGATCCAATTGACACTATCTTTGGACTAAAACAACTTAAAAGTTAAGATTTTCTCATGAACAATTTATTTTCTTGTGCTTTTAGTTTTTTTTAATTGCTATTGACCTTGAATTTGTACATGACTTGGCCGGCTTTTGAAAAGCTATTTTCTGATAGAATACAAGTATATATAGATTCCCTTGCATGGAGGCATCTACATACAAAGATCACTCATTAAACTTCCAAAGTGAAGGCCTACTCTGTTAGACTGAACAAGTGATGGGTACCTGAATAGATGTTATATTCCCTCCACAGTCCATTTGTTTCCCATGCAAACAAGCTTCTCTGCTGCAAATCAGTGATTTGTGAGAATATTTCCTATCAGTGGAAGCCATGCAGAAGAAAGAAAAAAAAAAAAAAAGCAAAGTGAGAAAAGAAAGCTATCTTTTACTGTCTTTGTTTATCCTCTCTCACTTTACATTTTGTCCTGATTGAAGTAAAGTTGCACCCACCCATGTGATAGTCCATTACCAAATAACAAAACCAGACGGAAGTTTCAAAGAGCATAGCTTTTGCACCAAAGATTTCAACAAATATGGGTCCATCAAATGGCTAAGCTTTGACACTAAGTTTCCTAGTTGTGGGTCCCATTTAAATGGCATTATCTGAGCCCACAAAATCCAGAGGACAGAGATATGTCTATTTCTAGGTTGATTTTAAAAATGTGATTCTTAGTCATGGAATGGTAGGAGGGTATATTGCTTTACTACTTCCTTTTCAACCACTAGAATGAGATTATTGCAACATCATGGAATTCCAATGTTGAAAGTGGTCGTGTGCAGAAAGAACAAAGTAATGATTTCATTTCTTCTTCTTTATGTGATCTGTTACACGTATGTGTATATTGTTTTTTGTGAATATGATTGTTGTTTCTGTTGCTGTTGTTGTTGTTTTTTGTTGTTGTGTGTGTGCACATATATGTATGCACAGATAGAGAGAGAGACATAGAGAGAGAGGGAGAGGGAGGGACTCATGCTCAATGTGGAAAAGAATTGTGTTCAAGCACATAAAAAGTTATGCTATATATATGAAACTTCGGCTATAAATCAGAGTTGGAATTCAACAAGCCACAATATTACTTCTAATTTGTCCCTCTTTTTTTTTTAATAAATCAATGATTAGATATAGGATTCGAATTCGGAAAGATAGTGCCCAAACAGAAAAGACCCAAAATAACAAAGGCAAAATCAGTAAAGGCAAATTCATGACAAATTTTTTCCTTTTTTTTTTTTTTCACATTCATGTTTCACTAGGAACTCGAAGTTAGACACTTAGGCTTAAGAATTTCAAAATATTTACCTTGTTCATCTTTTGCAACCTTAACAGAGACAAACAATGATGAAGTGCCCTTGAATAAACTGTACTACGCATGGTCATGAAGTAGATAGAAAAATAACAAAGAATCCTTAAATTAATCAAACAGAAATTTTTTGTTTGAAACTAATATGAGTACCTAGTTCAATGTATTTATTGGATTAAAGGTGTGCTACTATCGCATTGCTCAATCAAACAAGGTGCGGACTTTGTCCCCCCCCCCCCCCCCCCCCCCCCCCCCCCCTCCCCCTCTTTTT
>CAUOFW020006168.1:3937921-3948468 GCA_963454935.2 Ilex paraguariensis | reverse complement strand
TGGGGGGGGGGGGGGGGGGGGGGGGGGGAGAGAGAGAGAGAGAGAGAGAGAGAGAGAGAGAGAGAGGTGTTTCTTTTGTGGACGTGGGGGTTGGATGAGAATGGGAGAAAAAGATGAGAAAGAAAATGTAAATAAGTTTGAGACTTGATTCCTTTTCACCTTATTCTCTTTCCCTGTTTTCCTTGGGGAAGAAAAGGAAATTTTGATGTAAGCTTTTGGTTGGGACCTGTGTGCATTTGTTCCTCAGCAGCTCACACTTGCCTTTTCAACCAAATCCTCTTCATTGAGTTGAAACCAATGGTTAGTGCCCCTTTTTCAAAATCCTAAAATTTTAACAAATTTCCAGTCTATAAATTTACAGGATTACATAGGCTTATGAATGTCCTAAATTTTATAAATTGAACTTATAGTGTAAATACAATTCTTGATTGAGTATGATAGCAGTGTTCATGTCCAATCCCAAATAATTGAGACAAGACTTGTTGAGTTGGGCTGAATGTAGCCACTCATCATTTGGGATTATTGAGAAACCCTAATTCCAAAAATTGGTATCATTTGCTAGGATAAATTTAGACCTAAATCCATCATAATTGACCAATCAATTCTCTTTTGCAAATATTGGAAGTGTTTTGTATGGTCAGCAATGAGGATGGGCTTCTTAAAGGACCTGAACCCTAAACAAGGACAGTGAGAAAGTCAATTTTAGCTTTTACATTTGAGTGGTTTAGTCTACATTTACTTTGGGTCTTCCGGAGATGTAAGAATGCATTCAAGGATAACTCAAAGTGATGATAGAGATGAATTATAAATTTAAATGTCTTGAATTTTACTCTCGACAAGTCCTTAAAATTAGACCGTGAAAAATTTATTTTTCACGAATACTTTAATCTTAGTATAGATAGTCTATCTTCAATCAGACTGGGGTGAAGATTATTTGAGGTGCGCTCAAATTACTCAGACACTCTAAATTGTTGAACAAAAAAAAAAATAAGAAAGAAGATATAGATATGTACGTGAACGAGCATTGCCAAGTACTGGCTCCTCTCATTTAACCACGTCTCTCAAAAATTACCATCGCAGCTCATTTGTATGAAAATGATTTATAATAATTTAAATCAATATTAGAATTTTGAATGCATTTTTTCCAATTTATACAATAAAATACAGTGTTTGAATGTGCTTAACGCATACACATATTCACAAATTCAAGTGAGATTTACTTTATTTTAATAGATCCTCTACAAATGGATAACCTAGGATTGAGAAAAAAAAAATCTAATACTGAATTGGATTTAAATCAAATTTTAAGCTAGTGAAGACGACCCAAAGGCAATTAAACCAGCTAGACTTGAGGTAGTTAAATTTGAAGGTTTAGAAAACATAATTTGAGTTGAGCTTGTTTACTCAAGTTAGAATTGATATATTCAACATGTATAAGCTTTGACATTTTAGTAGGTTAAAAAAATGACGTGGTATCTCCAATTCACACTAGAACGTCTAATTATTTTGTTTTTAGTTCAATGGTTAAGAAATGTTTAGACCAGTTCATGCACACCTTGATTAATTATTTCTCAGTTTGGTTAAAATCAAATCATCTATATTAGAATTAAAGTATTCATGAGAAATAAAAATTTCGTAACTTAATCCCAACACGTCTATTTACTTGATTGAGAATGATATTCATATGCTTGGCACTAAACACGACAAATGGAGACTGTGACACTTTAGACAAATTTAAGCAAAAGGTCGAAATTAGTTGAAGCAGCCACCTTTTGTTTCCTTATAATGAGTCCAACGGTATCCGTATCGAAAGTTATAGATTTTTAAGGCTAAGTTATAATTTTTTGAATTATAAGTTACAACTTCAATTAATATGATTGATCATGGAAAGTTGATATCGATATCGCGTTTTTCATGATTAATCATGGGTATCTATAATCGATCATAATCTCTCTTAAACAATTATAGTTTCTCCTTTTAAAATTATAATTTTATTATACAAAATAGTAACCGATGGTACCAATACCAACAATTTTTTTTCGATATCATAGAGTTTCCCTATATATATACTTTGGCATATAGGAAAGATGGTGAAACGCTTTAAATGCCTTTAACCGTGTGTCTATGAGCATTGGTAAGCGTCTCCTTTGCTGCCTTAATTTTGTGTCACCCATGACCCATTTCTATGGCTATCTTTTTGTGGGTGTACCCAGAGGGTCCCCACCTCTTCTCACCCATCAGACAGTCAAATACTCAACTAACATCCTTTATGAGGCATGAAGCCCACTAGGGCTTGGGCATGGGGTGGGTTATAGCTATACACCCCCTTATGGTTCATGTAGACTACCTTCGACCCGTTTAGGTTGCGGTTAAAACTTTTACCCGTACCCTTACCCATTTATTTTCAAGGGCAACATTAGGGGTGCAATTGAAGAGGGCTAACAGAGCCCAACCCAAAACAGTAGTATGTGAGCATAAATTTAAGACAATCAGGTTTGATTTGGGCAAAAAAATTCAACCCTTTTAAAATCGGATAATACTCGGGTTGAATTTTGTGTTCTCGGGCCAAATGTGAATCCACAAGCTCATGTTGTTCGAGAAAATTTGTAATTATATATGATTGGGGAGTTTTTGTGAGGTCTCCTCCGCAATACTTTTACTCATTTTTTTAATAGTCGATCATTTATAGTAAATTCAAGTATAATTCATTATTTTTAGGTAGATCTCCTATTCAGATACAATGAGTAGTCTATTATCGCATGAAATTGAAGAAAAATGTAATGAATGGGATCTTGTGAGATGGGTGGGAAACATAAATTTGTGAAAAGACTACAATATCCCTATTAAATATTTGGGTATAACGATTATATCATGTCAACAATGCTAATATTGTGTTATTATCCAATAAAAAAAATACAAACTAGAAAAAATGAAGTTCATTTTCTATAATGAGAGTGGTTATGTGTTACATAGTTGGATAATTATGAACTTTTGTGAGGCTCAGTTACAAACTAGTTTATATATTAGTGAACAATTACACTAAGTAACATTGCTGATGTGACGTTGTATAACACTTGCACCAAATATTTTTTCCTTTAGGTGAGGGTTTAGAATCAAACAAGGTTAACGTAGGTTAGGTGTTGGGTTGCAGACTGAACACATAGGAAATAGGAAATGTTTTTTTGAGTATTCTCCCCCCTCTTGCTGTGTAGAATGGCCCCAAAATCCTACTTTCGAGGTCAACAAAATGGTAATTACCATGGGAATCTCCAACAACAAAAAGACACCAGATTTCAACCACAAGATACTTCCCGTCTAAAACCATAAAAATATATGTTAATCTTATGACCAAGCTTATAAACGTTTTTTAAACTCGTGATTACAATAAATATTTCCATCATTTGTAATTACACGTAAATTACATGAGTCGCATATCTGACGAAATTTGCAAAACTTGAAATCTCAAAATAATAACTCATGATGTCTTCCCATCCAAGCCAATTTCACAATGTTACCTTCACCAAATTTCCATCCAGCAGTATCATAAGTAGTGTTTGGTACAGAAGAAGATCTTCCATAAACCCTAAATTGTTATCTCAAAATACATGTAATAAATTATGATTTTGACGTCATAGGGTTCCCGACAACATTGGAAATAACTTAGACATTTTATATTTTGCATCTTCATGTTTGTGTGCTTGTTTCTGGATTTAATATTACAAATTCTGGTAAGACTGACAACATAGGGAATGGGCTTCATCACCATATCATTAAGGCAGGGATTGTTTATGACTAAGTAATGGGATCAATGTCAACCATTCCTCGGTAATGAGGATTAGGGTTTGAAATATATCTGTTTGGAGGAATTTTTAATGGAAAAAATCTGGGTAGGAAGCATCTAAGTTAGCATAGAATTGGAATAATAGAGATATGTTCAGGACGAATCTCACATTAATACCATCTTTATAATTCTATACTAAGATATTATTGACTTTAGGGTTTTGTTATCCATGTGCCTTAACATTGGTTTCAATCTTTTTTTTTAATTATAATTCCATCATGAGACCATATACATCGTCATCCTTCTAGGAGTGTAAATGGGTTTAGTCGAGTCAAGTTGTAGGTTGCTAAAGATAGTTTTGACATTTATTACAAGTTTTAAATGAAGTTGAGCTAAATTTGTTTATCTCACTAGTCTATCTTTGATAAGCTTCTGCTAAGTCCATCTCGAGTATTTTGCGTTTATTCTTTTGAAAAAAATTTATGCTTACTAGTTTATCTTGAGCATTTTGATTTTATGCTTCAAAGTTTAGCTCTTTTGTCATATGAGTCGATCTCTAACAAACCTTGAACCAGCCAAGTCCAAGTAAGTTGGTTCATTTTACATTCTACACCACACATTGAATACATATAGTATGTGTATATATATGTGGCACTGTTACCAACAGCAACAACTCAAGCGGAGTTACAATATTTCTATTCAATACAAGTCTTGATGAGATCTGCAAAGGCATAATCAAATTGCCTTGAGTTGAGGTTATCCCTCACAGCCACTTTCATACATCCACTATTCTTTGAAGAGTCTATTTTGGTATAATAGCGAGTTTTGACCATTCTTTTAATATTCTTCTCTTTGGTTAGATCAAAGACAGATCTTTCACGTCGAGATTAGGGTATTCATGAGAGATAAATTCCTTATGATCTAGCTCTAAGGGATTGTCAAAATTTGAACTCAGGACGTTTTAGTTTAAAACTCGTTTCTGTTACTACTTGAGCTACCTCTAAGAGGTAATTATGTCAATTTTGTAGATCTCATTAGCATTTTTTTTTTATAAATAATGGGTCCTACTTAAATTCAAAGTACATGATCTATCATTCAAAGAACTTGAGAAAATGCAAATTGATCTTGCTTCATTGTACTATTCAATTGAACATAAAATGTGAATGTGACAATATAAAGAGTGCAATATAATTCCACAGTAAACTCTTTATCATACCGACATGAAATGTCACAATCTTCATGACAAAAATGTTTCATTGATAAATGCAAATGGGTCACAATGTCCTCCAATTTCTACCCAACCTTTCAACCACAAGTTGCACCCAAGAATTTAGATAACTGGGAGACAAAAATATGGCTGCTAATTGTAAGGATTCTACAAAGATACTTAAAGATAGTAGGGATATATAATTGAAAAGAGTAATGCTATTTAAACTTAAATTTTATGATCAAATTTATCAAACTAATTTCAATTACTATTGTTTTAAAAAAAATTAATGGGTTTAACAAGCAAGCAAACATGAGATTAAGCTTGGGAGAAAGAAAAAATTTCAGAAAATAAAAAACAAAGGGTCTGTTTGGTTGCGTTTCAAAAAATAGTATCCGAAAACAGTTTTTGAAAAGAGTTTTAAGAAAGTGGTTTTGATATTTTTTGAGATAAAAAACTTGTTTGGTTAGATGATTTCAAAAATAATTTTACAATACATAAAATAATTAATCCTATTTGGCCAGCCTAAATATATATTTGAACAATAATTCAACCATTAATAAAAAAATTA
Organism: Ilex paraguariensis; assembly: GCA_963454935.2. Classification (NCBI taxonomy): domain Eukaryota; kingdom Viridiplantae; phylum Streptophyta; class Magnoliopsida; order Aquifoliales; family Aquifoliaceae; genus Ilex; species Ilex paraguariensis. Next base: position 3,942,909 of record CAUOFW020006168.1, on the reverse strand, counting down.
TTTTTATATTGACAATTTCATAATATATATATATATACCTGGAAAGGCAAAGATGCAAAATAGATACCTACATTCACTTCATTGAAATCAGAATCAGAAAAGGAAATGAGTCAGTTCAACTGGACTATGCTTCGTATATTACGATTGTGTAATATGTAGTTCATTATCTGTCATACGCAAGCGAGGATTAGTTACTCTATCTGTTCAATATATAGTAGGAGTCACAATACAATAGCAGAAGCCACCTTTCAGCACTTTATAAGAGCTGCATAATAATTTACAGAAAACAAGTGGCATATACTTGTGCTGCTGCAAATTTAGAGCAATGACAACTTTTCACAACCATTTCTGGGTTTCTTTTCCATTCAACCAATAAATTGTTTCTTTTATTCTATTTTCCCTGTCGAGTTGTTGTCATTGTCATCGTCATTATCAACCTAGGTGAAGTAGAAGTTTCCATGGTATAAATGCCAAAGATGTGGTTCTGGAAATGGGTTGGAAAAGCTTTAGAATACTAAATGCCTCAGTGACCCATGTAGGATCAGGATTGGCTATTAGTCGTGTTATGTCGGCTTATGTTTTACTAAAATTAGACGTATTGTACACAAGATTATCGTGTAATGAGAGAATTAAGCAGTTGAATAAGGTAAAAAAGTGAGTTGAGCGGTTGTTTGGGAAGAAATAAAGTACAATATTGATATTTCAAGAGTGCAGGTAGTTTAGTGCAATTAAAGAGAGTAGTTACATTACATGTAATTATTTGAAAGAAATAAAAGCAGAGAGAGAGGAAGTTGTTGGTTGATTGCTGAGTGTATCGTCCGGATTTGAAGCATTGAGGTTTCTGTAGCCGAAAACTAAGGAGACATTTGGTGTATCGGCGTCCGAAGGACCAAAATAAAAGTTATAGACAGGCCAATGACTTGTATAGTCTGATTTGTATTTTCTCATTTATTAAATAATATTGACTGGTCAACTTGATTATGCTTCGAACCCACTAAGCCTACAGGCTCTAATCTTATTACCAATAACTTTGTGCAATTTCATATTTTATTGGTGGGTTGTGTTAAGGAGCGCCGGCCCTTTAAGGGCCAAATGTAACTCCATTGGATATGAAAAATATTATATAAACTTAAAATGTTGACTTGATTTGTTGCCTATTTATATTTATATAATAAAATAAATTATAATTCAAATCTCAAAATAATTTTTGTTATTCGCGGTTCAGATCACTTTAAATTTTAATTTAAAGGTAATCTAACGGCTAATATTAACACCTTAAATTTAATAGGAAAAATAAGTCTCTAAAGGTGTGTTTAAAATATTTTTTAAAAGTACTTTTAGAAATTATTTCTCATAAATATTTTTTTTAGAAAAAATAGTGTTTAAAACCGCCCCACTATTACCTCTGCCACCACCACCACTGTTGTCGCCGCCCCTATCATCACCACCACCGCCCCCACCACCACCGTCGTTGCCACCATCATCGCCACCGCCACTGCTACCACCAACCACCAACCACCACCTCTCACCCCCACTATAAACTAATGCTTAAATTTTTTTATCTTTTCTCTATATTTGTAATTTGGTTTTAGATGAAAATACAAAAATGTTTATTATTTATCATTTTTTATTACTCTGTGTCTTTAGACACATACAATAACTAGTATATTAATATATGACAATCAAATAATGAGAGAAAGTCTTCTTTTCTTTTTTTTTTTGTTGTTGAAGTTTTAACAGTTTTGATTTATTTAATTATATTCATCTAGTCAATACTCAACATTAGGTTCATATAACTACTCTTTATTAAGTAATCACCACTCTTTCAAACTTTTTAAAAAAATTAATTTTAATCTTCAATTACTTTTCATAATTCTTTGAACTCCCAAGTTACCTATAACTACTCATAATTCTTTAATTTTCCAAATGGAGGGTGGAAGGAAGAGTGAGAAAGAGATTTGTAAATTTCGTTAATCGCATAGATTTGACATTAGTATTAATATTAATATATAAAAAACACATCATTTGTAAATTTTGTTCATTGCAAAGATCTTTTTTTTTTTTAGTTCAAAGATTAGAAATATTCGAGTCAACTTAATCGCATAGATCTGATCCTAGTATTAATACATAAACAACATACACATAACTGCTATTTTAGTAATGAACTTTTGATCCACATAACAGCTATTTTAGTAATGAACTTTTGATCCACCGATATTGCCACCAGCTTTGTGGATGAAGGTTGCATGTCCAAATCTTACTAAATAATGTGTGTGAAAAACTTCAAAGTGAGATACCAAATAGAATATTATTCATTAAAAACATTAATATTTTTGGTGATGAATAAAAAATTACATAAAATTCAGGGGTACAAATTTTAATTGAAACTGCTGATCGCAAAATAAAATGAATTTTTTCAGATACCCAAACAAAATTATATATTGGACAGAGTTTGTAAAGTGTTGTGGTAACAAGTTCCAATATGATTTTAGAGTTTGTATATCATTGATTTGGGGCTTATAATCGAGTAGAGTTTGTCGAACTTATTATTTTAAATGAATTTGTTGAGCGAGTCTAAAAAATTGTTCAAGTTCGACTTGTTTTGAATCGAGCCCTATACAAATTGAATCTGAGCTAAGTCTAAGTAGATTGATTCGATTATTAACCCCAATCATGGTGCAAAACATAAGCAGTCCATACGATACCGTTTTTGAGCGGTGTAAGGAAGTCGGAAAATGGGTCATTCGTGTTGGGTAGAGGGGAACAATTTGAGGTCACCTTGTTTACGAGTAATTGGAGTAACGAGAATGTGCTAAAATGGTCACTATCACATCCTGTGGTGGGACATAGACTTTATGAAGGCCTTAGACATTAGAGAAACGTAATAGAATCCGAATATGGTAAAAAAAAAAAAATTGTCAAGTATAAAATTTTATGAGTATTTATTTGTATTATTGACGGATAAAAACAAATCGAGACAAAATCAATACTTATGTTATTTATTTTTATAATCTCAACTCCGACCTTATTTTCTAAATTCAGACCTTAACCCGAGGTTTGAACCCCAACCCTAAACCTGGAACTCCCTGGACCCTGAACCTGGACACAATCTCGGACCCCACACCTAGTAGTTAGACTTGGACTCAGTCATGGATCCAATCTCGGAACTCGAACCCAAACCTTGACCCCAAACATGAGAATTCAACCGTACTCTACGCCACAGCAACAGATCCTAATACAACCCGACCCCGAACCAATACCCGGACCCTAGCCCATGATAGCGGTTTGTAATGGGTAACACAAACACCACCTCACACCAAGTAGTGACTAATTTTACACTAGTGGGATGTGACAATCTATGGTAACAAGAATACATTGTTATTTTTACAAATCAAAAATTTGAATAAATATTATTTAGTAATTACTGATTATTCTGTTCTTATGTTCCATTACCATAAACCAAAAGCAGTGTGTATGAGATTGAGAGTTGACCAAAAATAAATCCCGATTTTGTGAAATTAATTATTTATTTTTTAAATCTTTTTAAAAGTGAAAATTTGAAATTATGAAAGTCTCCTAAATGATAGAATTTTGTTGAAAGTCCACGAGTTTACCTTATTTTATGTGACTTGAGTGTGATTATGTTCCTTCTGAGTTTACATACGAGTTGTGTGTCCAAAAAATACGTGATTGAAACCGTTCTCGATTAGTAAAAAATTCAAGAGGTAAAGAATCTATATCGTACCAATAGAAAAAAAAAATCTATATAGCCTTGTAAATATAAATTCAAAAATGAAATGCCAAGAAAAGACACCTTGACAAGATGCCACGAAAACGGTAAAACATTAGCCAACATGGTTGCAACATTTATTTATAGTCAATAATAGGTGGGAAAGGAATCTAGTAACAGAAGTTGTTTTCAATTGGTGTGTGCATATGACTATATCTTGATAAACACTTGGACCTCATTTTCTCCCTAATAATCAGTTTATTGGATAATTATAACAAACAACGAAGCCTGAACTCTAAACATAATAGATCTGATAGTCAATGAACTTGATCCTCATTTTCCAGTTATACATTATGCCCGCCCGCATAGGGAAAAAAAAATGCACAAATACATGGGGTTTGTCCCGGATAGAAAGACTTCATAAACTGATTTTATTGATGTCTATGATTTAAAAGACTTTTTTTTTACATCAAGAACGGGCAGTGCCTTGAGTATAAGTTAGTAACATTAGTAAAATAACAGACAGTTAAGATTTAATTCTACGTAATCTCTCAAGAAATAGTATCACCGTCGATGAGTGATGATTCTAATTTTTAAGTAAAATCTTCAAATAGTGTAGTGTGTCGATATTGGACTTTTAAAAAAGAACAAGATGGGCTCTGGGAGTTGGAGTTGCGGTAATGGTCGATGAGCTACTAAGCCAATCTCTATCTAGTTGTAATGCAGTTTCCTAAGAAAAATGTTACTGGAGACTAGGGCTTTGTGGATGAGTGTAAGACGCGTGCCCTTGATAGAAAGAATGTGATGAGTCATGAGAGTGTTAAAATATCTCAAAAGAGTGAGATCTTGTAAAAAGTGATGAATCAGAGTTAAGGGACAGCTAAGTTCGATGTAATTCACAAATGAGGGGAAGATTGTCGGGATGTGTGAAAATTCCACAACGGATAGAGAAATAAGGGAAAAACACGAGCTCACGATTTATTGGCTTAAGTTATTAGGTACTTATGATTTTCAGACATTTATGTTGGGCTTATATCATTGAGCTCAGTTATCTCCCAACTTTCTCAACATTTATGAACGTGAATACTTCAAAAGATGAATGAGGTGAAAAGACAAGTGCAATAGGAGTGAGGTGTCTTTCTATATCAGTGACGTATAGTTTGTCGCTAAAGAAAAAATGGATGAAAAACTCATTTTAATGAACCTAAAGTTCATCTCCATCGTATCATTTTTTTTTTTGGTTGGGGGGGGGGGGGGA
>CAUOFW020006168.1:3895366-3937466 GCA_963454935.2 Ilex paraguariensis | reverse complement strand
GGGGGGGGGGGGGGGGGAGACTTGAATAAGGAGTACTATTAGACCAAAAACTCATTACCCTTTTTTTATATCATGACTAGGTTCCTTATCCACTGTGCGCATCGCTTTTCGCACAATAGTTGAAATGGAAACAGGTCTCTCTTTTGGTGAACTCGTGTTCGTCAAGAGGGTGGATCCGACAATGAGAGATGAGTTGAGAGGGTCAAAAGGGGTCTAAGGAGTGGTGATGAATTGTTTCAGAGGCTGTCCAATCGATCTCGATGGGTTGCAAGACGTTCCTGGCACACAGAAAACAGGTTAGAAGGACGCCGGAGTATTTTTTGGCGTATTCCCTCCGACGATCAAGTCAATTCTTTGAGAAAGGGGAAAAAGAAAATACTGAGAAGATATTGCATACCTTTGCAATACGTTTTTGGGGACTATTTATACCCTTCAAGGCTCATTATTACTGATGACTTAGTCAGTAAGTAATGATCAAACATGGGAGAATGTGCCTCCTATTTTGCATGAGGGATGTCCCAATATTAACTGCTCGGGCTCCCGAGTAGTTAATGCCCTTTTTTCAATGTGAAAACTTTAAATGCTAGGAGCCCAGGACATTTAATACCTCACGTCCTTAACTTTCCAAGTCATTGTTGATGTCCTATCACTGAAGATTCATTAAATGTTTGTCTGGGATAGCCGTAAATCAGCAAGGGTAATTCTGTCCTTTTACCCTCCAACATGCATTTTATGCCACACGTCCGATTCTCTCTGAATGAGTGTCCAATTCATGCTGTCATTCTGACTTTATTGTGCAGAGTGTCCTCCTGACTCTTAGTCTAATTTAGATCATTCAGCTATCAATTAATAACATCTCTAGAAGTCGAAGATGTGACAAAGGCTGACTGTGAGTACCCTCGGGACCGAGAACACTAGACACTTCCCTCTCGGAGGTATTTTCGAAACCGAGGGCATGTGTCTTAGCGTCGAGGAACATGTCAATCAGAGCAAAGGTCTTTGTGTCGAGGACACATGGCCTCATCAGAGACAGAGATGTACCTCAGTACCAAAGATACGTTTCGTCAATCTAACACTCTTCCAAAAGTGTCCCATCACCCACCAATCAAACTCACATGAACATGACTTAAAGTAGTGGTTGCCTCTTTTTTCCTTGTGAGTTGTTGCCATAGGTATTAGAATCCACCTGTAACCTAACGCTAATACTCGAGACAAAAGGTTGAAACATATTGAATCTCTTCAATGACTTTGAGCCGGGAATTTTGCACAAGTTGTGCCCTTCAAATCTATCTTAACAAGGGGTTGGAAAGAAACCATCACCACTCTTTTTCTTTTTTTAATCCTTTGTCCTTTCTTTGTTCAATTCTCTCTCCTCTTTTTTTTTTTTTTTTTTTTTTTTTAATGTTTGAAAGAAGAGTGAAAATAAGAAAGAGAGCCCAAATACTACCTCAATAGACCACTACTCTTTTGAAGAACGAACTTTAAGTTAGTAGCATATGAGTCAATCACTTAACTTTGTTATATTATTTATCATTATATTTTCTTTTCGGCCTTTCTCTTCAATAAAAAAGGTGGAGAGATGACAGGACTTAAATAGAAGGGTCCCACAAATCTTGCAATTCATGCAGCCCAATCACCTTGAAATGTGGTGCTCCTGTCATTCAACATGTACACAAGGCTGTGGGTGGATGGATTCATTTATCTCTAGGAAGTGGCTGAGTCAGAAATTCCGAAATGGGGGAGCTAACTAACCCAATTTATTGATAACTTTTGGGCCGCTAACTTGATATATTTTTGAAAAATTTCAAAAAATTAATTTGGTGATAAAAGAAATTTTGAACCGTGGGGCCGTAGGTATAGTCCCCTAGGCAACAATGTGGATCAACTACTAACAGGTGGATTAGGATCTCTTCTGTTATTAACTTTCTTTAACTACTTTCACGTTACATTAGAAACGTGTTGGTTTTGAGTATTGTTATACATGATATTAAAAAATATATTTTTTATATCAATAGAAATTAATATTAGTAATAAAAAATATTTTAATATCCTCTCATGTTTATTTGTTCAATAAGTATTATGATGGGTCTCACAAACAACCATCTATTATGTCATATTTTGTATAACAAATATACTATTTTATCTTTAACATCATCTATTTCATTGCTTTCTTTGTGTAATTCTTTTGTACAATGTTTGGTATAATACATGGAATGACAATTCATATTCAAAAAATTCTGAATAATATAAAAAATTCACATAAAAAAATAAATAACTTGATACTATGAATCGGTGATACCATAAAAAAATTCAAAAAGAAAAAATTCAAAATATTTTTTTTAAAAGAACCTGTGACACCATACTCTTAAACATAATATGAGAAAAAATTCCAAATAATTTTTTTAAAAAAAGGTGACTCCGTACACTTAAATAATAATACAAAGACAAAATTCAAGATAATTTTTTTTAAAAAAAATTTTTAAAAAAAAATCGGTGACACCATACACTTAAACATAATACAAAGAAAAAATTCAAAATAAATTTTTTATATGTGAACTCTACACAGAGAAGGGTATTTGTGTCATTTTCATTGCTTATACTGTTGATAGATTTATACCAACAAATAATACCATCTGATAGGTGATATTCATTAAAGTCATGTACAAGGGTTAAATGCCACTATTCAAACCAGGTTGATATTGTAACCCGAAAAATAATACTGTACATAAAATACCAAATAAACAAGACAATAAATGAGCCCCAAGTACTATTTCTTGCTATCCCTCCCTATTATATGACTAAAACTCTCAAACAACACATGCCCTAGAGGTATTAAAATATGACACCATCTGTTAGTAAGATATGAAAACGGTATAAAATTAAAGAGTTTAGATCTTCCTGAAGTCATCTTTCTCGTAAAGGAATGAAATTGACACAATACGATTAATAAATAAATCGAGTATGAGTAAAGTTAATGAAAAAAATAATGACATGATTCGTATATATATCGGTTATATACAATTTATACGTGATACGAACCTTGATATGACACGATTCGTTAGACATGAATTAATAAACGAATCGGATATGAGTAAAGCAATGGCGAAACTAGTAAAAAAATTTAGGGTGGACACAATAGCAGGTTTTAATTTTTTTTTAATTGACCATAGAAGTTCATAAATTCATATTTATTAAAATTATATTTAACTCTTAAAAGTTCAATAAACATAAAAAATTATAAAATGACATGCATAACATAACATGAACAAAAAAAGTAATAATTAAAATTTCTTATTAAGAATGAGACTAATTTTCACTTACAATTGACTCCAATATGTTTTTATTATTTGAAAGAGATATAAATCAATTTTATCAATAATATTTTTTTTATGTATAAAACTGTGACAACAATATTTCATTTATGATCGTATAATTATGAGGAAATTGAGGAAGATTAGTATTTGATCCCAGCACGAGCATCGCTGGTAAATGGGATTGGTTGTGTCCTTGAAATCTATGCTTTAAAAAAAGCGTTGGGCTAGCAAAATTGACCTTGTGAAATGTGTGGGTTGGGCTTGGCTTCAACTTGGGTCGGGCTGCATTACATGGTGCTCGGGTTTGAGGTCTAAAAACATTTGTCTGGCTAATTGAGAAACTCCAGTCCGGTCACTTCCCGTACTGTTTGAAACCTTATACACCATTTGACGGAAGAGAATGGAGAAGCAAGGAAAAGGGTGGAGGAAAAAAGATAGAAAGATATAAGCATTCCTTCGGTTGCTAGGCATAAAAAAGAGTTTAGGGAGGAGACAGAGAGGATATCTTGAGCCCGGCAGCCCCCACGCAGCTTGGCATATTCTTTCCTTGAAAGTAAAAGGTGGAGGGAAGGGCCTCAGCCATGTTCCCTACCTACCCTCTTGTTATTTTCATGATTCTCCGTTGCACCTATTCTCCGTAACCGTTGGTTCAAATCTATCACGGGTATAGTCACTGTACTCCAATCTCTCACTCGATTGGTGCACCTATGGTTCTTAATGCTGTTGATGCCAATAAAAAGACAAAAAAGAAGCAAATTTCTCCTCTAATTTGTAAATTTAGGCGAACAAGTAGAGTATACTAGGGTGAGAACCATGTTGAAGAAACTCAACATAATGATCCTGCAACTTCAGGGGAACTGGCCTTCAGCCTTTACTTTCACGCCAGGGTGTAACGGAAATATATGCAAGTTGGCTTTTCAAACTTTCTAGGAGACCCAATACCACACAAGTACGAGCTTAGATCACTCAACCATTGCCTCAACAATCAGAAAAAAAGCCACAAGGACAAAAAAACTCCACTTTCTAGAATTATAAGCTTATACCAGTCTAAAAATTCATATACGCAACTGAAAATAGGTATGTCCCCAACTACAGAATAACAAACTTGTGCGCTAAAGGGAGAGAATTGTGAGATTAACTGGAATTTCTTTGAATTTTATTCATGTAGTCCACGGTACAGAAGCCCATTGCTACAAAAAGAATAAAGAACCCTAGAAAGGGAAGCAGCAGGACTTAACATTAAATGAGAGGCAAAGTGGAAATACCCACTTGCCCACAAGAATAATGATCAACTGTTAAAAACAAATGTACATAGAAGTCACTAACCCAATATCTACTTTCTGCATCTACTTTCTGCATCCAGGGAGGAGGGAGGTTCTCCTGCCAGAGATGGAAAAATACCTACAATGATCACCGTGCAAATTGCCCCAGCTCTGAGGCCTGCACAAAATAGAATTATAACGTGTCCATCTAAACTTGGTTAATCCTTGCCCGCTGCTCCAAGAATCGAATGTTCAGTATTTCGTGTAGTTAGGACTCCATTAGAGAAAATGAAGTTAGCAAAGTCAGGCTCTAGAAGATGCTACTGAGGCAGGCCAACCAGATTTCTCATCAGCCTCCATTGATCTATTCAATCCAACCGGCTCTCCAACCCTAGAATTGAAGGACCTCTGACTTTAAGGCGCTTTGGCCCAATCTCTATAGGAGGTGGTTCCCTCATGGTTTTACCAAACTCATGCAGGAACCTACCATCTCTGTGATGTTCTCTATTCATTGCTTCCTCATTAGCCATTTTCTTGGCCTTAATGGAGTTGGGAATGGTGGTTCCTTGGGCAAACCTGTCCTTCAAAGCAAGGTCTGGAGTTTCTGTAGAGTGAGTTGGACCATAGTTGTGGGTTAGATTGTCAGCTGTGGAACACTCTGATGACGACGGTCGGCCACACCTTCCTTCAGGCTGAAGTTTCTTTAGTCGCTTAAGCCCCTGCACAAATTAATGTCAGCCAGATTAATATCTCACTACAAGCCACAATGCAAAAACATAGATTCAAGAAAAACTATGTATATGGAGATGAGAGAATGTAATCATTAAACTCACTAGACAATTGAAAGCATGGATTCATGAGAACAAACAAATAAAATTCCAGATCTTGTTGTAGCCAGATGAATCAAATATTGGATAGTAGTGCAGTGATGGCTCTAAGTTTTTTCCCTTTTCCCATTTCCCATTTCAATAAAAATGTTGGTGTTACTATCATGTATCAATAGTATGGTATTGACAGGAAAGTATTCTTTCAGTATGTAAAAAAAACAGAAATATGAATATTACAATAGAGTTGAAAACTTGTCCAATGGACCACATGAAACATGCCTACACAGCGATGCTGCAATCCTAAAAGCACTTCCCAAATCATAAGAACAATTCAAAATAGCTCAAAAGGGATTCCCAACAAAACAAGGTCCTTGAAATAAAAGAAGTTCAGCACTCAAGTGTGGACCAACTTTCTTGAGAAAGTAATGCCTGAAATAATGGTGCAAACCAAGCATGAACCTGGGGGAAAATTGATTTACAGGCAAGTTACCACCCACAGAAACTAGGGAACTGAACTAGGTATGAATTACTTAGAATTGCTACAAGACAACAAATCTCTTCGAAATAATAAGCAATTGAAAATGTAATGAGGAGACCATTAAAAAGTAGCCCTTGCTACGTATATGCATAAATATATGTATATGTATATATCGCATGTGTAGATAAAAGAAAAAAAACAATTCTTTCACACCATTGAGCAACCATTCATCTCCATTTTGTACCTTATGCAGTCCAAATTTCTCTATTTACAAAATACACTAGATTTTTGTTCGATACCTTTAAAAAACAGCTATGAGCAGTGACAGAGAGTTCAACAAAAGAGTAACACATTCCAAACATCAGAGTTAACTCATTCGACTCCCCAAATTAAGAACTAAAACATTTAATAGCAAACACAGTTTGATGGTTTGACAATTTTCAACACAGACTTGTGCAAGGTAAGTCTCATTAGAATCAAATTTTCATAGCGCCTATATGAATAACCAGTAAATTGTAAATCTACATCCACTCTTTAAATTGTGAATTCATAAGTTATATGTTTCCTTCCATCCGCTTTTTACTTATTTGGTTTCTAATTGAGGGCTAAGCAAATCAAACTATTCAAACTTAGGCATGAGTTTTGCCCAATTCAGGCTCATTGCATTTCTGGGGAGATAATGAGACAAACTCAATTCTGTTTTAGAGCTTGTTTGTTCTTTTTATTGACCTCTAACTCGAATGTCTAGAGCTGAAAGCCGCAAAAAGAATGGGCAAATAACATCCTTTTTCGCGTGAGATAAAAGGGGTCTGTCAGCCATGCAGATCAGCATAATTAAATACAAGCACTACAAAAACCAACAATGCAAAGAACACAAAATCATCATCTGAAACAAAAAATAATGCAGTTAAAGGACAAGAAATGCCCAAATGAACCAGTACAAAAACATGTAAACTGTTCAAAAATCTTTCTGTAACTAGGGTTTCCTTTATACACTAGATTCATCATCTTACATAAAAGGTCCATGGTTATATTAAACATGAATTGTAGAGAGCTAAAATATTTCATATTACGTAATGTGGGTGATAAATCTTTTTTTTTGTCATCTGGCAACAAGCTCCTTGTTGCTCTAGAACCAACATGTCAGATGATCTGCTAAAGTAATACCTGTTCGGGTAAACGTAGTGAATCCCACTGAAGCAACTTAGCAAGGGGTAGCTACCAGAAAAAAAAACCTTAGCAAAGGGTACAAATTGCAATATTTGTTGATAATTTGTCTTCTTAGCACGGATTTCTTCTGTTGAACCAATTAGTATCGACAAAATTGACTAAAGCATAAACCAAGCATCCCAAGCTACTCAAACTACTCCAAAAGATCAGCCTTAGATTCACAATGCAAATAAGAAATGATTGAAAGTAACCTCATGACGACCCAATTCTGTTCCCTAGATGATCACAATTCTTTCATAATTCAAGAAATTTCAATAAATAGCATAATCATCCTGCCATTAACAATGGGTTCTTAAAAGTAACATGCTGGAAAGAATAAAATAGAAAAGAGCAAACTATAGTAATGAATAATCTTATACATAAAGTACCTAAATGACATGTAGTGTACAAACACATTGTCAAAATGATAGCAGAAACTGTTAGTTAAACGAAAGAGAAGTGCAAGAACCCAGTATCTTGCAACGAAAGTAAAGCCTAGAACTTTTGTCTACCATACCTGATGTTCAAAACTTGTAGAAATGGCATCATTTGCATCTCTCTGATCCCCTTTTGCAGACGGACGACGTTTTACCCTGAAGATCTCTGAGTCAGAGTCGTCACTCTCTTGATCCACAATAGGCCTAACCTCTGAACTATGATCCTTAGCTTTATTGGCACCGGCACTTTCATCATTCGGAGAGAATAGTGAAGCTTCATAGACGTGGCAAGATACTTCTTTGGAAGACTTGGTAGATACAAGACTCTCTAAGCTAGAGTTAATATGCCCCTGCACCTCCTATAAGCAGATGTAGAAACCAAAAGTTGTACATCAGTTAGACCAATTTATTTAGGTATCGACTCATTTCCGATGAAGGAAGCAGGAAATACTGTAGTAAAAACGAAAGGCAAAACAGGATATTAAACCTGGATAACAGAGCTAAATCTTACATTGTTGGCAGTGGATGAGCTTTGAGCTGGCTCAACATAAGAAATAATTGATGCAGAAGAAGCACAAGACAGGGAAGCATCTGAAACTTCAGTTCTAAGATTTTCTGCGCCACTGCACAACATGGACTGGTTGGAAGAACCAAATTGAGTTTGTTCTAACATATCCTCAGTTTTGGCAATTTCCAGGTTTAGATCATAGTTTATCCTGCAGTAAGGAGTGTATCTATCCTCTGCAACTCTTGGGAACATGTTTAACAGCAAAAGCATGTCTCCACCACTTCTGCCATGCTGTTGAACCTCATGTAAAACATCCTCCTCCTGCTCAAACTTCTTGGCTGCAGCTTCCATATCAGATACATCATCCCTTAGGAAGAGAGTATAATGGCCTCCACAAGGTAAATCCAGGGAATCAATCTCTGCTTTGGACAATCAAGATGACCAGAACCAATAAGCAGGACTCGATATGTAAATGGCGCGGCTAAAGGAAAATTCACCAAAAAACAAAATTGAATCATATTACCATGGCGAAGGCATACAGGATGCAAGTAGCAGTCACAGTTTAGGTATGCTATATAACAGTCACGATTGCATCGACTACATAGAATAGTCCCATTGGGATTTGGAGAAACACCCAAGCATGCTCTTGATTTCATTAGACACCAACGGGCACAGTGCTGGAATCGCATCAAATTTACAAAAGAAACTTTAATGCTACGGTTAGAAATTAACTCTGCAGACGAATAATCCAGATCTTGAAGTTCCAAACTCCTATGAAGAAGCATCGCTTCCTTGCAGAGAAGTTCCTCGTGAGGAAGGAGAGGCATCCTATTAAGAAGTGCATAACGACGGCTAGCCATTGACCCTATAGGAAACCAATCACCGGCTGCAAAGTTCACAGCTTCCCCACAATTAAAACCTGAAATTTAACAAAATGAAAGATGACAAAAGCTGCATAACATCCAGCAAGTCATAATGACCCAACAGTTAAAACCTGAAATTTAACAAAATGAAAGATGAAAAGGCTGCAAATCCAGTAAGTAACAATGAACTCCATGGAAACTAGCCATTTGATAAATTATTATCAATCTAATATCGTACCATGACTAAAACCAGCATGATATGCTCTAGGAAATGTTATGATGAACTCCCCAGGATTTTGAACAGCCTTGTAGACTGAAACACCATGTTCTAGCAAAATGTTTGGAGGAAACAATGTGGTTTTCCCTAGTAGCACATCAAAAGCTCCATCCTCTCCATCAGTCGGTAGAATATCATGGGTATACACATGCTCCCGGACAACCTTTTCAAAGTCAAGGGCAGCATGACCAGGAATGCCATACCAAGTTTTCGCAGCTCCGCAATGATGATAATTTATGCTGCAATCCAAGAAGGTACTTTGGCATAAGAATGAAATGACCCTCCAGGTCCTACAGGATATAATAAATACTAGTACATACTGGAATACAAATAAAATTACAATGTACCTATACAAGTAATGATCCTCCACATGCCAAGCGAACATACTAAAGAGCATTCCAATGTAAAGCATGGGTTCAGTAACTCCCTAAACCAAATACAGTAGGTTAAAAACACTCAACAACTACGTAAATTAAACAAACCAATATAAAAATGAAATTTTTCTCTTTACCGGAATTGATGCTCTCAGAAGACGCAAAATGGATTTAGGCAGCCGAGAAAGTTTCTGAAACCGCAAAAACAAAGCATACATCAGAAGTTAATGAGACATCCTAGATGCTGAAGACATTCAAGGGCAACCACTTCTAAAGACTACAATTGGATGATATGATAGCGCAAAAAAGGTGGAAAAAAATTGTAAAGAAAAACTGGGGAAGGAGAAATGTAAATGTTGATAGGCACGAACTTAATTGAAAACACTGCAGATCATTTGAAAGCATGAGAAGGTTCCGAAACCATAAGCAAATGACAAACATCAACAATATATGTCTGGGCATGAATCTAAGTGAAAACACCACAAGATCATACGAAAGCAAGGGAAGTTTCTGAAACCATAAGCAAACGAAAAACCATCACAAATAAAAGACCTAAAAACAACACAGACACTTTATTCAACACCAAAATGAACAAATTTAAAGAATAGGCAGGCAAGAGAGCAACAGATAATAATAGAAAAAGTTAAGGACAGTAATGTAGACACTTTATTAGTGATTCATCAAACCAACAGGGAAGCACAGGACAGCATCTATTGAGAAAAGGGAAAACATCCCCATTTCACAAAGATTATTTAATCTTCATCTTAAAAACTTAAAAAAAATGCCATCGAAAGAAATATTAAAAAGCATGAGAAATCGTAACGAGATCAACACCTTCAGATTCCATTTGCTTTGTCCAAGCTCATCACTGGGAGAAGATGAAAATGCACTACCATCAACATCGCATGCATATTCTACACTTTCTGTCTTTCCACAAGCTATTTCATGCCAAAATTCTTTTTCCAAATATGTAGCAGGAAGACATCCAGCACTATAATATCTACGAGCAAAAACCTTGTTCGCCATTTTCTCGAAATCACGAAATGTATAATTTCTGAAAAACCATATTGATAGTCAAAGCCTGGACATATGTCAATTGAAAAACAATATCTCCAATTTTTTTGTACGCTCACCTTCCACTCATGAAGAAAGTAACCTTGTCATTACTATCCCATTCAGCAAGACGAAGGGGTTGTACTCTAGTTGTAAACTTAAAACCAGCTTTTTCTTTCATCAATACTACACCAGCAGGAACAGACGCATTCAAAGGGGAAACAATCTTGCATATACCTGAAAATTGAAAGGACAGAGCAGGTGGTCACAATATAATTCACAAGAAACCACAAAAACCCAAAGTAAAAAATCAAGAAACTTGATATGTAAAAATAAGCAGCTAAAAAACAATGCAGCAGGAATATTATAGGTCTATTTTATCAGCCCAACAGCAATTATAGAATCAGCAGACATACACTAAGTGACCCCAACGACCAATATAGGGTGTAAGGCATGGAGAAACCAAGGATTAAAATTTTGTTTTGGTGCATTGTTTCGGTCACCTAGGAAATGGAAAGGTTTCAAAAACAAAATGAAAACGAATAAAAAATTTGGGAATTTATATCCAAAATGTTCCAAAACATAGGTCGAAATATATTGAACCATCTTAAAACACCGCAAAACATTCCGAAACAAAAGTGTAAAATATGTTGGAACACCTCAAAGCATTCCAAAATAAGAATTTCGATCCCATCATTGTTTGTTTCAGTCTCCTTGAAAATAAAAACGTTTCTGCCATTTCGATCATTTCGAAAGAAAATTTTGATCCCTGGGAGAAACAAAAAACATGAACTACTAAAATATACGAAACATATAGCATCGTCATCCAATCAAGAATATGAGCAAAGAAAAATCAGATTTCAATCAACCTTCCAAAGACCAACTTTCGTACAAAAACTAAAAATTGCCCAATGTGCAGGCATACGTAGAAATGAAATAAAAAATTGGAAGAATAGAATTAAATTGTATTTAATTTGCAGGACTAGTACAAGTTACTGACAACAAAAATTCTCTGACACAAAAAATTGGGAATAAAGTAATTTTGGAGTGGATCGTTACTTTTATTTGGTTGTTAAAAGAGTTTTCACCACCATAATAGTGTAGAATTAAAATAACATGATAAATTTCATAAGGATCACCATCTAGAAAAGAAGGGAAGGAACAGACCTATTGGCTTGGACAACAATGGACTCTGCTCATAACTTCCACAAAATAAATCAAACATCAAAAATTCACAACTCAGTGTCCCCAGAAATTTATTTACAATATCAACCCTTACAACATAAATCAAATATATACCATCTGGTATTTAGGCCTGGCATAGTATTTTACAACACATGAATGTTCGCACACACGTTTGACAACCCAGGACCAAGATGGTTTTACAAAATTTCTTGGCAGCATAAATGATACAACAAACAGCCAAACAAATACATGCAAGCTAGTTGAGTTTGAGTTTTTTTAAAAAAAAAACTCATCTATTATTAGAACATAAATGAGCAGACTTTTTCAAGTAAGTATAAATGGGCAGAGAGACAGAGACTATATATTGCGATGCGTGCTTTATGCCCTAAATTAAGCATCATAAGGATACTTGCCATATCTTGAAGCTTCTGGAGCTATCTTTTGGAGATAGACCAAAGGATCCTCAAACTCCTTTTTAGTCGGACAGTATACAGGACATTCTGGAATTTTATCAGTCCACTCAAGATCAGTTGTGTCGAACTTTGCAACTTTGCGCTTTGAAAAAACATCCTTCCCATTTGAAGCACCACCAGATCGAGAAAGCATATCCACACTACCGTGTAATCTCGTACCACATGGTGCAGAAGCTCTTAAAGCATCTCCTCCACTTCTACTCATCGTGTTGGTGACACATGCAGTATCATCCAAAGTTTCTAAGTTCCTCCGCTGAAGCCTTCTACGCTTCAAAAATTCTAATTTAGCCTCCCTGGACATACAAACCATTCCTTCCACCTGTCAAAGAAATTAAAAAAAAAAACACACAAAACTCAGGTTAAAGGATTGGATTATAAAATTCTGATATCCTGTAAGCATGCTAGATATCAAGAATACTAAGAATAATTAGATCCAGTAATAACCTGAAGAAAGGGTGATCAACTCAATAAGTAAATGCAAATACACCTTCTTTGCTGGACCGAAGCCCAATCTCAGACAAACCTTAATTTTGCACTCAGCGGATAAGATCCTGCCTAGAGCAGGGTAATGTTATACACTGGGGGCTGGCCACCCCACAGAGTGTGAACCATCCTCATCAACTTCCAAAGGAAAACACATAGGATGCACAATTATAAGACTAATTCAACCAGTACCACCGAGCTTTTTGATTGGCTCAAAAGTCCCAAAACTCAACATAATTGCAACACATGTCAAATGCACTTGAATTTCCAGGAATTAAATGCCTTACATCACATGACAACAAGAGACACTGGCACTCAGCAGGAATGCTACCCACCACTTCAACAACGGTTGAGTTACCACAGGCAACTCAGATCATACCTCTCCACTCTGGAGATACTAAAGGCTGGGCATTGGTGCATAGACAATAGAACATTAGATGGCATATTTTCCACTGGATGATGCAATTATTTTAGAAAAAAAAATTACACCAAACAAACAATAGTACTCATTGAATGAAACATATGTAGAAACAAAACCGTCTTCCAAATTCTGCTAAAAAAAGTAGAACCATTTACAGTATATGACATCTTTTATCAATGTAAAATTCAATTTTTTTTAAAAAAGATACGATTTAAAGAAGTTTGGTTGCAGATATACTGATCCAGTAACTCACCATTTGTTTGTTTGTATGTAGATACATACTTGTTACACTGCAATTGCAAACATTCTACATATGTGGATCTGAAGCTCAGATCATTATAGACTCAAATTACTGTGACTTAAACTATAAATCCTCTACAGTACATTATTCCAGGGTTGCATTCAAAATTGAACTCTATATCTTCAATTAAAAAAAAAAAAAGTGAACGGTATTATCAGCAAAATAGTTCGCCAACATTCAAATAAATACGAGTACAGAAAAAATAAATAAATAAAAGTAAATTGCAAGACCCATCCCGAAATAAGCCAATCTACACATAAACAAATTATCTGAACAAACTAAAAACTAAAAATTATAGAGTCAGAAAGAACAGATAACAGTGCAACTGCTCTCGAATTCAAAGGTATATATGTATATTAGTCTATGAGAATATCATGAATACTTTCCCAAAAGAAAAGAAAATATCTTAAATAGCTCAAATATATCTACAATTTCGTCGAAGTGTGACCTCCTTTGATCTCTAAAATTATTTTTATCACCAATAAAAAAAATATCACAAAGGCAAATAATAATAAGAAACATAAATATGCATATATGAAACAGATGGATATATTATGTACATCGATATAGAAAATATACATACATTCAAAAATATAACGACAAAAACTTGGTGTTTTTCACAGCAATCATTCCCGGGGGCAAAATTTAAAGAATGTTCGAGATTAGAAACACTAAGGGAAGAGGAAGGGGGGGAGAGGAAGAAGGAACACGAATCGAACAGAAAAATAAAATAAAACAAAACGAGTCACATACCATTTCATTCCGATGTTCTTCTCGGTAGGCCTCCGTCTTCCCTCACTTCACCGGAACCGCTATCTAAAACACCAAATCACCACGAACCAAAACTGGAAACAACACAAACCAAGCCCAAGATCACGATCTAAGGCAAAAACAACCACTAAAACGCCTTCAAAATCACCACATTCTCTGAAGCAAAGTCCAACGCGGAGATCAGAACAATTCCACCAAAGGACTCACCAAACNTGCTAAAAAAAGTAGAACCATTTACAGTATATGACATCTTTTATCAATGTAAAATTCAATTTTTTTTAAAAAAGATACGATTTAAAGAAGTTTGGTTGCAGATATACTGATCCAGTAACTCACCATTTGTTTGTTTGTATGTAGATACATACTTGTTACACTGCAATTGCAAACATTCTACATATGTGGATCTGAAGCTCAGATCATTATAGACTCAAATTACTGTGACTTAAACTATAAATCCTCTACAGTACATTATTCCAGGGTTGCATTCAAAATTGAACTCTATATCTTCAATTAAAAAAAAAAAAAGTGAACGGTATTATCAGCAAAATAGTTCGCCAACATTCAAATAAATACGAGTACAGAAAAAATAAATAAATAAAAGTAAATTGCAAGACCCATCCCGAAATAAGCCAATCTACACATAAACAAATTATCTGAACAAACTAAAAACTAAAAATTATAGAGTCAGAAAGAACAGATAACAGTGCAACTGCTCTCGAATTCAAAGGTATATATGTATATTAGTCTATGAGAATATCATGAATACTTTCCCAAAAGAAAAGAAAATATCTTAAATAGCTCAAATATATCTACAATTTCGTCGAAGTGTGACCTCCTTTGATCTCTAAAATTATTTTTATCACCAATAAAAAAAATATCACAAAGGCAAATAATAATAAGAAACATAAATATGCATATATGAAACAGATGGATATATTATGTACATCGATATAGAAAATATACATACATTCAAAAATATAACGACAAAAACTTGGTGTTTTTCACAGCAATCATTCCCGGGGGCAAAATTTAAAGAATGTTCGAGATTAGAAACACTAAGGGAAGAGGAAGGGGGGGAGAGGAAGAAGGAACACGAATCGAACAGAAAAATAAAATAAAACAAAACGAGTCACATACCATTTCATTCCGATGTTCTTCTCGGTAGGCCTCCGTCTTCCCTCACTTCACCGGAACCGCTATCTAAAACACCAAATCACCACGAACCAAAACTGGAAACAACACAAACCAAGCCCAAGATCACGATCTAAGGCAAAAACAACCACTAAAACGCCTTCAAAATCACCACATTCTCTGAAGCAAAGTCCAACGCGGAGATCAGAACAATTCCACCAAAGGACTCACCAAACTCCACGCGGAATCAAAACCGAAAACGAAATCAATGAAACTGAGACACTGCGTGCGAAAACTTCCCCGAGGCTGTTCGCCGGAGAACGAGCGGTTTCAGATAACAAAAGAGGTTTTCCGGTGATCTACAGTGATATATAAATACAGAGAGAGAAACTGAGAGGAGAGAGAGAAAGGAACAGTAGGTTATTCCCAAGTACGCTTTTAGAAAACCGAAAAAGAAGAGAGAGATTATAATTTATAGTTTGATGCATACACTCACTCACACCAATATTATTGATTATTTCTGTTAATTGTTAATTAGTGCAAATAACTTTTTTATATTAATTAATTTAATTGATTACTGGTGAAAGCAAGGAAGTGGTGAGGGAAAGTGGTGGTTGTTGGGTTGGTTCAACCAAACGCCTGCCGGCCCAAAACGTGGCGTTTGGAATTTTCACCAAATACCCATAATACCCCCACAAAATGCCCTATTTACAGTTATAAATTGATGAGAATTTCCATATTAGATCTGAGCTTTGTGAGGGTATTTTGGTAAAATGAGGTGAGACGGTGTTACCGAAGCGTTCCGTTACCGTTTTGGTCAGAGACGTGAAAGATGCAAGAAAGGCGCCAATGTTTTGATCACGTGCGCTAATGATCAACTGGCATTTGTGAACTATGGTCAATCTAGCCGTTCATCAGTTTATCCTTTTCTAGTGAACGGTCAGATTTCGATATTCTTTCTTCTATCTGAACATCGAAGCGTATACACACTAATGTTGGCAAGGTTGACACGCACCGTCTCATTTGACCCAACCTTCCGTCAGTTACACTCACTTTATTAAAAGACAATTCTCACCCCGTTAAAAGGCTTTTCCACCGTTAGTTCAGGGCCATATTTGACTTTTCATCAACCCAATCCGAACTGTAGCACCGAAATTCGTTTCCGTAATGTGGGCAAACTTTATTACAAAAACGAAAAGGGGCAAACGAGGGGCTAAGCCTCGACACGTGGACCAATAGGACTTAATAAACTACACGTGGCACGAGAATAAGGATAACATCCTTGTGGGTGTGTGCTTTGTGCGTGCTACCACCGGTGGAAGTTAGGAGGGAAACTGACAGAACGGAAATAGCTGGCAGTTACAGCAGTGTTCACGTTCCCCTGAGACCGGCCCAGCTTTCAGATATAATTTTCTCTCTCTATACGTATAGGTTGTATGTATATAAAGAATGTTACATAATTTAAATAAAATTTAAAAATTAAAACTGAAATATAAATCATCTAATAAGTTCGTCTGAGATAAGTGAGAATTCTACTGAATTAAATTGACGAGACTCACCTATTTAAGAAATAATATATATTTAAATTATAATTTTTTAAAATTTATTTTTAATGCATGGTCATCTATATATTCTGTCCGTATATCTGTTTGTTTGCAGTTGGACATCTATACATAGGTCTTGATGGCTATTGGTTGGGACTTGGGGGCTTTTGGGGCCTTTTACTTTGTTACGCGGAGGTTGGTCTAATGATTAGTTTTACACAGTCAGCGAAAACGAAGCTTTGAAGGGATATTAAAGGAAAAGTTTTTGGCGGCTCGGCTTTGTACGTGTTTTTTTTTACAATTAAGTCAACAATTTCCACCCGATTACTCACCGGCTATGCTTGCCCAGCGGCTTCACTCGGCTCGGCTTTTTCTTTTCACCAGTAGTTCTTCTCTTTCTCTTTCTCTTTTTCTTTCTTTTTTTCTTTTTCTTTTTTTCCAGTCCACTAATTTATAAATTCTTTTTTTTTTTTAAAACGGGCAACATGAGAATTTCTTAGAAATCATCTATCTTAGTATTACTCTTATCCAAACATGTTTATACGCAGAGTTCTAATGAAATTCAGTATATTAGTGTTGGTATGATTGCACCATCACTAAGTTTCTTTAGTATAGTTTAGTTCAATTAATTCTAAATATTTATATCAATTTCCAAAATTTTCATTTTTTTGAGTTTTTTAAGTATGAATACATTTTTCTATACTTATTTGAGAGAAAATATATAAATAAATCATTTGCTCTATTAAGTTTAATTTTAATATAATATCTTGTGATTAGGCATAAAATTCAAATGATCTTTTATTTATTGTATTTACTTACTCTTCCTTAAATTATATATAATTCTTATTATTTCATACTCTCTCTCTCCCCCTCCCTATTTTTTACATCGTTACTCTCTCACCCCTATTTTCTTTCTATCTCTCTCCTATTTTTTTTCTCTCTCATTGATAATTTATTTTATTTTCAAATATATAAAGATTTAATTTAATTTTTTCATCTTTTTCTCCCTATTATATTTCATCATTACTCTCTCCTTATTATCTCTCTCTTTTATATTAATATTATAACAAAACAATTACAACAATCAGTTACAATTGTCCTATAATTCACCAAACAGTTACTCATGTTTTATGATAAAATCAAACAGTTATTTTAAACAATTACACAAAATTATAATATCGACCTAATTTATCATTCAATTGTTTACGTAAACTAAAGAGTTTCACCGTTTAATATCACGACATGTGTAGGATCGGATTCGCTATCCCATCCGACAAAAATGCAATATCTTTGATCCTAATGTAATAAGTGAAACCACAAAAAGATTGGATTGTTATTACAAGTCATAATAATTAATCATCAATGATGTTGTTTAGGCTTCTATAGGTTACTTAAAAGTAATACACACTCTAGACATACCTCTGGACAGGATAGTGTTATGACTCCGTCCGTTGCATAAGTGGATGTAAAATGTAAAACCACCAAAATGGATTATTTTCTTGGATAAAAAAGAAGTATATTATTATTAAAAAAAATATTATTTTTGAATATGACATCATTTTTTTAATATTATAACCTTATTCTTATTTACTAATTTTTTTTTTTTATAAAAAAAATGACATCACTGAATTTTGGAAATTGACTAATTCTAAAGAAACAACAGAAGTGTACCAGCAAAGCGTGTCCCCAATAGAAGTTTCATGTGACATTTAATGAAACTGTGATATTCTAAGGGGCCTAATAGCTGGGTTAGAAATTATTGAACCAACTTGGTAGACTTCGTGAGGTTACAGTCCAACTAGTCATTGGAAAAAGGAAAAGCATTGATATCCAAATTTAATGGGAAAGTATCAAGTAATTACCTTGGGTTTTAAATTTTTAGCGGTGATTGAATGATTAAGTTTGTCTTCTTATGAATAGCTATGATTTTAGGTTTGCTATTTTTCATATTTTTTAAGAATTAGTCACCCTTGTATCTCAGGGAACATGTCCTCAAACTAACTCGAGTTATGATAGTCGGCTTAGAGTTCGAGTAAATAATCGGTATAAACCTGGCCAGCCTGTAAAAAAAAAAATCTTGGATTTTAAGTTTGAATATCGTAAAGGACATTGAAAGTACTTAGTGTGTATGGTTTGTATGTGATCATATTCATCCCATAATTTAACTTATAGCTATGAGTTTAAAATGCGGGTAATTCTTTAAAATTATTTAGTGTGCGCAATTTATATGTGATCATACACATCCCATAATTCAACTTATAGCCACGAGTTTAAAATATGGATAAATATTATTATTAGTCCTTAAATTTTATCTCTCGTATTTTAATGGTATATGAATTTTTAATTGTCTCAATTTAATCTTTTAATTGTCAATTTTGTGTCAATAAACATCCTCCGTCCATTTCATCTATTAGAAGATAAGGCCAAGTGTTTATCATGTGTTTGTATTTGTTCTAACGATCGAAAATGATAAGACTTAATTAATACAAAATTGATAACTAAGGAACTAAATCAAGACAATAGAGGAAGTTTAAGGATTAATTATAATATTTATGCTTAAAAATATTATAATTCTTGGTTATTAAAAAAAATTGTAATGTCGATATTTAAAATTCACAATTGGTAATTTTCCATGTATAGGGAGTTGTCTATGTACCAAAATTTTTTTTTTTGATACTATTTCTCTATTTATGGATTATTTTATCATTGTTGTATGTATTTTTATCACTGTTGTAATATCGAAATAAGTGATAAAAACACCCATAAATGTGATAAATTATCCACAAAAGTGATAATTTTTTTGTACAAAAGAAAAATAGTTATTACAACAGTGATAAAAATACCCACAAAATTAATAAATTTTTTAGTTGTAAAATGACCCACAAAATTTGTAAAAACACTAATTAAAAAAATAAATTTTAGAGGTATGATTCCAATTTTTTTTTTTTGGGGTCAATACCATAGCCAAGTCAGCTAGATGTAATTGCAAGTTAGCAAACAATAATTCCAAGAAACATCATCGGCTAAATTATCCATATGGGTCTCAGCTTTTGAAGCTGACCAAGTACAAATTTCATATGAACATACACAATTAGAGCAAAATAGGACCACCAAATGATTTGGAGTATTAAAGTCATTACTATTACTAGAAATTAAAAGGTCAAATGGAAGTTGTCACGTATGAATATGCTTAGTAGTTAGTACCTCATGCTCCTAGTATAAGGTGGCAATTAATTAATATGGTTATAGTTTATTTAGTAGAGTTTTCTTAGTTGAAACATTATAAGACTCATAAAGATAGTCAATATATATATATATATTTTTTTTTTTTTTCTTAGAAGAAGAGAATAAATTGAAAATAATTGTAAGTTGTAGCACCAAAAAATAAGAATCGCATCATAAACATCCTTAAGGGTCAAGAATAGAAAAAGTGCACACAATAGACCGTCTTTGTCTATGTCAAGTCATGTTAAAATTTATTTCATTCATAAATGTTTTATTTATATTTTTGTATAACAAGGTCGATATCATATCAAACTTGTGAGTGGCAGAGTTTTTGTGATGCATAATTTGGCTTAGATTGACTAACTTTTGGAAAGTTTGATGACTCAATTCATTGTTAAATCGAACACAATAAGATTAAACTCACACATAAGGATTTCGGTTGATTTTGTGTTAATGTGACAAACGTTATAAAAACATACCCTTCTAATAATAAACACTAACATGCCAAAAAAAAAAAAGAAGACAACATAGATGAAAAAAAAAATACGTGCAAATTAAATGAAAACATATGCCCCAAG
The DNA here is from genome assembly GCA_963454935.2 of Ilex paraguariensis. Taxonomy (NCBI): domain Eukaryota; kingdom Viridiplantae; phylum Streptophyta; class Magnoliopsida; order Aquifoliales; family Aquifoliaceae; genus Ilex; species Ilex paraguariensis. The sequence continues at coordinate 3,916,752 of CAUOFW020006168.1, read as the reverse complement.
TTAATAACATGCAATTTCTTTGTTAGTCAATACAATATTCAACGATTGTTCACATTCTTGTTATAAATTTATAATATAAAATATGACAGATCACATTCTTGTTATAAATCTATAATATAAAATATGACAGACTTCAATAAATTTATTTGACGGTCTCAAATAAATTTATGTAACGGTCACCAATATACATCTCAAAATCATCCACATTGTACTATTCTTTAGACACAAATTATCTCTGGTATAAAGCTAAAAGCCGCAAATTAGCTTCTAAAAAGTAGACTTGATAATTTCAACCATTGATTTCACTGTGGATCTCAGTATTTATTGGGACCTACTACCTATTCAATGGTTGAGATTATCGAGTCTAATTTTTAAGTGCATCTAGCATTACTCTATTTACAAACAAACATTAACGCCAAAGCCGTCCTTCTCTCTTTCTCTCTCATGTGTGTCACAGTCTCACTGGCTGATTTCGTAAGGAATCTCATTCAATTAACTATATACCCACCCACCCCAGTTAAGACCCTACATATGCTAAAGTTATTTAACTATTCAATTATGAAGCCCTATCGCAACTATATATATATATATGTGTGTGTGTGTGTCCATCCAATCAGCACTACCACCCCACCAAGAACCACACTAAATAATTTGGAATCTGTTTAATTGTTGGTGGATATCTTGCTGACAAATTCAACCCCCTTTCCATGGTTTTAACTAATTCTGGTGCAAAAAGCTTGCCTAATTAATAATCAACCAAAGAGACTACCAACAATTGACAGGTGACTTATAAAATGAAGTTGGTGATCCAAAGCATATTGCATAAAAGTCTTCACAAGCATGTGATATTCTCAAAATGACGTGCTATCACTTAAAAAACATTAACGCTTTATATATATAGGTGGAGGTTAAAAGAGGTTGACAAATATGTGTATGCTATTGTACTAAAATAGATAAGTGGATGAAATAAAAGGACTTGAGTTCCCTATTAATTAAGGGACCAATTAGAGGACAAAATGTTTCTTAGGTTGGTGGAGAGGATAAATACTCTCACCAAACAAAATGTTTATCTCAAATCAGATAAATGTATGTACTGCCGGGGAAAGTGATGGAAGTTTTTATAGTACAGTACTCATGCAGGTCAGGTTACTCATCGCTTCTCTTGTATGAGGGTCAACGTTGTATTGACACTTACACCAGCTTGTAATTGCGTCAATTGTAGTGATCTTGATGGTCGTTCACTGCGAGCCACGTGTTCGAACATTAATTAGGCAAATGTGGCTTTTCCTCGGACGTAGTCCTTGAGGACGGGTGTGACAATCAAGGTAAGGGAGAGACTCCCGAGGTCAAGGGCCAAAACTGGTCATCATGGGACCATGATTGTGGGAGAGTCATGTCTGTAGTGTCCCTAGTGCACACCTAATTGGGGTTTTCCCTTCTTTCTCTGAACCCTTTTTCGAGGTATTTGTCGAGGTGCCCAATAAAAGAGATTCACATATGTTGATTTGAACCAATAACTCATGTTGCCTTTAGACTTCCCACAAGATCTCACTCAAGCACAACCCCAATTTGTGGAGAGCCATACACTAAGGCATGCTCAAACAAACTAAACTTTGAAAACCTTATCTGAGTTCGAGATTGACAACAATGCTCGTCTACCTCTGTTGTTCAGTTCTTTCTTGAGGAGGCCATACTACCATCTCCTTATGTGGGACCCTCTTCTTAGTCAGTTGGGCAACTGAGCAATGGTATACCATTGGTTGATTTTACCATGATTGGCATCCAATGGGTTTCAGGTTCTCTCTATGAGATCCTAACCTTGTGGCTTAATTCCACAATAGGTAAGACGAGCCATGTTGAGGTTGTCCTTGGACTTTTGCGGTGCCAATTTTGTCCGTTCTCAGTCAAATATCCATTTTGTCACTTCTAATGTGAGAGAATATACCCCACCTTTTCACAATATTTGTTGTTTCCCGCGGCACATGGTGCTAGCCGTGACACTCTTATCGGTATCAATTATGCGGACCTTGTTGGGCCCCTCTGTCATGCCAGCTAGTGACTTCTGTCACTTGTTTTTTCATAGTGTGGATATGTGTCCTAAATTTATTAGATACTATAATATACATAACACAAAATAATATCATTTTATACATAGTACGATGTTGTTTTTGGAGGGTTCAATGAACTCTTAATCAAAGGTTATGCATATAATTTGAAGAATTTGGAAAAGGTGACCCAGTCAATGTTGCATTGATGACATGAGGTGTCAAAACTTATAGGGTAATATGGGGGCCCTAAACGTTTAGCTTATAAGTAAGATACTTGAGGAATAAAGATATATTGATGGCAATTGGCAAAGTACTAAAATGAAAAGTTCAAATACTTGAAGTAGACATGTCAGACAATAAGCTTACTTTAATGGAAGCACTTAGAAAGCAGTTGTGAGGAAGATCACTTTTCTTTTTTAACAGATTTGTATGCTCTTTCTGGGTACATGCTAGATTTTATATCTGGCTGGGAAGACTTTAAATTTTTGACTTTATCTCAAAAATATTAAAAATTTTATATTAAATTTTGAATTTCTTTAAATGGTAACACTGAACAGTCTTTGTTCCAAATGGGGATGTAAATATTGGAGTAAAAGAGTCACATTGTCATTTTTCAAGAAAATTAATAGGGTAATGTGAGACTTTTGATGTTTGAAAGGGCAAAGTCACTCGTAATATTTATATGTTTGTCCCATGTCGGTTAGACTAGAAAATTTTACTATTCTCTTGTACTCTCTTGTACCAAAGCAATATACATTTGTTATTCATTCTCTATTCTCTTATTTCACATGGTAGCAGAGTCTAAACTCGTGAATCTTTCTGGCCAATGATATTATGGTATGTGGTTGTCCCGTAAGGAATCCTCCAATCTCTATTCTTTTATTTCACAGTCACAATGATGCAAATTTCATAGACGTACAATCACAAGTAAATCATACGTAATGTGTATGTTACAGTTCTCTTACGAGATTTATACTAGGAATTATGAGACATTATCTTCGGAAGTCACATCTTTTCATTTAAACTATACTAGCTTGCAAGTTAATGTTTGTTTTTAATAGTATGAGAAACTTGTGATCCCAATTTTTTAGTGTTTTATAGCTTGTGAATTAGATTTAGCGGTTAGTTAGGTTGGACTTATATGTCCAAAAAAGGGATAGAGGTTGGACTTGGACATTTTGATGTTAACTAAACTGAGTTATTAGGCCAGGCTTATTCCTTATCTCGCCACTTTTAAAAGACATTCTGATGGAATCAAATGTGTTTGGTTTGTGATATATCACCCGCAACAATAATTTTAAAAGACATGTAATTGAAACGTTTCTCGGTATTAAGTGTGAACTAATATATAAATAATTAAAATCATGGTTTACTTTAACTAACACCATACACATCGGCCATCGCCCCATCACCCATCACCAATGTTGGAGATAGGAGGAAGACGACACCGAAATGGGGTAAATACGTAAATTTGGAATATGTTTTAGGGGTAAATGTGTAAATTTGATAATTCTATGGAGATATCTGTGTAATATCAAAAAAGTTACAAAAATGTAGTTTGTAAGATGATCAGAAACACCCTTCCACAGGCCAACTTTTGTCTCTTCTCCACCGGTGTCCATTCACACTCACAAAAAAACTATGGTATCAAAAAAAAAATTATAAATTTTATGGATCGAAATATATTTTTTTTAGTTTGTTTATAAAAAAAAAAACTTTAAGTTATAATTTTTAGGGTTCAAGTTTCAACTTTTGAGGGGTCATTTATAATTTTTAGGATTACTTTTGATCGATGTTAAAATTGTTAAAACCGATCCCAAGTAATTTTAAAAATTATAATGACTTCTAAAAATTATAAATAACTTAACAAATTAATAAAATAAAATCTTATAATTTATTATTTGTTTTTAGGTATCGTAGTCTTCTCCCACACTTGCATGTCAATCTCTCTCCTATACTCAGGTATACAATATTGTCCGGTGAAACGGGTTTGTATCTAGTTTTCATAATATATAAACGAATTATGTCGTGTATTTTTTTTAATTAACTTCATCAATATTCGATTTGTTTATTAATCGTGTCGTATCGGGTCCACTCGTTTACGAAACGAATGGCTTAAAATAGATTCAAACTCTCTAACTTCATATCACGTTCATATAAGATTAACGACTCGTGTCATAATTTTGAGATCTCTAATCCTATTTCATCATCTTAAGTCCAAAGTAATTAGGAGCTTATGTATAGGTGGTAATACCTTGAAGCAGTCACACAGAGAAGTGTCGCACACGTTTCCATTCTCATTGCTCGTCAAAGGTTGGTCTATTTCTGACTTGACCACAAACCAATTAATACACATGGTAAAAGTAAAAAATGATAGACGTTGAATGAGTCAGAGCAATTTAGGTTTTAGCCACCAGTTTTGAGCTGAATAACCCAAAGCTTTGAATTTTCACTATTTAGTATCACTATAATAAGTGTATTAACTTGACCACGACTCTGTCTATTTTCAATGTTTGTATCCAATAAACTTCCAAAGCAGCGGTCTTTGGATCAAAGGTTTCACTTTCACTATAACAAAACGTGGAGAGAGAGAGAGAGAGCTTTCAACTTTTAGTGAATCAGCATCTCTCCTTTGTAGAATCTCTCAAAAAATACAACCAAACATGGACAGATACAACGAGGGTAGTGAAAGATATGATTTAATTAGATCAAATTATGCCTCAAAAAAAAAAAACCACATCAAGTTATGATTCATGGAATCAATCTAAGATCGATCGATCCAAATTTTTTTTAGGTTGACTGCAAACTTTTTCTATAGTTTAGGATTTAGTTTTCTCTGAATATATGATAGCAAGTTGGCACCTTAAATATTTCCCACCAAGAGAGACATTTAAATTGGCTATAAACTTGGGTTGAATTTTACGATGAAATATTCGGTCCATCAAGACAAAAGCCACACACTCAAGATTCATAAATTCCTATATGTGTGTTAAACATTGTGCCCTTGAATATAAGGTATTAATCGAGTAGCTCGTTTTGGATATGACTCGACTCATGTTTTAAGTGAACTAAATTTGAATAATTTTTTAAATTTATTTAAAAAAAAAAACCAAAAAGGCTAGGCTCGATGCTCGGGTTTGGCTCGGACTCGGACTCTGCTCATTTTTTAAACAAGTCAAACTTGAACAATTTTTTAAACTCGTTTAAAAAAAAGAACTCGACAAGTTTAGTTTCAAGCTCACAAAGTTTGACTTGATTAACATTCTTACTTAAATACATGTAAGGTGCTTGAATTCGGGTCATGTATATTTTATCGTATAATTGTGATGGATCAAACTTCACCCTCTAAAATTCGACCAGGTGTGATTGCATCCAAACTCCGTATAGAGTGTGGACATGGAAACCACCACGTCACATACGCATTTCATTAGTCCACGTTAGGTATAAAGTCTTAACTAATATGCCTCCAAACTTTAATGGCTTAACAAATTGTTGTGTTCCACGTACAAAAAAGTTGCATGGATCACCCATGACCGATTCAATATGGATTTTTTTTGGTTAGAGAGGGTTGAAGTCTGCATTGACTACTTCATCGAGATTTGAGACCAACCATCATAATTTTAACTAGTTTTAAGGATATATCTTTTAAGAAATAAGGGTAACTGATACTTAAGAAATGTAAAAAATATCGAATCAGAGATATCTTATTTACAAGAGAACAAGCTTGACCACGAATTTACCCTGAATGTTCTATTCAATATAGTTTTATTTCATGATTCTCTCTTCCCCCACCCCCACCCCCTCTATCTCTTTCTCATGTGGTCAAGGACAAGAGGCCATTTATGGGGGAAAGAAATGGAGTTAGCTCAGAAGCCACAAATTTTGGACATAGATTCCCCAACTTCTCACTTTGGGGCCGTTTTGGTGGTGAATTTATTATATTTTCTAAGGTCACACACTTTAGCATGTCCTGTCCTTTTCTGTGCCAATAACTCACAAATGCCCTACTATTGGTGGACAAGAAATCCATAAATTAAACACTACCCAATGCACTCGTGCGATGTAAGAGTTTGATATTTTGATCTCGTTTTATTATTTTTATCAATCTTGATATGTTACGGTATTTAGGAAAGTTAGAAGAAGAAAATGACAAGAAGTTATAGATGTTGTGTAAAATGATTGGTTAATATGAAATGTGGAAGATTTTGGTTAGTAAAAAGAAAACAGGAAGAAAATACTTCAAAAAACCTCTCCAAACAAAATCCGATTGCTGTAATATATAGTATAAATTTGTCCACGTCTTATTTTCTTTTTCTTTGGGGGATGTGTGCATGTGTCTTTGTTATATTTGTTGTATTCCCATTTGGATTACCACATAATAGTCTTGCCACAACTTAGGCAATAGACAAAATAGGGAAACTGGGGGGTTTCTTAGCTCCATTAACACCCATCACATTGGAATCCTTGCTTGTTGAATGAACTCATGACCAAGAACCTATAGTTCCATGAGAATGATCAAAGCTAAGTGGAATCCACCAAAGAAATGGACCATCATTGGGCCCATTTCTTGCCATATTTTAAGCAAATCCAATCATTGTCTAACTCTAAAAGGAGTAGTAGAGTAGGTTGGAAGACCATGACTTCAAGAGCATCTTTTGGGTTGAACCCTTGAACTAGTCCAAATCAATAAAATTTCAATTGGATACATACTCACACACAGTTATGATATGCATATATGTAGACATCTGTCTATATATATATATATATATACTCTAAGGGGGTAGTTCAAGTGATAATATAGATGAATTGTAAATTTAGATATTTTGAATTCGAATCTTGGTAATTCCTGGAGTCAGACCATGATTCGGGATCAAACTCATAAATACCCTAATCTCAATATAAATGATCTTTTTTTAATTGAATTGGATATGAGATTAATCGAAGTGTAATTAAATTTGTTCATAGATGAGTCTAATGTTCCAAGAAGATGACGTGTTGTAGCTTTCAAGCCTTGGTTTCTCATTTTCAAAGAAGAATACTTCTTCTCAAAGTATATTTCCTTTCACTGATCATTGTCAGATGGACATGGTCAAGAAACAATGCTACGGGCAATGCCAGGATTGGTGGTGTTATTAATTATCAATCTGGCTCGTATAATGGGATAATGTTGGAGAATAATCAACACCCATGTGACCTAATCTGTAGCAGTTGTTGGAGAAATCTTTTGGTAACCATTTTGAATTCCAAATTCCAACTCCATCGACATCAGTTAGAAGATTATCACATCAATTTGACCCGTAATAAATCCAATTATTGAACATCAATTTATATTTTTTGTAAATAGTAATCATCATAATTAGGGATGATAAAATATGACATAGTCCGTTAACACGACACAAAATTAGAGGGTTTAACTCTTTCTTAAACTACTTGTTTTCGTAAACGAGTGAGTCAAATACGACAAGATTACTGAACGAATCATTGAAGCCAATCGAAAAAAAATACACGATATAGACGACACGAAAAATATACCAGTTATATATGATTTATAGAATACACGAACTTGATATAATATGATTTGTTAGACATGAATTAATAAACGAATCAAGTATGAGGGAAGTGTTTTTTTAATACGAATCTACTAAGAACCGACATAAATCTGTCTCATCCAACACAATTGACAGATATAATCGTAATTATGTTAACCAAAGTTTAATATACAACCTTATCTAATTTGATTCCTTAATGATTTGGTTTACCAAAAGCATTGGGCCTTACATTAACATGTCTTTTGGAATNGAATCTTGGTAATTCCTGGAGTCAGACCATGATTCGGGATCAAACTCATAAATACCCTAATCTCAATATAAATGATCTTTTTTTAATTGAATTGGATATGAGATTAATCGAAGTGTAATTAAATTTGTTCATAGATGAGTCTAATGTTCCAAGAAGATGACGTGTTGTAGCTTTCAAGCCTTGGTTTCTCATTTTCAAAGAAGAATACTTCTTCTCAAAGTATATTTCCTTTCACTGATCATTGTTAGATGGACATGGTCAAGAAACAATGCTACGGGCAATGCCAGGATTGGTGGTGTTATTAATTATCAATCTGGCTCGTCNTCATTTTCAAAGAAGAATACTTCTTCTCAAAGTATATTTCCTTTCACTGATCATTGTCAGATGGACATGGTCAAGAAACAATGCTACGGGCAATGCCAGGATTGGTGGTGTTATTAATTATCAATCTGGCTCGTATAATGGGATAATGTTGGAGAATAATCAACACCCATGTGACCTAATCTGTAGCAGTTGTTGGAGAAATCTTTTGGTAACCATTTTGAATTCCAAATTCCAACTCCATCGACATCAGTTAGAAGATTATCACATCAATTTGACCCGTAATAAATCCAATTATTGAACATCAATTTATATTTTTTGTAAATAGTAATCATCATAATTAGGGATGATAAAATATGACATAGTCCGTTAACACGACACAAAATTAGAGGGTTTAACTCTTTCTTAAACTACTTGTTTTTGTAAACGAGTGAGTCAAATACGACAAGATTACTGAACGAATCATTGAAGCCAATCGAAAAAAAATACACGATATAGACGACACGAAAAATATACCAGTTATATATGATTTATAGAATACACGAACTTGATATAATATGATTTGTTAGACATGAATTAATAAACGAATCAAGTATGAGGGAAGTATTTTTTTAATACGAATCTACTAAGAATCGACATAAATCTGTCTCATCCAACACAATTGACAGATATAATCGTAATTATGTTAACCAAAGTCTAATATACAACCTTATCTAATTTGATTCCTTAATGATTTGGTTTACCAAAAGCATTGGGCCTTACATTAACATGTCTTTTGGAANCAAATAGATCAGTTGTTATCAACATGTACAAAATAAGCAAAACAACAAGCAATCATACTTATATATAGGTTTGCAAAGGAAACTCTTCTTATTAGCATCAAGGCTATCAATCAAATTATATTCATTGTCTCTAGCTGTTTGGTACTTGAGAAAGTGATGAGAGAAATGGGGCTGACCACTGCCAACTTTGCACTTATCGGAGGTTGTCGCCGCTTGTTCAGGGAGGAAGACGATGCTCAAGCTACTAAGAGAATTAAAAGGCGACGAAGATCTCCCTCGGGCTTTGAGCCGATCTGCAATGATAAGCAGGGAGATCAACAGCAGCCACAGGTCTTGCAAGTTGATCAATCCAACATTACTACTACTCCTCCTACTACAACTGTGAAGAGAAGTTCGAGATTTCGAGGAGTCAGCAGGTCTGATATACATAAAAGCTTCAATAGTTTCTGTTCTAGTTTNTTAGATGTTTGGTGTCCCGAATGTAATTGCAAGCAACATCTAAGTTTATAGTTTGGACAAACATGTGTTTTTGAAACTACCAAGTAGAACATACAATGGATTGATTGTTATTCTATCGATGGATTCGAGATATTTTGTTCATTCGGGCCTTAGAATAATTTATCTTGGGCCAAAATTTGCGATTTGAACTTCATGACACCCTCTTATCCTCGAACCAAATGAACNTATTTTGTTCATTCGGGCCTTAGAATAATCCCATCGAACTTATCTTGGGCCAAAATTTGCGATTTGAACTTCATGACACCCTCTTATCCTCGAATCAAATGAACATTTTTTTAAATGAATGCACACAAGAAAATATATATAATTTTGAACATATTTTATCTAATATAATACTGCAATCATAAGAAATCCTTCGAGGTGGTTCAGTGGTTGCGCCTGTTAATTGATAACTCAGAGGTTTCACGTTCAATCTCTTCTCGCACCCTCTAAGAGTTAGTCATTCTTGTCATTTTAGGAACATAACTCAAATCACGATAGTCAGTCATAGATCGAGAGCGTCTTCAGCGCAAACTTGAACATCCTGTAACAAAAAAAAAACTATAATCGTAAAAGTCTAAGAATACTAACAAGTTCAAGCACCATCTTCACAAAGAGGTATGATATANTTTTATCTAATATAATACTGCAATCATAAGAAATCCTTCGAGGTGGTTCAGTGGTTGTACCTGCTAATTGATAACTCAGAGGTTTCACGTTCAATTCCTTCTCGCACCCTTTAAGGGTTAGTCATTCTTGTCCTTTTAGGAACATAACTCAAATCACGATAGTCAGCCATAGAGTTCAAGAGCGTCTTCAGCGCAAACTTGAACATCCTGTAACAAAAAAAAAAACTATAATTGTAAAAGTCTAAGAATACTAACAAGTTCAAGCACCATCTTCACAAAGAGGTATGATATATATATATATATATTATAGTTATTGCCTGTGCATGAAAGTACAGAGTAATAAAAAATGATAAACAATAAACATATTTGTATTTATTTCTAAAATCAAATTACAAATATAGAAAAAAGTTAAAAGAATTTAAACATCAATTTATAGTGGGGGTGAGAGGTAGTGAGCGACAATGGTGGTGGTAGGAGACGATGATAGTTGTGGTAGGTGACAATGACCGTGGTGGCTGCGGCGGTGGTAGTGGTGGTGACAGTGATGACAACGATAATGATAGTGATAGTGGTAGCAACGGTGATAATGGTGGTGGTGGCGGTGGCGACGATGGCGATGATGGTGGTGGCGGTGACAACGACAACGGTAGTGGGNATATATATATATATATATATATATATATATATATTAGTTATTGCATGTGCATAAAAGTACAAAGTAATAAAAAATTATAAACAATAAACATATTTGTATTTATATCTAAAATCAAATAACAAATATAGAAAAGAGATAAAAGAATTTAAACATCAATTTATAGTGGGGGTGAGAGGTGGTGAGCGACAGTGGTGGTGGTAGGAGACGATGATGGTTGTGGTAGGTGACAATGACCGCGGTGGCTGCGACGGTGGTAGTGGTGGTGGCAGAGATGGCAACGATAATGATAGTGATAGTGGCAACAACGGTGATAGTGGTGGTGGCGGCGGTGGCATTGATGGTGGTGGCGGTGACGACGACAACGGTAATGGAGTAAGAGTGGTGGCGGTAGTGGCATCAGTGGTGGTGATGGTGGCGGTGGCGACAATGGTGATAGCGACGACGGCGATGAGGGCGGTGGGGACAATGGTGGTGGGGGTGGGGGGTAGTGGTGGTGATGATGGGGGTGTTGGTGATTGTAATGGCGGTGGCGGTGGTAATGGTGGTGGTGGTTGTGGTAAAGGTAGTGGTGAGACGGTTTCAAATGCTATTTTTTAAAAGTATTTATGATAAATAATTTTTAAAAGTATTTTTAAAAAATCAACTTCAAACACACCCTTAGTGGTTTATTTTTCTTATTATATTTAGGATGTTAATATTAGCTGTTAGATTAACTTTAAAATAAAATTTAAAGAGATCTCAATCGCGAGTAATAAAAGTCATTTTGTTTATCTTTTGAGATTTAAATTGTAAGTTATTTTATTTTATATATATATATATAAACATGTAACCAAATGCACCTCAAATGCCTATTTTTGACAAGAGTAATGCTACATGGACTTAAAAAGTAGACTTAAAAACTAGACTTGATAATCTCAATCATTGATTTCACTGTGGATCCCAGCATTTATTGTGACCTATTACCTATTCAATGGTTGAGATTATCAAGTCTAATTTTTAAGTCTACTTTTTAAGTCCATGTAGTATTACTCTTTTGACAATAGATGACTAGAAAAGTAGAAAGGGCCAAGCTCCGATCCGACATTATTAAAGGGAAGAGGGACGGTGAGGTTTCAACCTGCAACTACAAAATCCAACAATGGGGGTGGTATCCATTAGGCAGCAGCTAACCTCCAAGTCCAATATTTTCTTACTTTGTCATCACCCACGTCAAAATTCTGAAATTTTCACCCCAGCCAAACAAGCTTCGAACATGAACCTAACCCGGACGAAGAATCCTAGGAATAAGCTACAACACAACTGCCAAACGATAACATACCTGTTTGTCTTGTAATAACACAGACGACAAGTTCATGGATAAGTCTTATCCCAGCAAACAAAATCCGGAGATAATGTTGGGGCTTCTTGTTCAGAATAAGACAAACTGATCCATTGTCCACTTCGAACTGACCGAAACATCATATAGCTTTCTGGGGTTGTTCTCTAATTTTGATAAACTGGTTTAAGTTTGTTCTTGGATGACACAATCCGTAAATCCGTTATAATATCGGTAATTTGAATCCGAATCTGTTATATCATATTTCATAGATATGAATTTGACAAGCCTACCATGAGTCATACCAATTATAATCTATCTAACACTACAGATAGGAAATTGATTTCTCAACTTATAAAATCAATACATTTTCTTATACAATTATAGAAATTGAATTCTAAACAGTACAAACTTTATAAAAAAAAAAAAAAAATCGCTTATAAACATCATTTCTCTACACGGTCTTTCAATGTTAGATAACTCAATCAATACATTGTCCAATATCAAGCAACTCCACTAGTTCTCACATACGTCTCTCTTATTTTTTTTCTCTATTCAAATATAAATATTACACAATCAATATTCGATTTTTGATATCTTTAGACACAAAATTACTGTTAATGCATCTCTATGCTACATTTACGCTGTTCTAGTTTAGGAAAGTGTAAGACCTTAGTCAAACAACTAGAACTGTTGGGTAAATTTTCTTCAATGGCTTGAACAAATCCCAAGTTTAAATGAAGAAACCTTGATAATATCGATGTTGATGTAATAATATCATATAACCTGACCTTTGGGCTCCTCCATAATTGGCTACCTAAATGCAGATAATTCAAATGGTAGTAGAATCATCGACCCCCTTTTTGTTTGTGTTACAAATAGATCAGTTGTTATCAACATGTACAAAATAAGCAAAACAACAAGCAATCATACTTATATATAGGTTTGCAAAGGAAACTCTTCTTATTAGCATCAAGGCTATCAATAAAATTATATTCATTGTCTCTAGCTGTTTGGTACTTGAGAAAGTGATGAGAGAAATGGGGCTGACCACTGCCAACTTTGCACTTATCGGAGGTTGTCGCCGCTTGTTCAGGGAGGAAGACGATGCTCAAGCTACTAAGAGAATTAAAAGGCGACGAAGATCTCTCTCGGGCTTTGAGCCGATCTGCAATGATAAGCAGGGAGATCAACAGCAGCCACAGGTCTTGCAAGTTGATCAATCCAACATTACTACTACTACTCCTCCTACTACAACTGTGAAGAGAAGTTCGAGATTTCGAGGAGTCAGCAGGTCTGTTATACATAAAAGCTTCAATAGTTTCTGTTCTAGTTGTGTGTAATAAATCTTTGTTATTGTTTTCTTGGGTAATTAGTACATTTTATTTTTGAAAAAGAAGATATACAGTATAGTTCAAAACATACCCAATGGGCATACGGAGAAATTCTATAATCCATTCTACCAAGAGAAAATAGAACTCACAACACAGTAATGTGTGCCTCAACAGGCATCGATGGACAGGACGTTACGAAGCTCATTTATGGGACAAAGGGTCCTGGAATCCAACACAGAAAAAGAAGGGAAAACAAGGTTGGATGTTCTACACATTGCTAGTTTCAAGCGTTCATAATCAGTTAGCTTTCCTATTCTACTATTACTGATTGCTTGTGCTTTATTTTTTTTCTCTGATCATCTGATGGTGCATTGAAAAAAATTTCGGGTGGAGCAGTTTATCTTGGTGAGTAATTCGATTGCAAGTAATTTGAAGATTTTTTCACTTTTAGAGAGAGAGAGAGTACTTATATGGGCAACACTTAAACTTTTCTGTGGCTAATTTATGATCAGGAGCTTATGATGACGAAGAATGTGCAGCAAGATCCTATGATTTGGCTGCAATCAAGTACTGGGGAGCATCAACTTTCACAAATTTCCCGGTATAGTTATCATACGATAACTTGATAGTTTCGTATTTTTGAGGGGTTAATTGATGGGGGTGATGGATCAAAGACTGATTAATTACTCATTTTTCTCAGGTTTCTGATTACAAACAAGAGATCGAGATTATGGAGAATCTAACAAGAGAGGAATATTTGGCTTCATTAAGAAGGTNCGGTGGCGGTGGTGGCGGCGGCGGTAGTGATGGTGGTGATTGTGGTAAAAGTAGTGATGGGACGGTTTCAAATGCTATTTTTTTTAAAATATTTATGATAAATAATTTTTAAAAGTATTTTTAAAAATCAACTCCAAACACACCCTTAGTGGTTTATTTTTCTTATTATATTTAAGATGTTAATATTAGCTGTTAGATTAACTTTAAAGTAAAATTTAAAGAGATCTCAATCGCGAGTAATAAAATTTATTTTATTTATCTTTTGAGATTTAAATTGTAAGCTATTTTATTTTATATATATATAAACATGTAACCAAATGCACCTCAAATGCCTATTTTTGACAAGAGTAATGCTACATGGACTTAAAAAGTAGACTTAAAAACTAGACTTGATAATCTCAATCATTGATTTCACTGTGGATCCCAGCATTTATTGTGACCTATTACCTATTCAATGGTTGAGATTATCAAGTCTAATTTTTAAGTCTACTTTTTAAGTCCATGTAGTATTACTCTTTTGACAATAGATGACTAGAAAAGTAGAAAGGGCCAAGCTCCGATCCGACATTATTAAAGGGAAGAGGGACGGTGAGGTTTCAACCTGCAACTACAAAATCCAACAATGGGGGTGGTATCCATTAGGCAGCAGCTAACCTCCAAGTCCAATATTTTCTTACTTTGTCATCACCCACGTCAAAATTCTGAAATTTTCACCCCAGCCAAACAAGCTTCGAACATGAACCTAACCCGGACGAAGAATCCTAGGAATAAGCTACAACACAACTGCCAAACGATAACATACCTGTTTGTCTTGTAATAACACAGACGACAAGTTCATGGATAAGTCTTATCCCAGCAAACAAAATCCGGAGATAATGTTGGGGCTTCTTGTTCAGAATAAGACAAACTGATCCATTGTCCACTTCGAACTGACCGAAACATCATATAGCTTTCTGGGGTTGTTCTCTAATTTTGATAAACTGGTTTAAGTTTGTTCTTGGATGACACAATCCGTAAATCCGTTATAATATCGGTAATTTGAATCCGAATCTGTTATATCATATTTCATAGATATGAATTTGACAAGCCTACCATGAGTCATACCAATTATAATCTATCTAACACTACAGATAGGAAATTGATTTCTCAACTTATAAAATCAATACATTTTCTTATACAATTATAGAAATTGAATTCTAAACAGTACAAACTTTATATCAAAAAAAAAAAAAAAGCTTATAAACATCATTTCTCTACACGGTCTTTCAATGTTAGATAACTCAATCAATACATTGTCCAATATCAAACAACTCCACTAGTTCTCACATACGTCTCTCTTATTTTTTTTCTCTATTCAAATATAAATATTACACAATCAATATTCGATTTTTGATATCTTTAGACACAAAATTACTGTTAATGCATCTCTATGCTACATTTACGCTGTTCTAGTTTAGGAAAGTGTAAGACCTTAGTCAAACAACTAGAACTGTTGGGTAAATTTTCTTCAATGGCTTGAACAAATCCCAAGTTTAAATGAAGAAACCTTGATAATATCGATGTTGATGTAATAATATCATATAACCTGACCTTTGGGCTCCTCCATAATTGGCTACCTAAATGCAGATAATTCAAATGGTAGTAGAATCATCGACCCCCTTTTTGTTTGTGTTACAAATAGATCAGTTGTTATCAACATGTACAAAATAAGCAAAACAACAAGCAATCATACTTATATATAGGTTTGCAAAGGAAACTCTTCTTATTAGCATCAAGGCTATCAATCAAATTATATTCATTGTCTCTAGCTGTTTGGTACTTGAGAAAGTGATGAGAGAAATGGGGCTGACCACTGCCAACTTTGCACTTATCGGAGGTTGTCGCCGCTTGTTCAGGGAGGAAGACGATGCTCAAGCTACTAAGAGAATTAAAAGGCGACGAAGATCTCTCTCGGGCTTTGAGCCGATCTGCAATGATAAGCAGGGAGATCAACAGCAGCCACAGGTCTTGCAAGTTGATCAATCCAACATTACTACTACTACTCCTCCTACTACAACTGTGAAGAGAAGTTCGAGATTTCGAGGAGTCAGCAGGTCTGTTATACATAAAAGCTTCAATAGTTTCTGTTCTAGTTTTGTGTAATAAATCTTTGTTATTGTTTTCTTGGGTAATTAGTACATTTTATTTTTGAAAAAGAAGATATACAGTATAGTTCAAAACATACCCAATGGGCATACGGAGAAATTCTATAATCCATTCTACCAAGAGAAAATAGAACTCACAACACAGTAATGTGTGCCTCAACAGGCATCGATGGACAGGACGTTATGAAGCTCATTTATGGGACAAAGGGTCCTGGAATCCAACACAGAAAAAGAAGGGAAAACAAGGTTGGATGTTCTACACATTGCTAGTTTCAAGCGTTCATAATCAGTTAGCTTTCCTATTCTACTATTACTGATTGCTTGTGCTTTATTTTTTTTCTCTGATCATCTGATGGTGCATTGAAAAAAATTTCGGGTGGAGCAGTTTATCTTGGTGAGTAATTCGATTGCAAGTAATTTGAAGATTTTTTCACTTTTAGAGAGAGAGAGAGTACTTATATGGGCAACACTTAAACTTTTCTGTGGCTAATTTATGATCAGGAGCTTATGATGACGAAGAATGTGCAGCAAGATCCTATGATTTGGCTGCAATCAAGTACTGGGGAGCATCAACTTTCACAAATTTCCCGGTATAGTTATCATACGATAACTTGATAGTTTCGTATTTTTGAGGGGTTAATTGATGGGGGTGATGGATCAAAGACTGATTAATTACTCATTTTTCTCAGGTTTCTGATTACAAACAAGAGATCGAGATTATGGAGAATCTAACAAGAGAGGAATATTTGGCTTCATTAAGAAGGTATTTAATTTTTGGAAATACAAGATCACTAGCCTTAATGCTGGATTGGATTGGATTGGATTGGATTCAATTCCAGAATTAATTGAATCTTTTCTTTGTTAATTCTAGGAGGAGCAGTGGTTTCTCAAGAGGTGTCTCCAAGTACAGAGGGGTTGCAAGGTAAACAGACATTTTTCACCTTAATAGTTTTTGACCTTTCCGTTGTTGCTAATGAGTATACATGTTTACACTAAGGTTGCTTTTCGATTAACTCCAGGCACCATCACAATGGTAGATGGGAAGCTAGGATAGNGGTTGAGATTATCAAGTCTAATTTTTAAGTCTACTTTTTAAGTCCATGTAGTATTACTCNTTAACTCCAGGCACCATCACAATGGTAGATGGGAAGCTAGGATAGGGAGGGTGTTTGGAAACAAGTATCTCTACCTTGGCACTTACAGTGAGTCTCTCTCTCTCTCGCTCTCTCATCTGTTTGTTATTCTAATGAAATAGATTACATTATTTTAAGTATCACNGCTAGGATAGGGAGGGTGTTTGGAAACAAGTATCTCTACCTTGGCACTTACAGTGAGGCTCTCTCTCTCTCTCTCTCTCTCTCTCTCATCTGTTTGTTATTCTAATGAAATAGATTACATTATTTTAAGTATCACATTGATTATATGTAGGGCTGATAGTCGAACGAGCTTAAACGAATTCGAGTTAAGCCTAAAAAATCGTTCAAATCTGGTTTGTTTTCGAACGAATCGAGCCTGAAAGAGTTCAAAACGAGTCAAACCTGAATATTTGCGCATAAACGAGTTGAGGCTGTCAAGTTCGAGCCAAACCTATCGGGCTCGTTTGTTGTTCACATTCCGCTCGTTTAGNTAAGCCTAAAAAATCGTTCAAATCTGGTTTGTTTTCGAACGAATCGAGCCTGAAAGAATTCAAAACGAGTCAAACCTAAATATTTGCGCATAAACGAGTTGAGGCTGTCAAGTTCGAGCCAAACCTATCGGGCTCGTTTGTTGTTCACATTCCGCTCGTTTAAAAAATGAGTCTAGCTCGAACAAGTAAAAAATAGCCAAACTCGAGTAATTCGGCTTGATTAACAGCTGTAATTATATGTTGGCGTCCTCAACATTTTTCTGACCCTATATCATGGATGAAACCATAAGACAATCAAAATGCTAACCCAACGAAATCCGAGTTTATTCATGACTAGAACCTTGGGATTTTCATTTTCTTAAGGTTCATACATGCACTGATCCAATCGATGAACTGGGAGAAGAGCGACTACTCTGCCTAGATGATCTTCCTGCCGCCGGGGTTTCTAACAAGTTAAAAGATAAATTGTCAAGCTTGGATTCTTTAGGGTTTTCATGAATTATTAAGGTTTATGTGGCCTAAAAAAGATTCTGTTTAATCTCTTGCAGGTACCCAAGAGGAGGCTGCTCGTGCTTACGATATTGCAGCAATCGAGTACAGAGGGATCAACGCGGTAACCAACTTTGACTTGAGCTCATACATAAGATGGCTAAGGCCAGTTACCAACTCACTTCCCTCTCAGGGTCCAATTCCAGGATCAGACTCAGACTCTCAGCTTCTACAAACCACCTCTAACTTCATTTATTCAAATGATGACCCTGATCAGTTCTCTTTCCACTCTAATCATTCTCCAACAATGACACAAATGGCCATTCCTCTTCAAAAACAAGAAATTATTGAGAGAAAGATACCCATTAGTCCCAGCAACACATCATCTCCCCGAACGGCACTTGGCGTACTTCTCAGATCTTCCATGTTCAGAGAACTGGTGGAGAAGAATTCTAATGTTGCTGTTGAAGAAACTGAAGAAAATGACACCAAGAACCAACAACAAAGTGCCAGAGACAATGAGTTCAAAGAGATATATTACAGGGGAATTAACAGTAGTCCATATATCTGTTCTTCCAGTGGTATATAATATGTTTCTGGGCTTCGAGTCACCGGAGGTGAGCACATCCCCGTTGTCTGATCGGACAGGGAAGCCCTTCTGGATGATGTCTAAACCATGCCACCCATATCCATTAACTAACAGTTTTGTAAAGTTGTGATGATTGTGAGGATCATAAGTGTCAGTCAACCAGACAGGTGTGATGAAGACTGGTTTTTACCTATGTAGAAGCAGTGGCAGCAACTAATGGAGAGTTGTGTACACTGAAATAAACTCTCAAGTTTTTCGGTTCATGAAAGCATCCAGATGTATTATGCAGTCAATATCTATTCAATGGCAAGCGTAGCTTATTGTCACAGGCTTGCACTATTCAAGCTTCCCGTACGTGTCAGTTATTATGGAGTTTTGCATAGCTCTGAATATTAAAAATGGGGCTTGGTTTTGCTGGTTAATTTGGAATGACTTCATACACAATTAATAGACTCAAATTCCCCAGAACCACAATCCCCGGATATTTTGCGCAGCATCTTCAGCAAGCAATACTTATACAAAAAGCCAATCACATTACCAGAAGCCAACTCCAATAGGTACAACCACTGATCGGTTAATCTACTGGTATCATCATCATTGCTTAATCACTATGGTAGTAAAGGGTTGAAGCTCTTCTGGGGTGGCGCGCGCGCGCACACACACACAGGGGGTATTGGGAGAAGCTGAGACCTCGGTTATGATTGGGGTGGGAACACCAATCCAAAAAATGGGGTGAGAAATGACTGGAAAAGCAGAAACAAGTCCAGATACACTCGATCATCATCAACAAATCCAACCATCAGTTCCCAACTATTTGGCGAATTAAGTCGCACACATAAATAAGGAATAGACAAGTTTTGAGTAAACTGTACAGATGACCTTTAAATTATGACTTTTATGTCAATTAAACCAGTAATTTTTTTTTTATATCAATTAAACCTTTGAACTCTCTTATTATATCAATTAAGTCATTATATTTCCCTTCGTTAAATTTCCTTAAAGAAAGTGGCAAAACATGCCACCGACACAAATGGTCAAACTAAACTACACATATATCTCAAATTATAATCCTTATTTATGTCATTTAACCCTATTTTTTTTTTTTGTATCAATTAAACTTCCAAAATCTCTAATTGTATGAATTAAACCCTTCTACTTTTTTGTCACATAGCCACGTGAGCAACACTCTAATGAATACAAACAAAAAAGCTCAATTGAGACAAAAACATTTGAGATTTAATTGGTACAAATATCATAATTTGAGGGCCATATGTATACTTTACTCAAAAGCTAGTGTTGTACTACTTAACTGTCTGTGTGTGTGTGTGTAAGAGAGAGAGAGAAGAGGGGGGAGGGGGGAAACCAGCCTGGGTAGTGCACAAGTTCAGTCCAGAACCATTTTTTTTAATTCTGATAGAAAATACAAATTCCTTTTGCCAATCACTTACTCTTACACCGTTTTCTCTTCCCCATATTTGAATGGTTATTGAGAAAAAGTACCCGTATGCAAAAAAAGTAATGCTACACTGACCAAATTTTAAGACCAAATATAGAGCCCAAATGACATGACAGTTGATTATTTGAAATTTTTATTCGGACCCAAGTGACACGACACCAATCAAAGAAACCCAAGTCAACTGTCATGTCATTTGGACTTCATATTTGGTCCCAAAGTTTAATCAGTCTAGCATTATTGATGCAAAAAAAGACACCACTTCGACCCATAAATCTCCAGAATAAATGCATCATTCACTTCGTGCATGTGCCGTGTTGTTTGGAGAGAGAGAGAGAGAGAGAGAGTTCAGCTTGATATTAGACTTATACATCAAACTCGAATAAAAAGGCACCATCAAAAAAGTACATACCTGATGAATCGATATAAAACAAATCCACAACTTCGATTTTGTACACTAGAAACTTAGTAAGCTAATGTACGTACGATGCAAGGCTCTTGTAATTGGAACATACAGAATCTTCTTCAATGTGCACGCACGAAGAAGGAAAGCCACGTGTCATCCTTTAAAATGTTTAAATCAACACTTGGTTGATGCCGTCCTGAATCAAGTCCACATAATTAATGGAAGGTGAAAAGAACAGTATTGTCAATGTAAAAGCCTAAAAAATGGAAAGTAGGAGATTAAATAAGTTTCGACAAAAACATTAAAAAGTTACTAATTCATTCGAAACCTGTGCAGCAGCAGGTAGTAGCACTTCTAAGTTCTAACACTCGCACATATTAACACCCTCAAACTCTCCGGAATTTATGCTTACACTACACCCACTAGGTATAATAGTTTGCATCCGCATATCACACGTTATTGTTTCACTCAGCAAACAGACCATAAGAATACAAATAACCCCCCCCCCCCCCCCCCCCCC
>CAUOFW020006168.1:3811755-3883233 GCA_963454935.2 Ilex paraguariensis | reverse complement strand
TTTAGTACCACAATGATGTTCAAGGAGCCTCAATCTGGACTGGGCATATCCGAATTATTTATATTATCCAAAACAAGATTTACGGCCAAATATTTGCAGAATTTACTTAAGAAATGATTTTTGAATATTTTTTAGCAGATGTCAATACAATGATCTACTCTGATGCTTCCACACTTTCCCAAATGAAGCTAACAGAAGATGGGTTGACAATGTGTTCGAGCTCATAGCTCTCCTTCCAGCAGATAAATCTGAATGTGACCTCCAATAATTTCAAGAAATATACATGACCTACAACAGAAATAGGACCATCTATTCATATCAGCAAGGGTGAAATACGGGACATCATTGACTAAGGTCTGTTTTTGGTTTAGAGGGGTGAAGGCTGTTTACTTCCTAAGGTAACAAGCTTGCTTATGTTAATGATAAGCTCAAGGAACTTGAGCTCAACCGATGGTCAGACAAGACAAACTGTACTGACCTCATTCAAACACAATCAATACAAAACATGAAAAAATGAATCATAAGGGCTCTAATTTAATGCTGAAACAGAGAAAAAAATTATATTGGACATGAGAATATATGTTCATGAGTAATGGAATAACAGGTAACCTTGTGTGGTTCAAATCGACGGGAGAAGAGAGACAAAATGTATCATTCATAGGGATCATGATACAATGGGAATTAATAAGGTCGGGATAGCTATTAGTTAAAGTTGATATATATTTTCTTTGTTATCGGATCCTCTTCATATGCACAGCTATGACTGAAGAAATACCTCGGTTGGGAATAGTTACAAACAACATGCGATTGGAGAACAGAAACTTACAGCAACCACCTCGGATTGTTCTGAAATCATTCTAACAATCACTACAGAACATGAGAAAAAGGTGATGTCTGGCCATAATATGTGACCTAAATTTCCACACAAAAGGGTTTCATATGTGAAAAAAATTTCTCTATCGTTCTGATCTAATGCTTAAACAGAGCCATATTCTATTGGAATTTTTTTTGGGGAGAAAGAGGGGGGGGGGGGGTGTTGAGGGAAGGAGGAGGCTGTGAACTTCTTA
Organism: Ilex paraguariensis; assembly: GCA_963454935.2. Classification (NCBI taxonomy): domain Eukaryota; kingdom Viridiplantae; phylum Streptophyta; class Magnoliopsida; order Aquifoliales; family Aquifoliaceae; genus Ilex; species Ilex paraguariensis. The sequence goes on along the minus strand of CAUOFW020006168.1, from coordinate 3,882,166 downwards.
AGGAGACAAGCCTGTTTATATAAATTACAACCTCTTGCAAAATTAAGATGGCCTGTTGTGATGAACTTTAAAAAGCATGATAAAGAGGTAGAGGCAGCCTCTGGCATACAAGATGCTGCTCATTTTCCAACAATGAGGAATTAAAAGGTGAAAAATAAATACGGTGATTCTCGTTTAATGCTGAAATAGAGTAGAAGTTCTATTGGACGTGAAACTAATTTCTCTTTCACCATTAATAACACAATAACAGTAGATCCCTGGTGTGCTTAAAATTTAAGGGAGGAAGACGCATGTGACTCATTGGGGATTATTATACAATTAGATGTAAAAATGTCAAAATAGGTACAGTACTAGTTATAGTTGATGCAAATCGGCTTGAGGATAATAACAGCAAACAAGTAGTTGGAAAACACCAACTTACAGCAAGCGCCTCGGATACATGCTCCAAATGTTTTGTCAAGTTTGAAACAGCATTTGCCATACTACGCTTTGTCACATACATAAGATCTGAGAACGACAGACCCTACGAATTCAAAAAAGATGGGGTAAAGAAAAGAATAAGGAAAAATTAGTCTTTCCAAAGACTGCAAATTAGTCTTAGAAAAAGGACAGAAACGTCAACTACTCATAGCAAAGCCATAGTTTAAATAATGAACATGTTAACCATAAAATTAGTGAAATAAAACAATCAAAACAAACACTTTCAGGAGCAATAAAAATGAAAAACATAAGGGAACATATTATTCCACCTTCCACCACATGTATCCATAACCCAAGGCCCCCACAGCAGCAGCTGGTACTATGAGAGACGTCATGTTACCTGGCAAGAGAGAGAGAGATGATGTAAAATCCAATGGCAAATGTAAAGTCATTCCACGTAGAATTAAATCCTCTGAAGTTTGAAGCATGGGACAACAATGAGCAATAATATGCTTAGGCGATAAGGAAGCAAAAATAAAGAATTTTAAGCAACTGTGAGTAGAAGTAGGAGATACCACTAGAATTTCCATTCAGAACAGTTATCTGTCGTGCTGAGGCCAATTGTTTGACTTCCATCGCTAGCCGACGAACCTATAAGACAATCAACAAAAAATAAAGACAATAAATTCTATAACTCACTAAGAATGAAACGTGCTATGTGACAAAACCACACTTAAATGCCCCGAACACTAGTTCTATCACCCTCATAAACAGAAGATTTATTATAAGCATTTTCCCAACAGACAAAGCAGTCTACAACTGTGAATGTTTATGACATATGTGCTTTATACCATCTGCAAATTACCAGAACTACATTAGTACATACTATTTCTGCTTTATGTAACTCCATGCACCCACTATAACTAAGAAGAAGTGTTTGGGCAAAAGCTGTCAACAAATTGATTTCATACGTAAGGTCCACAAGCAACACTCAATCACATTTCTCCAAAGGCTCAATCAACAATTGTGGGTAACGAATATAAAATATCTACAATGAAGTCACCACTCAGGCAATCACACTTGATATGTCACAATGGAAGCTTCCAAGAAGGTTATGGTTCGGAGGGCAAAAAGAGAGTCTTAACACGAGGAAGCTGCCATGTCGTACTCTGCCAAGCACGTATCTCGGGCTTGCCACAGATGTCCCATCATATTAAGGATCCACACAACATGCATCAAACTTTGGCCAGCAACATATAAGCAGAGGAGAGAATCGGAAAGCGATTACAATGACACGTGCTACTGACTCATTGTCTATGTAGGACAACACATTGGATACTTGTCATCATTAAATTTGCTTCCATCATATGTGCCCCCAAACATATGCAGCATTTTCCTATAAACTCCCGTGCCATCACAAAAATGTCTCTATTTCAATCTAACCCATAAAATCATCTAGTCTTGCCCTTCTCTCTCCTCTCCTTCCTCCCCTACCTTCAAAGCCTACTTGATTCCATTTAGTGTGACATGCCACACCTTAATAGCTCCCATATTCAAGAATCTATAAACATATATTTGTATTAGTCTACTATATGCTACTTAAAAATTCTTCTTTTTTTATGGTGTTTCCGGTAGTTGAGGTGCCAAGGATTTAGAAGAACTAAGTAAAACCTTCTCTCAACATTTCCATAGTACAGGCCATTATAATGCTTTATAAGCAATTGTCTATTTTATTAATAAACAATTTGAATGGAGAGTTAAATTAGGACAAGAACTTAAAAAGTACAACCTAAAAACAAAACAAAACATACAACAAAGCAATTCAACTTGAGATTTAGCCTCACATAGTGCAGTCCAATTATTACAGTCTTTAAAAAAACGCATCAAGATAATCGCACCAAGTGTTATTTAAGGCAAAGGCACACCAAGACATCAAGATTTTCTTGGGTCTAAGCGAGAGGTGTGGGCTTTATACACAAAAGCGCAACTTGTAGATAATATGTAAAATCATAAAAACAATTAAATGCACCACATTTTAACAATTCAAGCCAATACAATTACAACTCATTTCTTAAAACCAAATATTAATTTAACACTATTAAAAGCTAACTGAACCTGATAAGAGGTTTACCATTTTAAAAATAGACAATGATTTCAGGAAATTAGGAGCAAATTTCACAAAAACATAAAAGAAAGGGAAAATATAGATAGATAGAGAAGGATGAGAGAGAGAATGATGAATGTGAAATTCACATCTGGAGGTTAGGAATAGAATCTAAAATTTACACTTGGAGCTCTAATCTGGTGTTGAACATATATTCTAAATGAAGTCGGTAGATCAATTTGCCAACATGTATCAGTAATTAGAAAAAAAAACGCATGCCTCATGTACCTCGACGAAGTCCTAAAACGATTTAGGTGCACTCACCTTGTCTCGATCCTAGGGGTGCGCCTGAGCAAGTTTTCCCCAATATTGATTGCACCAAAATGTTTCTTTCCCGCCCACTTCCTGTTCTTGGAAGAAAGGGGTGGTCACATTACTCGCCAGTGCATTACTAAGGGTGCTGGGATTGGGGATAGAGGGGATATAGACCTAATGTTTTTGCATATTTGAGCAAGGTAACTGCTCCCACAGTTCAGCACACATTATCATGCTCAACAACAGCCCAAGCAAATTGTATTTGACCAAAAGGAAAAAAAAAGTAATGAAAAATAAATAATCCCTTATACCTTCAAAATTCTCCATTCTTCCTTGACATCTCGAATAAAATAACATTACTACTTCCCCGGTATTTCAAACAGAACCCAATTACCAGCAAAAAATAATACATAAAAAGAACAACACATAAAGCAGCAGTAAGCAACCAAAGGCCAATACTACAAAGGATCCCTCAGATGCTTTCACCGACCCTACAGGGGTCATAGCTACTCAGCTAAAATTCTAAAATACGAAGAGGACAGTGATCGACTTAAGATATTCAGGAAAGCTTCGGCTTAATCGTCAAACAATATACCTGTTGTGCGATGGCATCAGAATAGTCGGAGTCGCCTTTGGATTCATCTCCTTGTGGTTCATAACCTTTCACCAATTTCTGCCCCCAACACAATGCAAAATCAAATATACACAGAGCCTCAAAACATTCAATTACATAAAACGTGTGTGTGTGTGTGTCTGTGTGAGTATATATATATAGTGAAATCGAGCTAAAGTTTTAAGTACCTGAAGTTCGCCCAATATGTCAGATAATTTACCGTTCTTGATCAGGATCGTACTAGTATACCCTGCACCAATACATACCCATGTATATACAGATCCAATTTGAAGAGCAAATCAATTAAATCTGTTTTTTGATATATGAATATAACATAGAATTACCTGCTCCGACTAAGATGAGGATCTTAGAAACGCCCATGCCAGCCTGCATCGCCATCGCCGGTGGTTGATAAACGGGGGTGCGAACGAAGAAACCCTAAACCTTCTCTCTCTCTGCGATGAGAGACTGGAAATAGCTTCAGTAAGAAGCAAGTTTCTAAATACTTGTGCTAGGATAAACGGCGTCGTATGTCAGAGTAATAGGACTAATGTCGGTTGACCAGCGTTCGTCTGCTTTTTACTGAAAATAAATGTCACCGCGGTAATGTTGCGGTTCTTTAAGGCCCGTTTGTTTTGTAAGGTAATGTTAAAAAATAAAAAAATAATAAAAATATTTCAAAAATTTATATGTATTTATTTAGCATAAAATAGAAAATTATAAAAAAATATTTTTTTTTTCATACTTAGATTTTCTCGCATTTAGCTAACTTTTTTTCCTTATAAAAAACACAAAGAAAAGCAAGAAAGTTGTGTTCAATAACATAACTTCCTATTTTATTCTTATTTTTTTTAAAATATTTAATTAGTTATTAATTTTTAAAAACTTTGTACAAATTAAGTTAATCATATAATTTGGTCTAGAGACTAAGGTTCTAGTCGATCCTTATTCTTGAATTAGGTTAAGAGTTAATTTTTTAAAAATTTAAATAATAAAACATATTTTTTTCTTCTTTAGACCAAGTTAAAATAATTAAGAATAATTTAAACAATTATAAAATTTTTCTTAAAACTTTCATTTTTTTCGAACAATGGAATGAAATTGTTTTAAAATTTTATTGAAAGTTTTTCATACTAATTAAATACGTACATGAAAATATATTTTATTTCACTTAACTTTCTATCTCTTTCATTTTCAATTATCTTTTTCTTACTAATCAAATGAACTTAGGCAAAAGTTCTAGAAATCTTAGGACATGTGTGATTTATATCTCAAAAATAAGTTTTCTATTTCTAGATACAAGAAAGTAGTGAAATCGTGTTTCATTTGTCCCTCGATTTTTTTTTTCCAAAAATTTAGAAAAAATCGGGGTATTATCAAAAAACACCATTTACATATTTTTGAGTTATTCTCATGCAAATCGGGTCTGAATTTTTGGAAAAAATAAAAATATGAAGATCATTGTTACTATAGACTTAACCTACCCATATAAAAGACGAAAATAGTTTCTCTCTGTCCTTCAACCTTTTCATCCCGCTTTAATCCAAGAAAAAACATTAATTATCAAAAAATTATGGAAAAAAATATTGGCCTACGTTAAAAATTTATTAAAACCATTGAATTACACTTTCATGATTTATTTTAAAAAAGTTAGCGACTCCGTCAAGAGTTAACATAAATTTATACTTTCTACCCATATTTCATAACCCATTTTAGCTTTTTATGTATTTCGCCTATTTTGGTTGGTGGAATGCCAAAATCCTTCGATTTGTAATTGTGAAATCATTGTCCTTTTTTTTTTTTTTTTTAACTTGTGGATGAATATTCTATGACTTGTAATATAGAACATAGAACTAATCGTTCAAAAAATTTAATTTTTTTTTTTTAAATTGTTCATTCATTTTCATTAGATTTAAGAACTAGCGGCCCCTTAAGTTTCACTTTTTTCTTGTAAATTATTTTTTGGATCAATACAAATTTTACCTTCTGGGAAAAAAAAGTTTCATTTTTTTCCCATTTTTATGTCATTTTGTTCTATGTTTATTTTATTACTTTAAGTGATTGTTTCTTTACTGTCTTCTCTAAATTTTCGAGAAAAATTCTCAGTCCAAGTGACATGAGAAATTTTTAAATTGAGCCAATATGCTCAATTTTTTAATGATTGTGTATATTTCGAGCTTACATAGTTTTCATGACCCTAAAAACAAATGAAATGTTTAAGCGGTTATTAAGTTATCAAAATAAACAGATTGGTCAAGAGCAAAGAAGACATTTTTGACCAAATCATTCATATAGTTTGTACACTCCACAAACTTTTTAGCAAAAAAGGTTGATTTACTCAAGAACTTGAACATTCTAAAAAATCTAAAAATATATTATAGAAAAATTTACTCTACACCCATATAAAATTGTATAACTTTGAGATTACCGATTGTGTTATCTGTTCAATGACACCCCTATATGTGAAACTCGGGGAAATTTAAATTTTTTCCAACAAAAGGTAGAATAGTAATTTATTACTATTATGCAGAATTAAAATGCATATTCTATAGAGCTCGGATGAAGCAACGGACTTCACCATTAGATTCATATTGCGAAATTGAGTTGTTATGTCAAATTTCGTCAAATTTCGACATAGTCGGATTTTATATATTTTTCGAGACGATTGGGTGACGAATGAACTTTTAAAGGTCCCCAAAAATGAAAATTATAAAATTTTCTTATAATTGAATAAAAGTTCAAATAAAATTGATTTGAACTAAAATCAAAATTTAATTAAGTCGTTTTGGATTAAAAACGGACCCGAAAATGATAAACGAGCAGGACAATGTGGATCGCGCAATTAAAAGTATAAATAGGAGCTAAATATCTGAAATATCATATATTTCTCACCACTTGGCCGGCTGTGTTCAGACGTTGAAGGGAGAGAGGAGAGAAATTATTTCTTTAAGGCTTTCTTTTTCGTTTCAAGAAGTTCCGTCGGTCGGAATTGCTTAATCCAAGAATTAAAGTTGGTCTATGCAACGAGTGCTACGTGTACGTACCAAGAACGAGAGATTTCACCAAAGATCCAAGGATGTGATTTTGGGAAATCAATGATTTGGTTGTTCTTAAAGCTTCTATTCTTCATTTTACGCTTCAAGAGGTAGGATTTTTTTTACCTTGGTTTATTTTCTTCCTAGATGGCATATGAAATGGGCAAGGGGAAAACATTGACCTAGGTTCTTAACTAGGGTTATGGATATGTGGACAAAGGGACATGGAATTGGCTTAGCCAAGTTCCTAGTTACTTTTGGTATAGAGGATTCACTTGTGAAATTGTGGTAATTTGATAAATGTTGTCATTGTACCTTATGAATGATTTGAATTAATTTATGTGATAACATGAATTATTTGCTTGGGAGGTGTCTAGCTAAATGCCTATGTGGAATTTAGTTGTTATGGTATGAGTTGTATAACATGCCATGAGTTTTGTTGATAAAACATGAGTAAAAATATGTTGTTAATATGCTATCCTCATGTTGATTGGTGGTGATTATATGCAATTGATATTAATTGTCATGTTATGTGTTGAGATTGGTTAAATAACTCATTTGACATACATTACATTTGAGCATGTCATCGGTATTGCAATGGTGCATCATATTGCATTTTGCACGAGAAAATGCATCCATGACCATGGGTATGGATGTGTGAGTACATGGTTGGATTAATTACCTTATTTGGTGTTTTGATGGGTGGGCTCGGGAAAGTGAGGTTGCATATCCTACTGAATCGCATGGTTGCATACATGAAAGCTTGTGTCGAGTATAGCAAAAATGGATAGATCCTCCCTCGGGTGCAAAACTCGGCTATTGGTTTATACATTTCCGACGGTGTAAGTCCAAAAAAGTGTATCGGTGTGTGCAGCCGGTGGTACAACACCAAAAGTCCACTACCCAAATAAAGACACATGATTTTGATTAAATAAAATATTCATTTGTTGGGAAAACATCCAGAAATAAATTAGTTTTATAAACACATGGTTTTGATTGGATAAATGATTCATTTGATATGAAACATCCAGAAATTAATTGGTTTTAAAAACACTTGATTTTTATCTTCAAAGATGATCATTAGATATATTTGATCAGTGACAAGGATTTTTACACTTGCATTGCATAGTGTGGAGAGAGCCGGTGAAGGCATGGGTGATGTGCGTAAGTAAGTCTCATCTCATTTCATGGTATGACATGATAGATTCCAACATGAATTGAATATTCTTGCATTGTAATGAATATTTGTTGAATGTTGTATATGAACATTGCATATGCACTTAGGTTGGAGAGTAGCCTCTGTAGAAAATTTTCTACTGGGCGTTGACTCACCCTATACGGGAAACATTTTAGGTGCAAGATTCGTACCGGGAGAGGACTCGCATTCGGGGCCTCAATAAGGAAGAAGAGCCGACTAGTGGCTTTGGTGGCATATTTTGTGTAATCTTTGTTGAAACAATGTTTTAACATTAAAAAAATATGCAAATGCTTGTAATAAAACTTGTATGAATCATGTATAATGTAGAAAATGTTATTATACATGTTTGAAATGGTTTTGGAAAGGTTTTGAATGAATTGGAAATGAGAAACTGAAGAGGCATAAAATTCTGGGAAAAACCTTCCGGAGGTCACAACAACTTTCCGGAAGGTTAATGCAGACTTTTGGTCCAGCAGGCAAAACCTTCCGGAAGGTTGAAGAAAACCTTCCGCAAGGTTAGTGTAAATTAAATTCCAGTAGACAAAACCTTCTGGAAGGTCTATAAAACCTTTTGGAAGAACTTTTCCAGTGAGCAAAACCTTTCAGAAGGTTTTTCAAAAATCTAAAATTTTAAGAATGCATTACCATGTTTTTGGGCTATGTGTTCTTTGGTTCCAATGACTCAAATGGACTTTAAATGAGATATATTGGGGTATGTTGAATCTCAATGAGATTAAATGAATAAAGGAAACATGGATTCATGCATGGGTTGTAATCCCGGTTACAGGGATGTGATAGACGTGATGTCGAGTTATGCGACAATCACGGGTATTTTTGCAGGTTGACGGGAGGTCAACGGGACCCCCGGTTTCAGGGGCGTCACAGCTTGGTATCAAAGCATAGGTATACGAATTATCTAGGGCTGATGGGCATTAGATTTAGACCATTACATGCATTGTATATTTCATCTTATGTGCTTACATTTTGTTACATGATTACGTGTTATGTGATTATGTGAATGATATACATGGTAAAATGTATATAGAAATAAACATTATGGTTAGAAAACATAATCTTGGGAGTCGAAAAAGAAAAGAACGGGATAGTTCAAGGTATAAATGTCTACTAGTGGGTGACATGGACTTTACTAGTGAAACAAGGAGATAAATCTCAATGTTTCAAGTTGGGTCCCTATCATGGGATACTTAATAAATGCTATATTGTTATCTGGCATGTGTGTAGATGACAAATCGAGGAAGAGGACGCTGAGGTGATAGATAGAACAACCAACCACCACCAGCCTTTGACCAACAAGCCTTTGTAGAGGCTATTGGTGCGGCGACGGCTACCATTGCACAAACTAGTGCAATTAGGAGTCAAGGGGCATAAGCCACCTCTAGAAGTTCAAGGCACATCAGCCTCCGATCTTCATGGGAGAGGCGGATCCTATGGTGGCTGACCATTGATTCCGACAAGTTGATAAGGTATTGAGGGCTATGGAGATCACCTCCAATGCCACACAAATAACTCTAGCAACATTCTAGCTAGAGGGGGAATCCCAATTGTGGTGGGATTGGGTGAAGGACTCCAAGAACTTGGAGGCTATGACTTGGGTGGAGTTCAAGGAGCTCTTCATGGAAAAGTATTTCCCGACAGCCACAAGACATGCAACGGCCCGGGAGTTCTTGGACTTGCGACAAGGGACGATGACGGTGATGGAATACGTGGCTAAGTTCACGGAATTAGCACGTTTTGCCGATGACTATGTGGCCATTGACATGGCCAAGGTGAGGAAGTTCGAGGATGGCTTGAAGTTGTCCATCCAAGGTAAAATAATGGGTCTTCTTCTACAAGACTTGAACTCGATGGTCATGACAGCTATGCCCATTGAGAAAGAGGTAGAAGATGCACGAAACATCTGAGAAATGGGTGTTAAAGACAAGAAGAAGGAGAGTCAATTCTCTTCTTCTAGCTCGGGGAAGAAACAGAGGACTTCTACTCCTCAAGGATTCCAAGGACAGGGCCGCGGTCATCAAGGCCAAGGTCAGGGTCAATCCTCCTAAGGCGGGAGGCACTTCAGGGCTTCCAGCCAGGTAGGCTTACGGACATGTTTTCATTGTCATCAGTCGGGTCACATGAAATAGGATTGCCCTTAGAGACAGGGATCCTAGGGTTACGGGTCATCTCAGTCCCAGACTTCGGTGGGGTAATCACATACGCATTATACTCCTCACTACCCCACCATGGGCCAGGGGAGCCAGTACCAGTTTCAGGATGCTACACAGGCCCCTGCTACTTAACGTACGGGAACTCTGCAAGTAGGCCAGGGCATAGGTTGAGGCCGAGGACAAGGCTCACAAGCCAGTACTACGGGAACCCAGGGGCGTGTCTACACCATGGTGCCACAGACTAAGCCGGCAGATCCGTCGGTGATACAGGGTACATTCTTACTCTCTCGCTTATGGGCTAGAGTATTATTTGATTCAGATGCATCACATTCTTTTATTGATGTATTTTGTGTGAAAGACTTGAGCTTAGAGGTTGAAACCTTGGAAAAGTCAATGCATGTAAGTTCTCCCATAGAAGCTAGGGTGAGGGTGGACCGGATATGTCGGGACTATGAGTTAGAGATCTCGAAGATTCTACTCATCGTGGACCTTAGGGTCATGGACATGTCGTAGTTTGATATGATCCTTAGGATGGATTGGTTGGCGGCACATCGGGTCATCATTGATTGTGATAGGAAGAGGGTCACTGCTTACACACCTGATGGTGTTTATTTTAAGTTCCAGGGGAAAAACATGATGTTTTATCCCAAGCCATGTATGACTCTAGATGGCACAGACAGTTGATGGGTTGACTTGCAAGCCTTACCCTAAAGGACTAGGCGAGACAGGAGTTGGGTCTACCTTGGGTGATATGTGAGTATGAGGATGTCTTTCCGAACGAACTATAGAGATTACCTCCACATAGAGATGTAGACTTCAATATTGAGTTGCATCCTGATACGTCACCTATTTCTATGACTCTGCATAGGATGACAGCAGCTGAGTTACAGAAACTCAAGGTCCAGCTGCAAGAATTATTGGACAAGGGCTTCATTAGACTGAGCACTTCACCTTTGGGCGCTCTGGTGTTGTTTGCTAAAAAGAAGGACAAAACCCTTCGACTATGCATAGATTATCGACAGTTAAATAGGGTTACTATCAAGAATAGATATTTCTTGCCGAGGATTGATGACTTGTTTGATCAGGTGAGAGGGGCGCGAGTCTACTTCAAGATAGATCTCCGCACCGGTTACCATCAGTTGAAGATTAGGGAGGCTGATATCCCTAAGAAGGCGTTTCGGACGCGATATAGGCATTTCGAGTTTATAGTCATGCCTTTCGGATTTATGAATGCTCCAGCGGCATTCATGGATCTCATGCATAGGGTGTTTCAACCCTACCTAGATCAGTTTGTTATAGTCTTTGTTGACGACATCTTGATCTACTCCAAGTCTGAGGAGGAGCATGAGAGTCACTTGAGTATTGTTCTCCAAATCTTGAGAGATCATTAGTTGTACACCAAGTTTAGTAAGTGTGAATTTTGGCTTACTGAAATAAAGTTTTTGGGACATGTAGTGTCAGCTTCGGGTGTATCCGTGGACTTAGAAAAGGTTGAAGTAGTGATGAATTAGGCGAGGCCGAAGTCAGTCTTCGAGATACGCAGTTTCTTGGGATTAGCGGGGTACTATAGGAGGTTCATTAAGGACTTCTCTCGATTAGCTGCTCCTATGACCAAGTTGACCCGAAAAGAGGTCAAGTTTGAGTGGAATGATACTTGTGAGAAGGCATTCCAGGAGTTGAAGCGGAGACTTACATCAGCTCCTACTCTGATAGTTCCGAAAAGGGGACAGAGGTACACGACGTATTGTGATGCCTCAAAGGACGGGCTCAGTTGTGTATTGATGCAGTCCGAGAGGGTTGTAGCTTATGGTTCTCGGTAGTTAAAGAATCATGAGCAGAATTACCCCACGCATGACATGGAGTTCGCAACCATTGTCTTTGTCTTAAAGGCTTGGCGCCACCACCTATATGGTGAATAGTTTGAGGTGTTTTCTGACCACAAAAAGTCTGAAGTATATCTTCACATAGCGAGACCTCAACATGAGGCAACGTAGGTGGATGAAGTTCTTAGAGGACTATGACTTCACTTTGCATTACCTTTCTAGTAAGGCAAATGTAATGGCTGATGCATTTACCCGGAAGTCACGGGGAGTCTTGGCTAGTGTGACTTCCAGGGAGTGGCAGATGCTCGAGACTGTGGGAGAGTTCGGGCAACGTTACATGAGATAGGCTCAGGATACTTTGAGGAGTTTAGTGGCTATATCTTCCCTATTAAGCAGGGTGATTGAGTCACAGGGACAAGACATAGAGTTAGTGTCTATCAGGGGCCGAGTACAGGCAGGTACAAGTGATATTGGTTGGACCATTCACTTAGATGGTAGTCTTCGTTTTAGGGGAAGGATTGTGGTTCCCTAGTTTACGGAGCTGAGAGAGGAGATTATTAGAGAGTTTCATTGCTCTCATTTTGCTGTACATCCAGGTGGCACGGAGATATAACATGATCTTCGTCGCCAATATTATTGGAATGAAATGAAGAGAGACGTTGGAGACTTTGTCAGACGATGTCTCACGTGTCAGCAGGTCAAGGCCGAATATCAGAGACCAGCGGGATTACTCCAACCTTTGGAAGTAGCTGAGTGAAAGTGGAAATATATAACGATAGATTTTGTAACTCACTTGCCGCGGACATCGCTGGGACATGACGCGGTTTGGGTGATAGTAGACCGGCTTACGAAGTTGACACACTTTTTGGCTGTACGGATGACCTTCACACTGGAGAATTTCTGCAGGTTGTATATACAGGAGATTGTCCGGTTACATGGGGTGCCTATATCTATTGTATCGGATCGGGATCCCAGGTTCACGGATTATTTTTAAGAGAGTTTTCAGCGAGTTATGGGGACACGGTTGATGATGAGCACTGTTTTTTATTCCCAAATGGATGGTCAGTTTGAGAAGACTATACAGACGTTAGAGGACATGCTACGTGCATGTGTCCTAGATCCCAAGGGTAGCTAGGAATATCACTTACCTTTGGTAAAATTCGTCTACAGCAATAGTTATCAGGCGAGCATACAAATGACACCCTATGAGACATTTTATAGGAGGCCTTATCGATCTCCGGTATGTTGGACAGAGGTGGGAAAAAGACTCTTTACAAGTCTGAATTTGGTTAGAGACACCTCCGAGAAGGTAGATTTGATACAGAAGCGTCTTCTTATGGCTCAGAGCTGACAGAAGAGCTACGCCGACAATCGGTGGTGACCTCTGGAGTTTGAGGTGGGAGATCATGTCTACTTGAAGATGATGCCTAAAAAAGGAATAGTTAGGTTTGACAAGCAGGAAAAACTGTCACCGAGGTACATCGGGCCTTTCAAGGTACTCGAAAGGGTGGGTACAGTTGTTTACCGATTGACGTTATGATCAAATCTATCAAGTATTCATGCGATATTTCATGTCTTTATGCTCCAAAAATACACCCCGGATCTGACTCATGTGGTGGATTAGGGATAGCTTGTGGTTGATGCTGATGAGATTTTTGAGGAGGGACCGGTGCACATCATGGATAGTTGGGAATAGGTTTTGCGAGGCAAGATCGTGAGGCTAGTTAAGGTGCTGTGGCATCACCGAGGAGTGGAGGAGGCAATATGGGTACGCGAGAACACTATCCGTACCAGTTATCATTTCTTATTCGAGGATGGAGGTACATTACTATAGTCATTTAGTATTATATGACTGTTACATATGAATGTGATTGAATGTGTATGTATGTGTGAATTTTGGGGACGAAATTCTTTTAAGGGGGGAGAATATAAAATCCGAAGAAATTTGAACTTTTTCTAACAAATGACAGAATAGTAATTTGTCATTATTATGCGGGATTAAAATGCATATTCTATAGAGAGCTCGGATGAAGCAATGGACTTCACCGTTAGATTCGTATCGCAAAATTGAGCTGCTATGTCAAATTTTGTCGAATTCTGAGATAATCAGATTTTATACGTTTTTCAAGACGATTGGGTAACGAATGAACTTTTAAAGGTTCCCAAAAATAAAAATTATAAAATTTTATTATAATTGAATAAAAGTTCAAATAAAATTGATTTAAACTAAAATTGAAATTTAATTAAGTCGTTTCGAGTTAAAAATGGACTCAAAAGTGATAAACGAGCGGTACAATATGGACCGCGCAATTAAAAGTATAAATAAGAGCTAAATATCTGAAAAATCAAATATTTCTCACCACTTGGATGACTGTGTTCAGACGTTGAAGGGAGAGAGGAGAGAAATTATTTCTTCAAGGCTTTCTTCTTCGATTCAAGAAGTTCTGTCGGTCAGAAATGTTTGATCTAAGACTTAAAGTTGGTCTACGCGGCGAGGGCTACGCGTACGTACCAAGAACGAGAGATTCCACTGAAGATCCAAGGAGGTGATTTTGGAAAATCAAGGATTTGGGTATTCTTGAAGCTTTTAGTCTTCATTTTACGCTTCAAGAGGTAGAGTTGCTTCTACCTTGGTTTATTTTCTTACCTAGATGTCATATGAAATGGGCAAGGGGAAAACATTGACCTAGGTTCTTAACTAGAGTTATGGATATGTGGATAAAGGGACATGGAATTGGCCTAGGCAAGTTCCTAATTACTTTTGGTATAGGGGATTCACTTGTGAAATTGTGGTAATTTGATAAATGTTGTCATTGTACCTTATGAATGATTTGGATTAATTTATGTGATAACATGAATTATTTGCTTGGGAGGTGTCTAACTAAATGCCTATGTGGAATTTAGTTGTTTATGGTATGAGTTGTATAAAATGCCATGAGTTTTGTTGAGAAAACATAAGTAAAGATATGTTTTTAATATGCTAATCTCATGTTAATTGGTGGTGATTATATGCATTTGATATTAATTGCTATGTTGTGTGTTGAGATTGTTAAATAGCTCATTTGACATACATTACATTTGAGCATGTCATCGGTATTGCAATGGTGCATCATATTGCATTTTGCACGGAAAAATGCATTCATGACCATGGGTAGGGGTGTGTGAGTGCATGGTTGGATTAATTACCATATTTGGTATTTTGATGGGTGGGCTCGAAAAAGTAGGGTTGCATATCTTACTGAGTCGCACGGTTGCATTCATGAAAGCTTGTGTCGGGTATAGCAAGAAGGGATAGATCCCCCCTCGGGTGTAAAACCCGGCTATTGGTTTATACACTTTCGACGGTGTAAGTCTAAAAAAGTGTATCGGTGTATGCAGCCGGTGATGCAACACCAAAAGTCCACTACCCAAATAAAGACACATGGTTTTGATTAAATAAAAGATTCATTAGTTGAGAAACATCCAGAAATGAATTGATTTTATAAACACATGGTTTTGATTGGATAAATGATTCATTTGATGAGAAATATCCAGAAATGAATTAGTTTTAAAAACACTTGGCTTTTATATTCAAAGATGATCATTGGATATATTTCATCAATGACAAGGATTTTTACATTTACATTGGATAGTGTGGAGAGAGCCGGTGAAGGCATGGGTGATGTGCGTGAGTGAGTCTTATCTCATTTCATGACATGACATGATAGATTCTAACATGAATTGAATATTCTTGCATTGGAATGAATATTGGTTAAATGTTGTATATGAATATTGCATATGCACTTAGGTTGGGGAGTAGCCTCTGTAGGAAATTTTTTACTGGGCGTTGGCTCACCCTATACGGGAAACATTTCAGGTGCGGGGTTCGTACCGGGAGAGGACTCGCATTCGGGGCCTCAATAAGGAAAAAGAGCCGACTTGTGGCTTTGGTAGCATATTTTGTGTAATTTTTGTTGAAATAATGTTTTAACATGTAAAAAAATATGCAAATGCTTGTAATAGAACTTTTATAGATCATGTATAATGTAGAAAATGTTATTATACATGTTTGGAATGGTGTTGGAAAGATTTTGAATGAATTGGAAATGAAAAACTGAAGAGGCATAAAATTTTGGGTAAAACCTTCTGGAGGTCACAACAATCTTCCGGAAGGTTAATTCAAATTTTTGGTCTAGCAGGCAAAACCTTCCAGAAAGTTAGTGTAAATTGAATTCCAGTAGACAAAACTTTTCGGAAGGTCTATAAAACTTTTCGAAATAACTTTTCTAGTGAACAAAACCTTCTGGAAGGTTTATGAAAAACCTTCGGAAAGGTTTTTCAAAAATCTGAGATTTTAAAAATGCATTGCCATACTTTTGGGCTATGTGTTCTTTGGTTCCAATGACTCAAATGGATTTTAAATGAGATACATTGAAGTATGTTGAACTTCAATGAGATTAAATGAATTAAAAGAAACATGGATCCACGCATGAGTTGTAATCCTGGTTACAGGGATGTGATAGATGTGATGTCGAATTATGCAACAATTACGAGTATTTTCGCAGATTGACGGGAGGTTAACAGGACCCCCGATTTTAAGGACGTCACACTATAAGTTTAGTATGTGTCTTGAGATGATTTTTAATCAAATTCTTATCATTAACATTTTCATTAACGATCACTCGTAACAAGTATGATATTTTTAATGACAATATAATCAATAACTAATATGGTCCTCTATTAGATCATAGCGGCACAAATCAACATAAAAAGTCTTATTTATGCGTACATACACACATATATGTTTGTGTGTATTTACAAAGTTACCGTGCTATATTCACTAAAATTTTTACTAAAATTTGGATCCAAAATCAATGTGAATTATAGTATCAATACAATTCACAAATTTTCACTAATTATTCAATGACTAACAACGTATTACATTATGTGGGATCCAAAAATTAGTAATATTTTGGTGGGCACAACATTGAGAGAGAGAGAGAGAGAGAGAGAGAGAACATGAAATAACACAATACTATTAATTCAAGTTGCATTGAATTAAAAAGGAACAAAAGGGACCAAACAAGTAAGAAGTCAATACCCGAACCACCACCCTTGCTGGCTGGTGAGGCCACCTTCAAATATTGCTTTAACCTTAACAGGCAGCAAGGATCAAATCTGGTGCGCTCTTGACTTCCCTACACCACCACTGTTCTCAGTTCTCATCATCATCACCTTCATTTAAACCTCTTTACTGACATGTTCCCATCAAACTTACCTGCCAACTACCTCACTTCATTGCACTGTCTTTCTTCTCTTTATTTACCAAAAGGGACACTACAACTACTTTCTAGTTGACAATTCTACCATCTAATTTTCATACTAATTACCCATAACCTCCCCCATCTCTCTCCACCAAACATTAAGAGAGAGACAATGCATTTTTGAAACAATATACCTTGAGGCACAACTAAATTATAGTATTCATGGCTCTCAATTGTAAGGGTAATGTTAGACTGACCGAAAAATTGACCCAATTGTGTGAAGACAATGTAATGATGCTGCTGACTAAGCATAATTTTAGTCGAGTTGAGCTCTCTTATCCTTTCGTCTTAGACAAGTTCTTGACTTCAGAATCAAAATTTTGAATCTTATTTTAAATTTTGACTAAATAAAATTCAATCAAAATTCAAAACTTACCTAATCAGCATCGCAACATTAGCATCACGTCATTTAGTCGCTTGGTTTAGTTCTATTTTCGGTCAGTGTAGCATTACCCCAATTGTAAAGCCAAATCTCCCTTTTGAATCAAAATCCTTGGGGAGAGAGAGAGAGGGAGGTTTTGAGTAATTAGGTTGCGGAGCCTTGGTCAGCTTGCTTAGGTGGTGGTGCACCTGCTGCTGGCTCTGTGGAAGGGCCAATAGTACTCCCATTATCGTTGCAACTGCTAAGGGCGCCATTGATCTGATGCACAGTGTTGCAAAGATGGTTGTTAATGGCGGTGACGCTCGAAAGATTGAGCTTTGCAGTTGGGATTGTGCTGGCCAGAACTTGCAGGCCTACAGTGAGGAGACAACCCGAGTCGACGGAGTGCAAATAACCCACGTCGGTGGGGCTAACGTCGACAGTTATGTTGCCGTTGAGATTATTGGGGTGTTCCATGGGAACTATGACGAATCCTAAGGGGAGGAGAGGAATGCAGGAGGGATCGCCGCCACTCATTGCCACCTGGATAGCGTCGACATCCACGGTGGTGTAGACGACTAGACTGCCGGAGTCGTCGGTGCTGCTCTCCTGTAGCATGAGCTCTACGTTCTGAGATGAGTTGCTTGCTACCTGCATACAGAAATATGAATGTTGGTTGGCCCTTCCAAACTTCTGGGCTTTCACTGTGTTATGTGTTTGTGTGTGTCATTTTAGACATAAATTGCATAGCTTTGTGAACCAAAATCAAAATACAATTACAACATTGAAAATTAGGGTTAATAGCACTTTTTAATCCACTAAACTAGGGTTAATAGATAGATTGTCAAGTTTTTTTGACGAAAGTAACCACGGGTCTTTTTTTAGATGGTATCATACATAACACGTGATCATTCCGTCAAAAATTTGATTGTGGTAGAAACTAAATTGACAAAAGAATTCCNATAAATTGCATAGCTTTGTGAACCAAAATCAAAATACAATTACAACATTGAAAATTAAGGTTAATAGCACTTTTTAATCCATTAAACTAGGGTTAATAGATGGATTGTCAAGTTTTTTTGACGAAAGTAACCACGGGTCTTTTTTTAAATGGTATCATACATAACACGTGATCATTCCGTCAAAAATTTGACGGTGGTAGAAACTAAAGTGACAAAAGAATTCTTATGTTGATAGTATTACTGTACTCCTCATATCTCTCTTGTGATGAGTATAACTCTCTATGTACCTTGGGGTATGTCTTGAGATATTTTGTGTGCCCAAATATTTTTAATCAATGAAAACCATTTTGGCCAATAAAAAAAAAATGAAGAAAAANGTTGATAGTATTACTGTACTCCTCATATCTCTCTTGTGATGAGTATAACTCTCTATGTACCTTGGGGTATGTCTTGAGATATTTTGTGTGCCCAAATATTTTTTATCAATGAAAACCATTTTGGCCAATAAAAAAAAAAAATGAAGAAAATCAATTAAATTAGTTTAGTGAACTAGCAAAAACTTACATTTATGCGAAGAAGAGAGATGCAGTTTCCTGGATGAGAGCCATTTGCTATATGAGCCACCTCATGTAATGAATTCCCATTTGAAAGAACATCCAGCTGCAACATATATACAAATAGTTAATTAGATATATCTCACCTAAATAAGTGGATTTGGAGTTTGTAATATTAAATGAATTATATAATTTTTTTTGGTTAAATAGTATGTAATGACAAATATAGTGGCATGGATTGAAGAAAATCAAGAAAAACGAGATTGAAGATCAAATCACATCAATCAAGGTAAAAGATTGTAATCCATGTAAGAATCCCTCATTTGGGTTAGTTGTAATCAAGACAATATAATCAATCAAATACCGTCTTCTTGTGAAATTCTTCAAATAATAAAGAACTATATATAATTCATACGGACCTGAGCTCTGCGCCTTTCATCCCTCAAGAGATCGAAGACCTGGTAGTGAGGATAGGGCAGCCAAGTAGTGGATACAGCGGTGAGGATTAAGCCATTGGGTTGGCCAGGCTCCATCACTTTCCTTGTGGTTATTCTAACAGTGTCATCAGCAGAATCAGAGAGGGCTGTCCATGACTGGCCATGGGAAGCACTTATATTTACGCAGAATGTTCTTATCATCCTCTGGGCCAAGTTCATCAGGTTTTTTCTTGCTTCTGGGGATGGTATCACTGTACAGTCCCATGTCATAAATTAATACTATCATGCAGTCTCAAGATAAAGCAAAACCGTAATTGATTTGTACTATACTTCGTAGTGTATCAAATCTTACTAATTAAATAAAAAAAAAAAAAAGAAGGCAAAACCAATGGATATATCCCACTAGAAAAAGTTAACGGGACTAATTGATCCAATAGTCTACAATGATTTTGGTAAACATTAGATAGTATCGGATTGGACAAAGTTATTTATTCCATACCCATGCATCTGGGCATTGGATTAATTATAGAGATAATACCACCTTATTTATATTTGATTCAATTATTAAAAAATAGTAGATATCTCGTCCAATTCTTTGTTTGAATGGAGTAAGTGAGAGAGAAGAAAGAGTAAGCACCTCCGAGATCAGATATATTTCTGGCCATAAGGCTTGCCAGTCTCTCACATTGCCGCTGTAGGACCGCTAACCAGCGTCGTGCTNCATCTGGGCATTGGATTAATTATAGAGATAATACCACCTTATTTATATTTGATTCAAGTATTAAAAAATAGTAGATATCTCGTCTAATTCTTTGTTTGAATGGAGCAAGGGAGAGAGAAGAAAGAGTAAGCACCTCCAAGATCAGATATATTTCTGGCCATAAGGCTTGCCAGTCTCTCACATTGCCGCTGTAGGACCGCTAACCAGCGTCGTGCTCCAAACGCCATACCACTATTCACAAACTCATTAAATACCTGATGAACTGGTTTTTCCTCTACCTCTGCATGTTCTACCCATGTAACCTGCATTAATAAGGCCAATGAAATCAGTAATCAGACCATTTTGACATCTTTTCCAATATAGAACAATCAGATTTGGGGAGAGAGCGACTAAAAAGTCATCTTTCTTCAGACTTTTGGAATATTTAATTAGCTCCGTTCGATCAAAAGTTATCATATATCCCATAACAATAAATGCACCTCAAAATCCAACCACCTGATGGGTATATTTTTATGCGTCAAGATGGGTGGGATAGGATGGGATGGGATGAGATGAGGATGGTTGGAAATTCTGTGCATCGCAGGGATACAAGTAACACATAGATATTCTATTCACGCACGTACTAGATTTGTCACACCTCATAAACTTATTAATTAGAATCCACATAACAACAAAAAAAAAATATACCAAGAAATTAAAATATGAGAAGATAGCAATAAAGTTGGATAATAAGACATCACCCTTGAGTATCCATTGGGCATATCTTGAATGATGCAGCCAGATGGCCGTTTCTTGTATCTAGGAAAGGAAGGTGAATTGTTCTCATGGAAGCTATCAAGAGGGAAATCAACAATTGCCCAAGTTCCCTCCTCTACATTCTGCTGGCAATACCTGAGGAAATGAGCCTCTCTTGTGGACACCAAAGGTGAAAGAACATGCAGTTCAGCATGCATCTGTGAAGGATTAAAAAACGCACACAATAAATAAGAACTATCTCAAAAAACAAATAGTAACATCTGATCTTGAATAGCTTTCCAAAGGATAGAAAATAATAATATTATTTGAATCTAATTTGTTGATCTAATCCGTCAATTTGAATTGGTTGGGGGTCCAAACAAATACTGGAGTTTATTGTCAATCTAATGTCTATTAATGATTAGATCATCAAAATAAATCAATAAATTATGTACAAGTAGCATTGATCGGCTGGAAAATTCATTTAAAACTTATGTAGATTATACGAAGGAGTCTGCTCACCAGGTAAAGGGAACCACTGGCATGTCCAGAAACACCTGAGCTTACTATTTGCAGAGTTTTTGCTCTAGAAACAATGGAAGGGAACAGTTCCATCCATTTATCCTGCAATGAAGGTAAAAAGATAATGATATCATTCACACTTTGTAGTGAGCTTTTTGAACTATACTACTTCTAGTTCCTCCTCACACAAACTAGATTATGGGAAACACAAGTTAGTTTTTCTAGAAAAAAAATTCTGACAAAGTGATAGATGACATAGTTCATTGGACTTGTCTAATTTTTTATTGTTGATACGCCATATGGAACTGTCATATGATGTGTTAAACCCACACAATTCTCCACGTTGTAAGACTGGTAGTTACCTAAGTATCTTGGTTACGTAGTTTTATCTTCTAGACTGGTGAGTTTGTTAAATTTTTAATGGTTAGGATCATGCCACATTAGGTGATACAAGTCACATGGTGCATAAACGTGGTGTTCACATCATTATTGTCAGGCAACCACAGTAGGTATCCAACTTTAGGTTAGCCTAACTGTAGAAAACTTTAGATCATCCTAACAAATTATTTCAAACTAATTGCAAGAGTTTCTAATAACACATCTGAGACAAAGGGGACTTACTGCATCTAGGAAAGCATCAACCAGAGTGATACTATTCATTATAACAACAGCACTGTCCCTGCTGGCTTCTGTCATGAACTCATTTGGATGTTGCTTGAGGCTCATCGGCCATGGAAACATACGACCATACTCATCAACGTTAAGCACATCCTTACCGGTGTCATTTCTTCGCATCCAAAGAGGATCACCTGCCTGACACATCTTCACCAGTTCATCTACAGACGACATGGCCATGTCCAGTGCAAGAGATTTCTCGTCTTCCGATATGAGACAACCAGCAGGGAGGTGGGAATTATCCGGTATTAAAGGGAGAGACATCATGTCAGTGCAGTTAGGAATAGGCTCCTGGAAATGCCTTGGGTAGATGCTCATATCCAAGTCCAAGGAGGGAGGGAAAAGTGGAGGACCCTGTCCGATTGATTGGATCGTCCGGCCGTTGTATCGTGAAGTGAGACAACAAACACGTTCAAGCTGTAGAAACATTCGAAGTGTGAAAAACCTCAGTGAATTCCAGAAGTCATATTTGAGTTCATTCTATGACCTTTTGTTTAACACATTTAGCGTACTCCCACATTTCATGGCATTTGAATGCAATGTGCCTTTGTTCTCCATTTTCCCCCTTTGCCATAGGCAAAGGTCTTTGCCTGTTGCCTGAATGTCTAAACAGACTAAACCAAGCCATATGATACTAAGAAAGAATGTTTAAACCATTTTCAATTTAAAAGCCTCCCATAACATGTTTCATGGCAAGATTACTTACATGTGATTCTTTTCAAATTTTGCGAAACCTCATCACTTGGACCGTGATTATGACTAATTAGATTATTATAAAGTCAACTCAATTACAAAAAAGTAATGCTACTTGAATTTAAAGTATTAATATGATTTGTTGATCTTACTAATTATTGTTATTAATTTATCTGTGAATCTCAATATTTGTAGTAATCTAATATTAATTCTATGATTATGATTCATTAAATCAATAAATTAGGCTAGCATTTTAAGTCCAAATAATTTTTTCCATTACAAAATGTGCATGATACAAAATAGTAATGCTACTTAGAACCTAATTTCAGGACTCGTTCTCTTGCCTTGTTGGACGTTGGCTTTTAATATTGAATNTAAATCAATAAATTAGGCTAGCATTTTAAGTCCAAATAATTTTTTCCATTACAAAATAGTAATGCTACTTAGAACCTAATTTCAGGACTCGTTCTCTTGCCTTGTTGGACGTTGGCTTTTAATATTGAACAAAACTCTCGATCAAGCCAATAACAACAATGCATTACATCTACCTCCCAAAAAAACAATGCATTACATCTCTATATTAAGTCTAACTAGCATCATGGAACCAATAGTCCCAGCTCTCATCAGTAAGAATATGTCAAATACAACATTACCTCCTCTTTAAGTCGAGCATTTTCGAGGCGTAGTTGCTGCTCATCAAGTCCCATCTCCCCCAACATGGCCGGACCTCCACAATTAGGGCACATAATACTGCGCAACGCTGCTTGCAGCCGATAATTCTCATTCTTCAAATTCTCATTCTCTGCTCTAAGTATAACATTGTCTGACCGGTCTTGTTGTGCCTATTACATTAACTTAACAACATTAGAATCAAAAGTACGAATTAAACCCTTATCCTAGGCTCACAAGCGCATTTATATATTCTTGATGGAAAATGAACAAACAGCCTCTTTAAGTGTTAAACTTCATTCATGACCCTAAACCAAAATGGTATTGCATTAAAGTTGTGTTCCCTTTGGAAAGCTCATGTTGCAGGAGCAAGGTAGGGCGGACTGCACCCAATGCGGATATTAATTGAAATGCAGAGTCTGAAAGCAATCCGAAGTTAATGAGATGTTCTTCACTTCTAGAGTGGGTGTAACTGGTGGCGTACGTTTTCAAAGCCTGTTTTAGGGTTTACAGTTTTGACGCATGTAATAAACACGTCTTTTTGGGAAATGTGCTCTGGCTTGTATAGTTGTATGTGATCCAACAGCCTGGCAAATTTTAGGGTTACCATGAAAATGAAAGCTCCAGAGAGAGAGAGAGAGAGAGAGAAGGGGGGGGGGAATGAGTGGTGGATGCTAACTTGCGCACCTTCATTTGGGTTCTTCGGTTCTGGAACCAGAACTTGACTTGTCGGGGTTTGAGCCCTAGGTCTTGGCTTAGTTTCATCCTTTGCTTGTCATCTGGGTGTGGACATTCCTTAAACAGCCTGTAAAATGATCATGAATTTACATGCATTCTTGAAAAAGTTGAGGCTTTGAGTTAACAGTTCTTTAAAATTATGAGCTGGAAAACAGTTCACGATTAGCGACATTTAGTGCATAATGAGTTTGTTTGTTTAACATCAATGGCAAGTATTGAAGATTCACAGAGAGAGAGAGATGGATCTGCAAGGTGCAGGTCTTGTTTAGTTGTTTAAGAAGGATATCAAATGGTGTAAGTCTCTCAAATCTCTATAAGATTTTAATTTTGAGGGTGAGACGGACAAAAGGGTTTAATGGGTTTCATGAAAGAAGGATAGCAGGCAATGAATGAACTAAACATGGTAAATATTCTAAACTCTAAAGACTCTCTGAGAGAGAGAGAGAGAGAGAGAGAGAGAGAATTATACGATTCCATTTCTTGGATTTGACGAGCAGTGTGCCTGTGGTAACGTTTCTTCTTGGGCTGTTGCTCAGTCTCTTGCTCATTACCCGACACTCCTTCTATGTGATCGCTACCGGAACCGCTCTCCATCTCCTCCTTCCCTCTCACTACCCCAGTTTCTTCTTTCTGTAACACAGACCACCCATTAATTTTTGAGTTGAACAAAATATATACAAATATACATATACAGATACACGCACATATACGTGTATACAGACACAGATCAAGAGAGAGAGAGAGAGAGTGCGTGTCTGTTCAGGGANCAGATACACGCACATATACGTGTATACAGACACAGATCAAGAGAGAGAGAGAGAGAGAGAGAGAGAGAGAGAGAGTGCGTGTCTGTTCAGGGGTTTGGAAGGGGACTTACAGGAATAATTGGAGGAAAAACATTGAAAGGCAGGTTAGCCATGAAGTTGAAGTTAGGGTGGCTCTCCATCGGTGAAGAAAAGAGGGAATCTGAAGAAACAACATTTCCGCCCATTGAGGACAGTACTTGGCAATCTCCAAACATTTTCTATTTTAAAACCCTCTCTAAATTAGAGCTTTAAGACTAGGGTTTCGTTATGATCTTCGATTCTTCGATTCACTTCAACTAGTCCTGTAAAAATGAAAATCACAACAAAAAATGTGACTTTGTTCATAGCCCAAGAAGTTCACATGAAAAGAAAGAAAGATAGAAGGCAAAAGTATAGAAAACCTCTGATTAAACAAGAAAAAAAGGGGAAAAAAAGAAGAAGGGTTGAACATGCAGAGATTGGTGTAGAATGAGGTGACTTGTATGTGCATCAAAAAGCTTGTCTTCACATTCAAGGGAAGACATTCAAAGTCTTGTGCTGAGTCCCAAAATCACCATGAAAGTTGGAAAAGATTAAAAAGAAACAAGAAGCAAAGAAGAAATTAAATGAAATTGGGAAAAAGGGTAGAGAGAGAAGAACGAGTGAGAGTAAATACCAGTGTCGGTGTGTTGAGGGTAATGGAGATCAAACATAAAGACTTCTTCTTTATGCCCTCTTCAGAATTCTTTGTTCTCTCTCTCTCTCTCTCTCATACACACAGGAGTAGTAATCTACCGGACGAGAAGGGTGTAAATGCGAGCTTTAACTACGCTAAAATGAAACTGATCAAACGCCTCAAAACGGCAAAACTCATCTGCTTGGTTTGAACATGTGGCTAAAATTGAGAGGAGGAAAAGACCGTTTGGCTTTAGAATCCCCACATACAACAAAAAGTCAAACTTTCTCTCTTCTCTTCAGTTCATTTTCAACTCGTCTACTTCTTCTTCTTCTGAAACGCTTGCCTTTTTCGCGCGTGTATTACAAATATTCTATAAGCTAAGTCAAGATTTCATCTTTTTTTGTAAAGCTGGTCAGCATGTCATGTTGATCTTCTTGGGTTTTTTTTATTCATAGGGAAGAGAATAATCACGCTAGTCAAAACATAATAAACCCGCGTGATATGTGTTTGCATCTAGACAATTTTTAAATTTTTGTTTATAAAAGATTTATTTTTTATGAATATTTTAGTTTTGACAGAAATTATTTGCTTTTGTCTAAATCGGAGAAGGAATTTGTTGAGCTCAATGTAAATTGACCTGAATATTCTTAACCGTTGAATCAAAAAAAAAAATCACGCTAGTCAAAACATAATAAACGGGCATCAGAGAAATTTTAGTCTTTTTAGATTATAATTTTTTTTTTGGGTAGAGTGATAATTTCTAACACCCAATTGCCAATATGATAAAAATCTAATAAGAAATTTTTTAGGTTTTAGTTGATTACTTGTTGATAATAACTTAAAAATGACACGATCTGCTAACATGAGTCATGTTATTACCAACACATGCATAATTTAATTTTGACATATTAAACCATTTTGATTGGTATTGTATGAAAAAAATGTGTAAAGTAATTTCTTTTATTTTTTACTTCTTGATCTTGTATTGTATAAATATTATTAAAAAATGTATTTGATTTATACGAGATTTTTGCTAGAAATTTTTTTGTTTAGAGAATTTTTTTTTTAGTCTTGCTTTTTTCATTTTTGGATTACGTGAGTTAACTCAAATATAACCGACTAATAAATGAATTAGGTAATATCAAATTTTCATACTTGATTAATTGAACGGGTAGAATTATAATTGATTAGTATTTAAGTACGACCACAAATAATACAATCCAAAAATGATGTAATGTCACTTAATTTGTCACTCTTTGGGCTTATTTAGAGTTAGTTTTTTTAGGTAAAAATTTGTAATTTAAAAAATTTTCCAAAAAAAGTCAGAGATAAAAAATTCTTTTAAACCCGTTTGGTGTGTTATTTAAAAAGTTGAAAAAATTCGTTTATAGTGACTTTCTAGTTTTTTTTTTTTATTTTTTATGTCAAAATANTCAGAGATAAAAATTCTTTTAAACCCGTTTGGTGTGTTATTTAAAAAGTTAAAAAAATTCGTTTATAGTGACTTTTTAGTTTTTTATTTATTTTTTATGTCAAAATAAAAAAATAATTACATAAATATATAGATTATGTATGATAGTTATCAAAATATGAATTTCAAATTTTTTTTACGTCACTAATAATATTCTATGAATATAATAAACTAAAAAAATGTGTGGAATCCACGATAAAACTCTAAAAAACCAAAAGAAAAATTCGTAAAATCAATTTCTTGAATCAACATAAATAAATTTTTTTGGATTTAAAAAATTATTTCACAAGCCCGTAAAAAAGTCAAAAATTTTACTCTAAAATCCTTAAATACTACATATTTAAGCTAATCCAAACAAACTTTTTTCTTTTATAGCCCTTATGTATAGCTGCATCAGCTTCTTCTCAATCACACATATGTGTGAGATGTGGGGTTTAACTCGATTAGGTAAGGAAGCTATGAGGCAGTTGTTGGACTGCACAGGTAATAAAGTACCCCAAGAAACATTAAGTCATGTGTGATCTAATTCACTTAAATAGTAGCCAAATAATTAATACTACAATTTTCAAGTTTGATGGCATTTCAATGCTTGTCAGTACGGCAACAATATAAACTCAAAATGTCATAAGTTCTATGTTCTGTCGCGTGAAAAATATGCACGCGCCATAGAGGAGAGTGAAGTTTACCAAATCAGATTGAAGGGTGTCAAAACAATCTGAACCCTACATTCCTGTGGTGTGGACCCCTTCATATAGGTCTACATTTTTGTCTCCCACCTATCTACGGACTACAGAGCTGGAAGCCACCGTGATGTTAGGGTGGACTTTAATGGCAGTGTCAGTTTTTGACTCTACCTCCTCTGAAGACTAGACTGCCATGCCCAAATTGGTCCAAAGGTGTCAATTTCACTTGGGTCCCCAACTGTTCCACTCATTAAGCCATTGTTTTGGTTGAATTTCAGAATCAATTTTTTTTTTTTAGAAGATTTCAGTCGCACTCCTTTTGCTTTACTATATCTTCAAAACCACTTTTTTTATTTTTTGAATTATCATTGACACCCCTGTTAAATTAAAAGTATTAACTAGAATATAATTTTACAAAATTATCCATAATATATTTTAAGATAAATTTCATCCACACCCACTCTACATATGTATATCTTTAATGAGAATCTCTCTATTTTTTAAATTTTTTTACGTTCTAAAATTTGAGCCAATTAAAATTTGGCTTCAATCAAATTTGAATCAACTCGAATCGACACAAGTTTTAATAAATAAAAAAAATATAAATTTTGATCAGCTTGAAGTAAATTTTAATTGGCGGACACGCATAACTAAAATCTACTTGAATTTTAATATATATATAAAAAATTTAATAGGCTCAATTTTTAATAAATAAATAAAATAAAATTTAATCACTTCAAATTGAATTTTAACCAATTCAAATTATAATATGTAAAAAAAATAAATTTTAATCACTCGAGTTTTATTTGAATTTTATATAGAAAAATTATTTAGGTTTATGTAGGGGTAATTTTAGTATTTTAGATTAAATTTTTTTGTTAGAAATAGTAGTTTAAAGACAGGAGGTATCTATGATGTTTAAATAGAAACTAGAAGGGGCGTCAGTAATAATTTGGATAACAAATGGGATGTCCTTGAAGATATGATAAATTAAAAGAGGTGTAATTGAAATTTTTCCTTTTTTCGGTAAGGGGGAAATCTTTGCTCTATCCATAAAAGTAGAGGTGTGTTTATGTCGTTTAGAGTAAAATAGAAGATAAATTTTGAGTGCATGAACCGATCTCTTAATTCATACACCAGTTAAATTAGGATTTGTGCTTCGATAGAGATTCAAACTCACATGAGAGACTTATATAGGATTCTTCCAAGTAATTAAGGTCCGTCCTATCAGCTAACTACGTTTTTTGTCACTCAAAAAACCTAAACTCTTAACTTCAAGAAATCAAAACTTTCGTGAGTAAAAAGGTACTATTGGACTAAAGACCTTTTGATAGAGAACCAAGAATATTTATTTGAACTTAAATTATTAATTATTATTACAGTGAAATTTACAAGCAAATTTCACTCAACATCCAGGTTTGTTGTTAATCTAATATTAGCAGTGAATTTGATAATCAAATTTAGTCAATAAAGTGAATCGAAATTGCATTATTCTTTGAGGAAAGTAAATTGTTATTTGTTTTCCAATATATTTTTGTATTTATGGAGATTAGCATATAAAAAATGCTGAATTCATATTGGATGAGATGGAGAGATAGACCACATAAAGTAACTCACATTCGCAAAGGATTGAATCTCTCTTCACTGATATATTTCTCCTCCTTCAGTAATATGCAAAATTTCGAAACACAAAAATATTTTATTTCGAAATTATTGAATAAAATTATAGGTACTGAAAATGGTGGAAATTTTATTGCAACCCACCAAAGTATCCCAAACTAAATTAAATGCAGTGGCACATATTATATTTATTACATTATTTATGAAGTTGAATTTTATATGAATATAGAAAATTAATTACATGTCCTTTTATTAAGTGAAACTTTAAATGTTTTTCAAAAAATATGTATGGTGACATTATTGCCAATATTTAATTTTGATCAAACCCATATCTTTTATTAGGTCAAATCTAATTAATTACAAATCTACATTCAATTTTGTTTTGTTTCCATGTGAAAGTTGTATAAAGTTTTTAAATGTTTAACTTAAATGAACGTATAACGCATAATCGAAATGAATGATAAATGATCATATAGTTGATCNTGAAAGTTGTATAAAGTTTTAAATGTTTAACTTAAATGAACGTAAAACGCATAATCGAAATGAATGACAAATGATCATATAGTTGATTTCAAATAATTGGGACGAACTTAATTTGATTAGTCGATTTGATTGGTTTTATGAAAACTGTATAAGAGCTTCTGTTTTGAGAAATTATTTAAAAGTGCATCTTGTAATTCTAACCAGACACATGATTCATAGCATAAATTAATAATATGAGAGATCCATTTAATTGGTAAGGTATATTTCAAACCAAGTTTATTAAATTGAAAAATTTATTACTCCCTCCGTTCCTAAATATTTGTCGTTTTACACAATTTTAAAATTAGAAAGANTGGAAATTTTATTGCAACCCACCAAAGTATCCCAAACTAAATTAAATGCAGTGGCACATATTATATTTATTACATTATTTATGAAGTTGAATTTTATATGAATATAGAAAATTAATTACATGTCCTTTTATTAAGTGAAACTTTAAATGTTTTTCAAAAAATATGTATGGTGACATTATAGCCAATATTTAATTTTGATCAAACCCATATCTTTTATTAGGTCAAATCTAATTAATTACAAATCCACATTCAATTTTGTTTTGTTTCCATGTGAAAGTTGTATAAAGTTTTAAATGTTTAACTTAAATGAACGTAAAACGCATAATCGAAATGAATGACAAATGATCATATAGTTGATTTCAAATAATTGGGACGAACTTAATTTGATTAGTCGATTTGATTGGTTTTATGAAAACTGTATAAGAGCTTCTGTTTTGAGAAATTATTTAAAAGTGCATCTTGTAATTCTAACCAGACACATGATTCATGGCATAAATTAATAATATGAGAGATCCATTTAATTGGTAAGGTATATTTCAAACCAAGTTTATTAAATTGAAAAACTTATTACTCCCTCCGTTCCTAAATATTTGTCGTTTTACACAATTTTAAAATTAGAAAGAATTGGGGATCGCTTTATCAATTGTCATAAATTCAAGTATAACTCATTGGATAGAAATGACCTCTTACTTACACACACAGGGTAATCTACCACTGAATAACATTAAGAAAAAGTATATTAAAAAAATGCCTAAATTCAATTTGAACATCTGTTCTTGATAGAATCAAGAGGAAAGAATATCATCCAAGATTTTTTTTTTGGGTTAACCTAGTTGTTCCGATGGACCAATACAATACATTTTCCCAAGCATTTATCGCACTAATTTGTCTCTCCATATAATGAAATAAATCTATGGACAGTAACCATAAGAGATATGCACCTATGAAATATTTGAACCTTTAATCTACACTTTTTGAGGTGTTTGTCAAAGGGTTGAATTATCACTATATTATCTCCTCGGAGTTAATATGACCTAAATTCAAGTTTGATCAAACACCCTCCCCCAACACACACCAAAAAAAAAAAGCCCTTCATTTTAACTAGACCTGGACTCTAATATCACTACCCTATGTTATGAAAAGTTAAAGAGTCCAAGTTTGTCATAAGCAGTGGTGGAGCTACATGTAAAGGGCCGGCGGCAGTTACCCCCACTGAATTTTGAGCAAAAGTTTATAGGTTCAAAACTTTAAAGAATGTTGCCCCCATAAATTCAAAAGTTTACATGTTATTCTCATAAATTCTTAGAAAATTTATATAGTGTTCCAGTTGTTTTTATTTTTGGTGTGTCAATGCTCCACTCGCTACCTTAATTAATCTATGAAGACATATTTTAATTGAATAAAACAGATGTAAAATACTGCGACGCATACATATTAACCAAAGACAATACTATCTGAATTGATATTGATTTCTTGATTTTGACGTAATAGTTAAGTCTTAGATCTTAATATTTTTCTTATATTTTAGCTTAAGAATTCTTCATTTGAAAATAACATTCAATTCAATCATCTTTAACGAAAGTTCGAAAATATATTTATTTTTTTAATACCATTTGTTTAAATTTTTTGCTCATATTTTTGCCTCTACTAAGATAGATATCTGGCTCCGCCCCTGGTCATAAGCCATTGTCATTTGACCCTTTCAGCTTCTATATACACATCATAAGTGTATAATTTAAATCTGGTCTAAATCTACATCATCTATGATTGTCAATTAAGTGTATAATTTTCCCATCCTTCTAATTACATTCTTTTAACTCATGGTCACAATGTAAACTTGAGATGCATATAACCACACATATCAGATTAACTTAAAAAAATCAAGAAAATTATAACATGCGGATCAAATTCAGACAAACATATACATCATGAAGGATGAGCGAATTTTCTCTTTTCATGTAACAAAAATTATACTATTTGACATATTTTCGGATTGTGTGAGTACTAAAGTTTAATTGGATTTAAGATCTAAATACTTATGACCTTACCTATTTGAACAGGTGTGAGGTTTTAAAATTGTGACTGTTTAAGTGATTATAATAAAGCGTAAAGTTACATTTAAATTCTTTTCTATGCCTTAGAGTTCAAGAATTTTAAATAATTTCCTAACTAACAGTGTAATCGATTGAAACGTAAGAAAGACAACTAGAATGCAAAGTAACAAGTAGACTAAGTTTGGAAGATAAAACAAGTATTGTACTTAACATTAAACAAAAATAGTAAAAATCACCAGAGTGAGGGAGTACAAGAAAAATAAAGTTGTTTGAGAGTAAAAATAAGTAAGTATAAGGTTCGTTGACTCTGTGTAGAATTTATTGTATTTGATCATAGATCTCTTCACTGTAGCCTGACCTTTGTTATTTATAGGGATAACATTCAATTGTCGATGCCATCTTTTTTGATCATGACTATAATCATTACTAATATCTTGAAATGTATAGACATGCGTTGAACCGTTTTTAACTAACGGCTCATAATGTCACGTATTCTCATTCCCCAGGATTCTTACAATTCTACTTCTTTAACTATTTTNTTGAAATGTATAGACATGCGTTGAACCGTTTTTAACTAACGGCTCATAATGTCACGTCTTCTCATTCCCCAGGATTCTTACAATCCTACTTCTTTAACTATTTCNGTAACAAGTAGACTAAGTTTGGAAGATAAAACAAGTATTGTACTTAACATTAAACAACAATAGTAAAAATCACCAGAGTGAGGGAGTACAAGAAAAATAAAGTTGTTTGAGAGTAAAAATAAGTAAGTATAAGGTTCGTTGACTCTGTGTAGAATTTATTGTATTTGATCATAGATCTCTTCACTGTAGCCTGACCTTTGTTATTTATAGGGATAACATTCAATTGTCGAAGCCATCTGTTTTGATCATGACTATAATCATTACTAATATCTTGAAATGTATAGACATGCGTTGAACCGTTTTTAACTAACGGCTCATAATGTCACGTCTTCTCATTCCCCAGGATTCTTACAATCCTACTTCTTTAACTATTTCCTAGCAATCATACACTTTTACAAACTCTTTCATAACCGTTGGATCTCTTTCACTCGTCACCCTTTAATTTTGCTATTTTTGGGTGTAAACACATACAAAATACATTTTTTGCCAGAAAAATATGAATCCCAGAATTACAAGCTAACAATAAACACACTAGTGATACCTCTTGTTCAAACACACGTATCAGACATGAAGGTTGCCCTTCAGATGGTAGACTCTCTTTTACTCACAGAATGAAATTGGATCTTTCAATATGTCGCCTCTCCACATTAAACCGTATTAGTCCCTTAAAAATAGTTAACTATAAAAAGCATTTAAAAGGAAGTCAAACACCAAAGAAACTACATTGTAATTATGATCTCTAACACAAGAAGTTTCTGAGAAAAAGGCTCAAAACAACATACAAAATCCAGGATGGGGAAAAAAGAGACAAGTGTCTCGTATCTCCTCCAGGACAAAATCAGAAAGGGATGAGTTTCCAACCATCAATTTTCCAGCATCCACTGCACTTATGTATTTTTTGAAGTGATCCCTTAAACCGATCTCTTCAAGAGTCTAATCTCAGCACTCGATGATCTCCATGCATAAACAAGGGATGAAGAAAACTTGGTTATATCAGTTAGTGTTGTAACATCCACTGCATAATGTCCTTCCGTATCACTCCATCAAACCCAAGCCTTATATGGTTCACTTTGAATGCTTCACGGCCACCAATGCACAGCTGCCTGTACTGCATGTTGGATCCAGATGGCTTTGCAGGCCGTATCATCATTGCAATTGTGGGAAAGGGTTTAGACCATATGTTCTTTGACAAAGTAAACAGATGCCTATCAGATTCCCGGTCCACTTTTCTCATACTGGAACTTTGGGAGGCCCCCGGAGTTTTCTGGTGAGTTGAGTTAGTCAACTGCTTTGTCGTGTTTATGTTTGCATTACCACCTGATGGGGGATTTCCACCACGGATCTGGGCTGCTGGTTTCATTCTGTCAAGCCACCGCAGGATCCAGTTGCCAACGTTTCGACCAACTTCAATGTCCCTTTGTTGTATACTTTGGTGAACATTGAGTGCCACATCAAATATAGCTCGTGTTCGTCTGTGACCAAAAAAAAAGCAGATATGAAATAGCAAATATCTAAGAAAACATTACGTCCCTAACTCAGCAAAGATAGCTATAAAATGCAATGTACTTGGCTGCAGAGATAAACCATACAAAAAGTTGGAAAGTGCAATATTTGCCGAGTCCTAAGGAACAAAATACCAAATAGTGTAAACCAGTAAACTACTTTTTACCCTCTTATGGTTCATCTACTTAAGGTTTAAACAACTACACTTAACCCTCCCTTTAAATTTAGGAATTAAGGACTAACAGAGGTAATCTTCTAGTATAAAAATACCCTTTATCTGTTATAATATTCCAGAGTATTTTATTCCTAAAAATTGCTCAATAATTGAATATACTTAAAAGATACAAAGATAAAAAAAACAGTTTGGTTTAGTTTAGAGAAAGAGATACGATATCTATATATATGGATATAATGGTTATTTTGGCATGTGAAGTTATTAAAAGTTTTGGCTTTTGACCAACAAATTTAGTAAAAAAATTTAGTGGGGATACTTTATTCCAAAACCATAGGGGGTGAACTGTAGGTTTTCAAACCATGGGAAAGCAATGTGTTGGTGGTTAAAACCACAAAGGGGTAAAAATAAGTACCCTAATTTTTTATTAAATAGCACTATAACTCGAGTCCTTTGTGATTTAGTGAGGTTCCATTTGATATTATTTCATAGGAGGGACTTAATTTTTATTCTCATACAAATGTTTATTTTCCTTACAATAAAATATTGCATATGAAAAGAAAATGAATGACCATTCCCTGTTAGCTGAGAATCCTATTCGTACAAGTAATATTTAGCCACGGAGGCTGTGTTCATGAACTCCATAGTTGATTGGCAGAGACCAATTGCCATTGTTCCACGTTTGCAGCTTCAACATGTAAACTATATAAATTAGGAAGGCCAGCCTTTATTTATCGAACACCTTGCCAATATCACCCCCTAAAAACACCATGGGATAGCGATATATTGACATGTCTTCCCCAAGACTCTGTTATAATTTATTGGGTTTTCTCACATCAGCATATCTGTATCTTGGGTCAAGATGGGCTCATATCCTTTTTCAAGATAAAGAGTCTAAGAGTTAACACATAAGCATAAGCACTCCAACAATACATAACACTAAAAGCGATATATAACTTAGTGTCACGGGGTTAAATTTCTCACCAAATTTTTGCCTCGTGATGGCACTAAGATCCAACACTTAGTCTCAGCCAAACACTCAGAATGCACATAAAATGCACATAGAACAGAGAATGTACAGTAAATAAACACACAGGCAAGACACACAGAATTTACAGGCAACAACCAAACCTTTCTTTCTCAATAAAGTATAAGGAACTCAACCTTGGTGTTTGTTTACAAAAACNCTTTCTCAATAAAGTATAAGGAACTCAACCTTGGGGTCTGTTTACAAAAACGTGTCACTCTCTTGTTGCACTATAGACCCCAAACACCCTATTTATAATATTCAGGGTGGCAGTTACAAGCCCAACTGCCTAGGCACATGTCTGTAATTCAAATGCTACCAGATGCCTGCTGTGATTGGATGACAGGGAAGTTATAACTGGTGTCTGCATGCTTGTCTGAATCTGACAGAGATTCTACATGCAATGCACTTGCCAGAAAATTGTCCAAAATTGCCCAGAACTGCCACCATCTCCAGNTCTGCATGCTTGTCTGAATCTGACAGAGATTCTACATGCAATGCACTTGCCAGAAAACTGTCCAAAATTGCCCAGAACTGCCACCA
Source organism: Ilex paraguariensis (assembly GCA_963454935.2). NCBI lineage: Eukaryota > Viridiplantae > Streptophyta > Magnoliopsida > Aquifoliales > Aquifoliaceae > Ilex > Ilex paraguariensis. The sequence goes on along the minus strand of CAUOFW020006168.1, from coordinate 3,846,103 downwards.
TCTGCAGAGCACATGCCCAACTTCCTCACATGTTGTGCATGTGTCAGGAGCCCTTAGCATCCGAATTGCATTACATTCGTGCCTAACTATGGCCCAACCCATGGCTCATTACTCAAGCTAGCATAGCCCCACAATTCAAGCCACCTGCTTCCTTACTTGCATGCTGACTTGTGCCCACATGCCCATGTGCATGGACTGCCTCCCTCAGTCATGCATGGGACTTCTGCCATTTTGGCTAAGGCATGGGTGCCTATGGGCGAGGCTACCTGATGCCGCTAATGGCTAAGGGGGTAACAAACCACCCCCACCAGAAGAGCTCGACGTCCTCGTTGAGAGGTTGTCCCAATACCCCTTGATCTGTTTCTCAAACTTCCAAAGAGTCACATCTCTTTCCCAACTTGCGTCTGCCTTGGAACCCCCTTTCTAATGCACCAGAAAATCAATCCTGCGATTCTTCTTACTCTGACCTATGGTCCGATGAGACAGAATCTTGTCGACCTCTCTGTCAAACTGTTTCCTAATGATAGGTGGAGCCCTCCTAGCTTGCTTTCTTCCAGCATTCAATAAGTCTTCCTTTAAAGGCTTTAGAAAACTCACATGAAAAGTTAGGTGAATTTTCAATCGATCAGACAGCTTCAAGCGATAGGCAACATTTTCGACCTTCTTCATCACCTCAAAGGGGCCATCGTATTTGGGAATCAGCTCACGGTGTACTACCTTGTTGTTGATCCTTTTCCATAATGCAGGAGTCAATTTCAGCAAAACTAGATCACCAACTTGAAATTCTAGTGGTCTGAGGCTTTGATCAACATACTTCTTCATTCGTCGGGAAGCTTTGGCCGAGCTGTCCTTTGCCTCGTCAAGCAACTGCTACTTGGAACAGGCAAACCGATATACAGTAAGACATTTTCCTCCGGTCCTCTGTTTTACCATTTCATGGGGAGTAAGTGGCTGATGTCCCATAGCCAATTCACAGGGACTCATTCCTGTTGCTGAAGATCTATGCAAATTGTAGCAAAACTGGGCAGTGTCCATAAGCTCCAACCAATTTTTCTGACTTGTAGTGACATAGTGCCGCAGATAGTCCTCCAACAAGACATTAATCCGCTCAGTCTGTCCATCAGTCTGGGGATGACTTACGGTAGAGAACTTCAACTCAGAACCCATGAGATTGAACAACACCGTCTAGAATCTGCCAGTGAACTTGGTATCACGATCACTGACTATATTTTTAGGCAATCCAAAGTACTTCACAACGTACTTGTAGAACAGTTATGCAANTGAGATTGAACAACACCGTCTAGAATCTGCCAGTGAACTTGGTATCACGATCACTGACTATATTTTTAGGCAATCCAAAGTACTTCACCACGTACTTGTACAACAGTTATGCAGCAACATCTGCTAGGCAAGCATGAGGTGCAGGAATGAACACCGCATACTTAGAGAAACAATCGACCACCACCATGATCGAATGCATGCCATCAACCTTTGGTAGATTGCAAATGAAATCCATCGAGACTGACTGCCACGATCTGTCAGGAATGGGCAGGGGCTGAAGCAAGCCTGCTGCCTTCTTCTTCTCAACCTTGTCAAGTTAGCACACTAGACAGGTTCTGACATAGGCTTCAACATCGTCTTCCATCTTGGGCCAGTAATAGAAGTGAGCCAGCAATACAAGCATCCTCTCTACTCCTGGATGTCTAGCCCACTGAGAGTCGTGTGTCTCACGTAGCAACTCCAGTCGTAGTTCCCCTCCCGTAGAAACATAGAGTTTGCTAGTGAAAGCATAGAGCAGATCATCATCAATCCAGTATCTACGCACCAGACCTTCGCCAACTTGCTGCTTCAATTTTCCGTAAGCAACATCAGTCTGGGCACGTTCCTTGACTCTTGCCAGGAAGTCAGTCTGCACACTGGACAGTGCAGCAACATATTCTTGGACCTCCTTCCTACTCAACACATCAGCAACTTGATTTTGTCTCCTAGGTTTGTGTACCCATACAAAATCAAACTCAGCAAGAAATTCCTGCCATCGGGCCTGTTTCGGGGTTAACTTCTTCTAGGTCTTGAAATAAGTGTTTGCCACATTATTTGTCACAATAGTGAATTTCGTTCCCAACAAGTAGTGTCTCCAGATTTCAAGGCAATGCACCACAGCAGTCATTTCCTTCTCATATGCTGAATATTGCATCTTTAAGTTTTCGGCTTTCAAAGGCAACAGGGTGTCTCTCCTGAACAAGGACTCCTCCAATGGCGTGGTCAGAAGCATCAGTGTGCACTTTGAAAGGCAGATCAAAGTCCACCAATCTCAGTACAGATGCAAAGGATACTGCATACTTCAGCTTCTCAAAAGTTGTCTGACAAGCATCATTCCAATTCCACTTTTGGTCTTTCTTCAACAAGTCAGTCAGGACATTGCACTTCTTTGAATATTCTTCAATGACCTTACGGTAGTAATTGGCTAGGCCAAGAAACGACCTCAGTTCAGACACCTTGGTTGGTGCAGGCCAATCAACAATTGCCTTCACCTTCCTCTCATCCATTCGGATTTTGCCTTGGCTAATGTAATGTCCCAAGAACATCACTTCTTGGCGACAGAACTCACATTTTTTCTTTTTGACATACAACTGGTGTTCCCTAAGCCGTGATAACACAGCCCTCAAATGATGTATGTGATCCTCCAGCATTTCACTATAGATTACAATGTCATCTAAGAAAACAACCACAAAGACATCAATGTAATCGTAAAAAACATCATTCATTAGATTACAGAAAGTTGTCGGGGCATTAGTGAGCCCAAACGGCATTACAAGAAATTCAAAAGAACCATAACGCGTCACTCACGCAGTCTTTGGCTCATCCCCTTCTGCAATTCTAACCTGCCAATACCCAGTCCTCAGATCCAGCTTTGTGTAGAAAGTAACCTTGGATAGTCTGTTGAACATATCAGCAACATTNCAAGATCCAGCTTTGTGTAAAAAATGGCCTTGGACAGTCTGTCGAACAGATCAACAACATTCAGAACAAGGTACTTGTTCTTGATAGTCACCTTGTTCAAGGCACGATAATCGATGCACATGCGCAACGATCCATCTTGCTTCTTCTGGAACAGAACAGGGGCTCCGTATGGCGCCTTGGATGGCTTCATGCTGCCAGAATCTAACAACTCGTTCAATTGCTTCCTCAATTCTGTCAGTTCCATTGGCGACATCCGGTAAGGGGCACGGGCCAGAAGCTTTGCACCAGGCTCCAGTTCTATCTTGTGGTCAATTACACATTTGGGTGGACGATTCTTGGGGAGTTCAGGGGACATAACATCAACAAACCCGACCAGTACATCTGCCACAGTATCAGGTACTTCAACCAGCACATCTGGTTTGATCTCCACCAAGGCTGCAAGATATGTCATCTCGCCCTTCTCCAACCCAGCATTTACTTGCATAGCGGACAACATTCCCACCTTCCGCTTTCCATCTTTCTTACTTTGGTCTACCATGACTGCAGGCACAAAACAATGTGTTTTCTCATCCGTGATCAGCACTTCGTTCAGATGTGGCATTAGTGCCACTTTCGTTATAACAAAGAATTCATTCCCTAGGATGACATCAAAGTCATCCAAAGGCCCAACCATCAAACTCATTTGGCCTTCCCACAGACCCACCTTTAGGCGTATTTCTGCTGTACCATGTACTGGCATTGCTTCAGAATTTACTGCCTTGAGTTTGCTTGAATTCTCTCACAATTTCAGGCCAAACTTTCCCACCTTTCTCTGGGCAACAAAGTTGTGGGTGGCTCCAGTATCCACCATGGCCTGAACTTCCTTGCCATTCACCCAAACCTGAACAAACATGAGGCCTTTGCGGGGTTGCTGAACTTTGCTTACAGTAATTGCGTTCAGCAACCGAAGAGGGTTAACTCGGGTAGGATAATCATCATCACTGTCATTCTCACTTGCAGCAACAAGGGCACTTAACTTCTCCCTCTTGGGGCAGTCTTTGACACGATGGGCGCCACCACAGAGAAAACAACCAGAATCAAAAGTTTTCTTCTTCTAGCTATTGTCTGGTTTGTTAAAGTCAGCAACGTTCTTTCTTTTCTTCCAATCCGCTTTCTTTGCGTCTTTGGAAGTGTCAGCCTTATCTTTTCTGCCGCCACCATCCTTCTTCTTTTTCTCAGGAGGGCCTTGGCTGCCGCCCATTTTGAAGTCAACAAGGCCATCTGCTGTAGAAATNTTTTTTCTTCCAATCCGCTTTCTTTGCGTCTTTGGAAGTGCCAGCCTTATCTTTTCTGCCGCCACCATCCTTCTTTTTTTTCTCGGGAGGGCCTTGGCTGCCGCCCATTTTGAAGTCAACAAGGCCATCTGCTGTAGAAATGGCAATGGGCAGATCACATACCTTTTGCCTTCGCAGTTCAGCCTGTGCCCAACCTTGCAATCCGGACATAAAGTTGAAAAGTTTGTCTTCCTCTGACATGTTCTTGATGTCCAACATCAATGAACTAAACTCTTTCATGTAATCACGAACTGTTCCAGTGTGCTTCAACTTTTTGAGTGAGTCCCTAGCAATCCAAGTTGTATTGCTAGGGAGGAATTGATCCTTCAATTCCTTTTTCAGGGTCTCCCACATCTCGATCTTTGGACGACCAGCAGAGGTATCGTCCACATTCCGGGTCCTCCACCACAATTTGACATCACCAGATAAATACATACTGATGATTGTTACTTTCTCTCTATCAGGCACATAGGCTGCCTTAAAGTACTGCTCCATGTCCTAAAGGAAATTCTCCAGATCCTTAGCGCTTCGGGTGCCTCTAAAGACCTTTGGTTCAAAGACTTTAATATTTGACGATGTCTCGCCCACAGTAGGACGAGAATTCATGGCCCTCTTCACCATGGACACTTCATATTCAAGATCCTTAAAATTCGTTTTGACAGCGTTTGTGAGAGACATGATATCCTCCATCATTGTTACAATCTTTGCATCGGTGTCAGACACATAACTATCAAAAGTCATTTGTAATCCCGCAATCTGAATAACGTGCTGTTCCATCTGCACAGCCACGCTGGTTGCATCATTTGTCTAAGGGGCGCCCAAAAAATCTTCGAGACGGGCAATACGTTCTCGCAATTCAGTAGCGTTTCCACNTTTGTAATCCCGCAATCTGAATAGCGTGCTGTTCCATCTGCACAGCCACGCTGGTTGCACCATCTGTCTAAGGGGCGCCCAAAAAATCTTCGAGACGGGCAATACGTTCTCGCAATTCAGTAGCGTTTCCACCAGTCATGGTCGTAAACTGAAGCTCTGATACCAATTGTCATGGGGTTAAATTTCTCACCAAATTTCTGCCTCGTGATGGCACTAAGATCCAACACTTAGTCTCAGCCAAACACTCAGAATGCACACAAAATGCACATAGAACAGAGAATGGACAGTAAGTAAACACACAGGCAAGGCACCCAAAATTTACAGGCAATAACCAAACCTTTCTTTCTCATTAAAGTATAAGGAACTCAACCTTGGGGTTTGTTTACAAAAACGTGCCAACTCTCTTGTTGTACTACAGACCCCAAACACCCTATTTAAAATATTCAGGGTGGTAGTTACAAGCCCAACTGCCTAGACACATGTCTGTAATTTAAATGCTACCAGAGGTGTGCTGTGATTGGATGACAGGGAAGTTATAACTGGTGTCTGCATGCTTGTCTGAATCTAACAGAGATCCCACATGCAATGCACTTGCCAGAAAACTGTCCAGAACTGCCCAAAACTGCCACCATCTGCAGAGCACATGCCCAACTTCTTCACATGTTGTGCATGTGTTAGGAGCGCTCAGCATCCGAATTGCATTACATTCATGCCTAACCATGGCCCAGCCCATGGCTCATATTCAAGCTAGCATCGCCCCACAATTCAAACCACCCGTTTTCTTGCTTGCATGCTGACTTGTGCCCCCGTGCCCATGTGCATGGACTGCCTCCCTCAGTCGTGAGGGACTTCTGCTATTTTGGCTAAGGCATGGGTGCCTATGGGCGAGACTATCCGATGCCAAATGCTGCCAATGGTTAAAGGGGTAACACTTAGGTACAAGGAGTCTGAGAACCATAAGATGAGTGGGACCAACTGTTAAGGGTGGCGTTTCCTCTCAAGAGCCTACATGACTCCGTTCTGGAGAAAGGTGGAGGAGCATGGAATCTTAGCTTCAAGGGGAATGGTTCAAGTCCAAGACCTTTAATGAAGCACACTTACAAAGTAATCTAACCGTCAGCAGTTATCACCTAAACAAGTCAAGGTTTGCAAAAGGTAAACACCGGAGTTGGTAGTATTATCGACATCCTTGAAGAACACAGCTTTCTTAAGTAATTGGATGTGGAAACTTTAAGAGAGTATGCTAGCTTAGATTAGACTACACATGTTATGTTACTGATGATGAAAGTCAATCCATTCAACATTATTTGCCTAGATGGTGGGTGGCATGGGAGTAGTGAGAAAAGAATATATGTCAAGTCATTTCATATTGCAACTCATTTTATTATTCTAAATATCATTCGGGTTTCTAGTGCCTCAAAGACTTTCCTAGACAAGGGCAATATGAAATAAACATTAAGAAGTTTGATAATTCATTTGTTAAACAATGTCAATTAAACATAATCAATTAAACATGGTAATAGGCTAACCCTGCAACTGAAATAGACATTGAAAGAGTCAATATTCGATCGTGAAAGCTTTCTTTTTTTTTGGCGAAGTTTGAGACAATCCAAACCGAAATGATAAAAGAAAAAACAAAATAAAGATTATAACGCAGTATTTTCTATCAATTATTTCTAAAAAGAAAAGATATGTTTAGTTATATATCCAAACACTATTTATTCATCTCCACATCAATTAAGTAAAAGCACAAAATCTTCCTTTACTCAGCAATCTTTCATTTGTTATGACCCATTTCCATTAGATTCTAACAATACACATACCCAGGTTGAAATGGGAATGACCAGTCTCATCACAAACCATAAAGACACACTTAACATTACAGAAATTTTCCACATCATCATTAAGACATATCCCTCCTTCTCTTATTGAATCACAAAAATCAACTAAACTCGATTGATAAAAATACAAAATCAAAACAAGTGATCGGAAACAGTAACAATAAGCGAGAGAGAAAGAGAGAGAATTAAACATACACTACCGTACCTTTGTACAAATTGACGGGCTTTAAGGCGCTTAGGGCTTATGAGCCTCCGTTGAATCTTCAGAGCAAGTCTGTAAGTTCGTTTCAGACCCAAAAAATACGCAGTTCCTAATGTGATCTCCCATAGCACCATCGTCCCCTTCTCTCTCTCTAAATCTCTCTCTGCATATATAGGCCTGTGCATATATATGTGGATTTTTCGCTGTTCTTCGTCACTAATTTCTTTTTCGTTTATCGCAAGTCACCATCGATTCTGGGAGCCGCCAGGATATTCGATCTGCGGGTGACGAGTTCTATTAGCTAAAACCCACCGTTGCCGGGTCTTGAGGTTATCACTGACGTCATCAGGACCGTTGGTTACAATTGTAGACAGACTAATTGGGCCCACTGAATTGGGCTCTAAGACAAGATTGGAGTTTGGGTTATAAAGGCTAGTTGTACTCTATTGAATTGGGTTTGAGCCCAGAATTGAGTTTGGGTTATGGTTGAACTAAGTTTCACTGATACAATAAAACCTTGATGATTATCCTATGCTTAGCTTTTGAATTTTTCCCCGGTAGCCATTACGAGCTCTGAGTTACGAGCCTAAAAAATTGTTTGAACTCGATTCGTTTTCTCTTTAAGTCGAGTCTTATACAAATCGAATCGGAGTAGCTCAACTCAATTATCTGTCCTACCTCTTAACTAACTTGAAGAGGAGTTTGGGTTATGATTGGACTAAGCTTCACGGATAACAAGAGTTTATTCAAACAGCATGCTAGCCTCCTCCTTCTTCTTCTTCCTTTTCTTCTCCTTCTTTCATTACAATTTTTTTTTTCTTTCTATACCTATGTGACAAAAAGCCAATGTAGCTTGCTACTAGGAAATGAAATTCAAATATGGCATAACAATGTGAAAACTTAAACAGTTTTTGTGTGATTCCATTCAAGATATTTTATGCAAGGAAGGACTGCTCATAAAATAAATGGGTGGTCCCCTAAAGTACGCGCTCAATGTTAACTTTAATTGTTCAATTCTCAATTGGTAGGGTGTCAAGCTCTCAAGTGGCAACATAATCGGTCTTTTCACTTTATTTAATGGACTGAATGACTGATCTTTCTTTTCTCGTATCCATTTCCATTTATTATTTGGATGGAAGTTTTTGAAAACATTTATTTATAAATGAATTGACAAAATGAAAAGTTGAGAGATCACAAAAAGACATGTATACTTTAGTAGCTATTAAAAGAGTGTGCGAAGAGATTAAACATAAAATTTTTGACTTATCAAATATTAGACTCAATTATTGAATCACTATAAACGTATGTAGAGAAATTCGTAATTTGGATATTACTAACGAAAATTGGAACGATACAAAGATAGTAAATTATAATATTAGAATCAAAATTTTTGAGTGTTGAACAATCGAATCAAATGAACTGTGTGCACTTCGAAGAGATATAAATGTCCCACTCACTTTCCACCGAAAGCGCCCATAGCTTGCGACAAAAGCACGGGGACACCACCGTTGATTCAAACAAATAAGAAGGGTAAAAATGGAATAAATCAAAGAAATAGCAACCTCAACAACAACGAGAGTCGCACACTGCCCCCCCCTTCTCTCTCTCTCTCTCTCTCTCCTGCGAACATGCACAGGCAGTCTCTGGGATCACCTACTTCGAAGCTCCACATTCATGGCGCTAAAGAAGTAAAATTCACAGCAGAAGAGGCGGAGCGTAAAGATCACGCGTCTTCAGCACTTATAGACAGCAACGATGATGAAGACGACCACAAGTTACAGAAGAATTCTCATAAATCACCTGAGGCTGAGAGATACATACACCTCATTCCCATTCTCACCGTCCTCTGTTTCGTCATCCTCTACCTCTCCTCTCACGATCCCTCTCAGAGAGGTAATTAAGCCAAAATCAACGGTCTCGATCAAGCATTACTGTTTTTCAACTCGATTCTCTGCATTTCTGAGTTTGCTTTCCTATTCAGATTTGGCTCAGTTCAACGGATTTAAGCGACTGTCGGAGCCGATAGGTATAATCGACATGACATTTTCGTTGCTTATTGTGCTTTTTCTGCTTCATGTTTTTTGAAAATTTTTTACTATGCATTTTCTGAATTCTGGCAAGTGTTTTTTCTGTGTGTGTAGATTCAAGGCTTTTGGAGGTTCAGAGCAGCCATGTTTTGGCGATTCGAAGCCTGAGGAATCTTCTGGAGATCAATACGCAAGCTCCGAAAAATCGACTCCATCGGAAAATCGGCGATTTCTAGTGCGCATTCCCTGGTTCTTTTCTTTCTCCCTTGGCTCCATATCTATATTTGATCATCTCTGTCGTTCGAGTTAGTGAGTTCGCAGGTACGGCTCCGTCGGTGGAGCGAATAATGTCATTTCAACTAATTTATTGACTTTATTTATTAAATTAATTTACTATAATTAATTATTTATTTTAGTTCATCCGTATGAGTGTTCGAGTTTAAAGGTCCGACATGATTTATCAAAATCTCAATTAATTCTTACCTTAGTCTGTTTAAGAAGAGGTCATTTATATTAAAATTAGGATATTCTTCGATTATTTGTAGATTTTATTAAATATTAAAAATTAATATTAATTCAACAATTATACTAAAATTATATTATTAAATTAATAAATTATATCTAAATTCAAATCACATTATTTTTTCCCAATTATGCATGTCAATTTGTTGTTTTGTCAAAAAGCAGCTTGACACGTATGCACCTCTATAAGAATGTTCAACAATTCTATTTCAACCAAAAATTTAGACCAAATCATAACTCAAATGATGTGAAATTTAATATATTAATATATTGATTTTCATGATTATATATATATATTTTTCTTTTTTTTATACTTTCATTCACTTCGGATGCCCTTTTATTTTAGATTACCAATAAAAATGTGACGAGAAGAAGAAAGAGCGTGATCTTGAAGATCAACACATTGATTTATGAGGTTGTTGAAAAACTTATTTTCTATATGATTTTGTATGTTTAATACTTCACCATCTACCATAACACGAGTTTCAATTTAGCAACCATAATCTCTTCTTACGTCCCTTAAGGGATAATCACTTTTATCTATTTAAAGATATGTTTAATTCAACTTAAGTCACGGTGGTTAGTCGCAAATCTGAATCCCCTATAATAAAAAATTAAAAAAAAAATAAATTTAGCAACCATACGAAAATTTGGTAGAACGTGAGATGATGCATCGGTTGGTGATTTGCAAGATAGAGCATGGATTAGAGTATCCAAACTTGTTCCTCCCTTTGTTTATTTAAAATGGGAGATGGAAGTTTTAGGCTTTATTAGAATTGTAAATAAATTTCTAAAATTAATGCAGTTTTTTGACTTTGTTTCTCAAATAAGGTAACTTCTGACTTATTTTTCATTTTTATCGTGTAATGATATATTCACCGAAAAATAGGACAAAAAATATGGATTCAATAATGTGGCATTATTGTAATAAAAAAAATTTAAAATTTTGAATAACTAAAACTGGGATCAATAGCACCAATAAAATCACATCATTTGGTCCCATAGTTGTGGCAGCGTGACCAACGGTGCCAGTGTGTGTTTGGATTAGGTATTAAGAACGATTGAATTGGATAATTTCATTCATTCCATATTCAATTGGATTTTTTTTTTAAATCACGAAATAGGTGGGTTGATTTAGAAGATGTATGTGCAAATAATAACAATATTCATGCAGGCCTAGATTATTTTTAAGTGAGTGTATTAGACCTAAATTGTGTATCCAAAATTGGAAAAAAAATGGTATAAAGTGAGCCTAAAAATTATTTAATACAATCTTCATTATTAATACCTAATCAAAACACAAGTGTCGGTATGGGAGTCTCTTTCTTAGAGCATTTCTAACAAAGTTTTGTATTTTAGTTATCCAAAAGTATAATTTTTTTATTTTATGTACTCACTTTTTTAATACATACTCAAATATATCTTCTATATTTTAATTATTTTTAAAAAATATTATTTCTCATGTACTTTTGCTGGGACTATTAAAGCAAGAGAGAGAGAGAGAAAAAAAAAAGATGGAAAGATAAAGAGTGAACAAAAAAAGTGGAAAATAACAAGAGGAGAGAGTATATATTTTAAACTATTTATACATAATGCTACAGTGATATTTTAAATATAAATCATCACTATAACAAAAATATATTTTACTTACTCTGATGGTCCGTTTGGTACGAAAGATGAAAATAATGAAGGAAGGAAAAGTGAAAGGAATAACTTTTTCATTCATAAAAGAAAGAAAGTTATTTTCCCTCTTTTTTGTTTGGTAAGAAGGATAGAAAATAAAAGGAATATATTTTTCATTGTTTGGTATTTGATGAAAACTGAAACAAAAAGAAAAACATATATGCTCAATTTATAAATTTACCTTTAAATATATTAAGTGAATTTTTTATTACAAATCAATCCTATTAATTTTGAAAAAGATTTTAATTCCCTTTATTTTTGTTACGAATAAAATATATCCAATAGGTAAAGGGTAAAAATGTCAATTTAAAAAATTATTGTTTTGCCTTCACTTTTTTCCTCCATTTTTTGTCCAAATTTAAGCTAAAAATATTTGGTAAGCTAAAAAGATAGAGGTCCCTCTCCCTCTTACTTTCTACTCTCTCATATTTTCTTTTGATACTAAACCATGGAGACATTTTTCCTCCCTGACATTCCTTTTAACCTTTTTTCTACTGTACCAAACAAACTAGGAATATCTTTTATTAGAACATATTTTTAACTTTTAAATAATTAAATTTTAGTTATTTTTAAATTTTACATCTCTTGTAGTTGTTGGAGATGCTCCTGGTCGGGTAGGCTCCGATGACTTCGCCTTAGAAGGGAATTAAAAGAGGAAACATGTTGTGTGTGATTATTATAATGATGTTACATGGTACCATTTGTCATGTGTAAGGGGAAACATGGTGTCGATGATCATTATAATGATGTTACATGGTAACATCAATTGAAACTAACTTAAAATATAATTATTCTAGTAAACTAAATCTAGGAATCTGAAGAACTTAACTTATCACAATAAAATTATCCAAACTACCAAATCAAAATAATTTAGTCTAATTATAATGGATAACTACAAGTCTCAATTCCAATTCTACAAATAAAAATAAAACAAATGAGACGACTACAAGTCCTAATTCCAAATCAACATATAAAAATAAAACACTAGAGAGGACTACAAATCCAAATATTAATTAAATATATATAAAAAATAAATCATAGAAGAGGACTATAAACCCCAATTTTATTTCAACATAAAAAATAAATACAGGACTACAAATCCTAGTTTCAATTCAATGCATAAAAAATAAAATAAAAGAGATGATTATAAGCCCCAATTTCATATTTTCAATTCAACATGTAAACATAAAACAAAGAAGAGGGCTACAAGCCCCAAATTTAGTTCAACGTATAAACATAAAATTATACTTAGTCCCCAATTTTTTTTAAAATTTCAATGGGGCAGCTAGATCCGCCACTGAGTCTATTGATAGAAGTCCAGCTAAAGCAAATGATTTCCTATGTGAGTGAACTGTTGTTTATATTTAAGTATTAATTTGTAGACATATAATTAATACATTGTGACTTGAATCTCAAGCCTTCAAATCGGGTACATACTATTTACATGAAAGAATAAAATTATATACATTTAATATTTCTTAAACAATAATTACTGCATGTTAATCGGACAATGTAATTATTCTTGTCATAACTAATGCTTGAAGACATGAGAAAATATAAAGTTTGAGCGCTTAAAAAATTGATTCCCGAGTATATGAAATAAAAAAATTTCATTCCTTCATAACATAATTTGAAATTATTTTTACCCCTTAGTTTTAAAAAAATTGAAAAGTTTTCTCAAAATACATGACGTTAAAAAAATCAATGTGTATAATATCATATATGAATAATGTCTAAAATAAAAATTATATTAAGTCATAAATTAATTAAAAATAAAATAATTTAACTTGTGATAGAAATAAGTGATGTAATAAAAATTGTCAAAAAAATATATGAGATATATTTTCAAATTATTAACTCTCTCTTATTAGATAGACAGAAGTTTGATTTTGCAAGGTGTTTTTATATGGGTCGAGTGATTAAAGTTTGATTTGTCAAGTCATTTTCTCGTTGGAATAGATTCTTGGTAATGGTTTGAATTCTTGCATATTCAAATTTAAAAAAAGAAAACTCTTCTTTGTTTGAAAATAGGTTTGATTTGCTTCACCTACGAGAATTTCTACTAATTCTTGTTTTATTCGTCAAAGCTCATCACCTTGGGCTTCCCTATCCATGTGGCCGGCCAATCCGTGACAACCCCACAACTCTTGAATGCTTGATGACTGATCTGATAGCCATTTCATGGTATAGCTTGACAGCAAATAGGTTTTCTTTGTTACAAAGTCTTTAAATTTAAGTCGATTATTCTTTTAAACACATGATTGATAGGTATGATGTATCCAAAAGTTTGTATCAATCAAACAGGTTTCGGTCGGTTTGTATTTTAATCCCAATAATTATAAGCCATGATGTAATGTAACCAACGATTTGTATCAACCAAAACACAACGGCTACGTTATGCAAAGACCTCTCTCTCTCTGCATCATTTGAAAAATAAATCATTGGATTCGGTTGCCTTCAAAGTGGCCCCTCACAACCAAAAGAAAATGTGGCCCCTCCACTAAGCTTGGTAATTTTGAACACAACTCATAAACACCATACAAAATTGATGTACAATTAAATTCAGTATTAGCAAGTTTTATGATAGATAAATGGGTCAATTACTGTGAACTTGAGGTCAACTGCACATCATCCTTTCAATAATTACGAGTTGCACTTAACTCCCTCTTACTTGTGAATAAAGTGAAAATTTAACAGGATTTGCTGATTGTACATGTGTTATGAAATAAATAATTTATTTCCTAAATTAAAAAGATATATTACCAGTTTTACCTTTCATCCAAATTTTCAGCCCCTTTCTTTCTCCAGCCTCTTCACCGGCGCAATTCACACCACCACTACAACTGCTGCCCCCTTCTTTCTTCTCTCTAACCCCATAGTTGTTGCAACTTCCCCACCCAAACAACTCACGTTGTTATAACTCCCTCACTCAACCTTCCCAATGTCAATACCACTCAACCACCTAACCCACCCATAACCACTACGATTCCCCTACCCAAACCCACCCCCACACTGATGCAACTTTTCTAACTCACAGCCACGACGATTCTCCCACCTCTCGCTGTTGCAAATCTCCCATCTTTATAGCCGTTGCAAATCCCCCGAAATTCGCATCCGAATTGAACAACCTTTTAATTTTAGACCAATCTTTGATTCTAGTTTTGATTTGAATGTTATTTTTTTGAGTTTGATTATGGTTTTTGACGCAATGAATGTGCAATGGTAATGTGTTGGTGGATGTTGTGTGGGAGGGGTGTGCCAGAGGAGCTTTGAGCTTTTGACTATTGTGTCAATGGGGTTTTGTGGTATTTGGGTTGGTTATGGAAAGGGGAGTTTCTACTGGGGTGGGGCAGTGATGGTGGCTCTGGTGGGGGTAGGGCAGTTGTTGTTGTTGAGAGAGGGGCGTGCCTATTTTTTGGGGGTAAGTCGTTGGAATGGATGGCATTACAATGGAAATTAAAAGAAAAATAGAGGGCTTTTTTGTCTTTTACAAAAAATCGTTAGGTCTATACAACGATTTTAAATTTAACTGATCTTAAATTTAAGACGATTTTACCCCAAAATAAATTGACCCACCAAACATAAAGATCAATGTGAATTTAACTAATTATGATTTAATTACAACTTATGCATAACACAAATCAAATTTGAGTATACAAAATTTAACATGGAAGTTTCTCAGAAATCCAACAAAATTAACATGGAAGTTTTGTCACATCCAGGGTGTGGGTTCCACTCCAGCGGCAGCACCACGGGGCCTGTCATAACGAGTGGAGCCTTCTGTGAGTCGTGACCCACTACTAGGTTATGTTACTTTTGGACACGTCCATGTGGCCGTGGTCCCTCTACCGTAAGTATCTAGGAGTGGAATAATCCATGTCTTAGTCGATTATTGCGCTTGATTCACATAAGATCACCGTACTATGTGCACTGTGGGCAGGATAGCCGAGTTCTTATGGTTCAATAACAAGGTAATAAATAGAGATGTGAATTCATCGGAATAACTACCCATCCATATAATGCAATAACTATTCCATGTATAGAAATAAGAAACACTTTATCCATTGGGTTTTGAGCAATTCTATTTGAGCCTTATTTACTGAAGTAATTATTTCTTATCATTGGATTGATAGTGAACTCTAGTATATATTGAGATCCATAAATAATTTAATAGTTGTGATAAACTAGATCAACAAATTATATGAATAAATAAATTTCAAATAATATTATTATTTGATTATTTCTCTTTGATACCATGTAACGATAATAACATAATATTACCATTAGATCACAAGATGCGGCTAATTCCGCTACGCCCGTTGATGATAAGAAACATCCAAAAAGGACTAAAAGCTATATTAGCCCAACTATTGTCAATATTTTTTTTGGGATTAATTATTCTTTTCACCCGTAAAGTATTGCCCGATATTCATTCAGGACTTTAAACTGTGTGTGAATTTTATCTTCAAGTTTTCGACATTGGTCATGTCATATTTAATTCGAATTCCGACCAAAACATATCCCCGAGAACTAAATTTCATTTTGAAATTGTCAAAATGTTAGAAACATTTCTGTTTCCGTGGAAATCGAAACAAGAAAACAGAAACAAATCATTGATTGAATATCAAAATTCTTATATTTTTGGATGTTTCAATAAGTTTCGAGGTGTTTCGGAATATTTTGACGAACATTTCAAAAATAAATTTTAAATTTTTCTTTGTTTTCATGTGGTTTCCAAAATATTTTCAAAACATTACTAAAACATTTCTGTTTTCAAACATACCAAAACTATACACCTAAACAAAATTTTAATCCTTAAACACAACTTATCTCTAAATGAATTCCCACAATAGCATAACCAAGCAAACCTAATCATAAAAGGTCAGAGAAACAGACTAGCTAAATTGTGGCTAAAGAAAAATTCAAATCGATTTAGCATTTAGAGCCTAAATGTAGAGCCAACTCTAACCCTCATAAAAGTTCAACTGGCGTAAAATTAGTCAAGAAATTGAATGCAACGAGGCCTGGTTATTCATAGCATGCTTGTTACGTGCACACTTTTGAGGAATTTAGAAAATAAACAAAAAATAAAATTGGAGAATAAAACCTGCTTCGAGGAGGTGAAAACCTCCAATGGCTAAATTCAAGAAACTCCGAATCTCCAAAACTTCAACAAGAAAGTTCAATACAATATTCAACATATTCATTTCATTGATAGAAAAACCTTTAAATACAAGATAATAAAACTATCTTAATAACTAACTTGACCCATGACTCCACTTTCTTAATAATCCTGTAAGAAGCTACCTACAAAAATACTCCACTACTAACTTATTTGCAGAAATAACTCCCTAATAACTACATCAAATATTACATAAAAATATATTAAAAATATGTAGATAACAATGCTCAAAAAAGTGAACATGAAGCTTCAGGACACGGGTTTACCCTTAAGGAATTCAAATCATAAATTGGGTTGACTTGTTAAACCCACTTAATAAATAGACCACACATGAACCGAGCTTATTTTGACCTGAGTTACACGACCTAAACACAATAATGCCTTGACACGAAGTCACATTGTATAGGTTTATCGTATCAGTTTCGGGTCATAATCAAGTTGACTCGTCAGATCCATTCAATAAATGGATTGTGTGCAATCATAACACAGTAGAGGTACAATGTGTCTATATTCACCACATCTTACTTAAATGGTGGAGTAGGAAATCAAGACTGTAGAATCCAAAAGTATGGACAAACAACATTGAAAAAGCAGGTAATTAGAGGATCAAACCTTGAGCTGGTGCAGGCTTAGAAGGATGCTGCTCACTTAAATCAGAAGCTTTAGGAGACTCGGATAGGTGAACCTGAGCAAAGTCATCAACCATTTTCCTTCTCTGTTCATCTTCAGCAATTCCCACCTTCTCTTTCGTCTTCTGACTGACTTCGCCTGCTGCCTTAGCAACTTTATTAAACGCACCTGTTACCCAAGAAGCCCCAGTAAAGACGTACTTGTTCTTCATTATGGCCGACCCAGCACCACTGACTGTTTGCTCGGCTGTTGAAAATGCCGATTTGGCTTTCTCAGAAACCTGGAGTTTCTGATCCACTCCCCGAACTTTGTCATTCACCATTGAAGTACCAACGCTCACCTTCTCACTAAACCCAATTTTTTTGTCAAAAGAGGAAACTTTAGCACTTGCTGTTGAGGTCAACTGGTGCTTCTCGTCGAATGACTTAGCCTTGTTGACGGCATCTTTACCTAAGACAAAACCCTTGGCAAGCATGCCACTGACTACATCTTCTGCCTTTTGAAAAGCCGATTGAGCACCACCTGGAGTTTTGTTTTCTGTTGCCTGCAGAGATATGAGCAACTACGAGGTCTTAAATACTTGTGTGGTAGCAAAGTAAATCATAAGCTATAAAATGATTTCTTACAAGGTGTGGTTCTGAAGCAGCAGCCGGAAGCCGGTAATCTGGATCCAGAGTAACGGTGACAGACATATTGACTATTGTTGCACCCTGAATAGCACCATAGGCTTAAGTGAAAATCGTTAAAATAGTGGAGAATGTGGAGATACACTATATATAGTCTATAGAACTAGGGATAGAATGATATCAAATAGAATAACTGATATTGTATGTGATAATGTCACAATATATAAATGTCTAGAAAAACACATTAAATGAAGTTATCTGAATCTATGAGAATGGCACTAACGAAGGTTGCCATATAGTATATACCATGGAATTAGTGATAGAGATGCTATCAAACAAAATAACTAATTATATAAGTAATAGTGACACAAATACCAATGCTTCATTGAACAAATCACTTCTTCCTCCTTTGCCAAAAACCTTGTTTTTCTTCTTAAAGAGAGAAATATGGCGGAAGAAGGGGTAGCCCGGGGGGAGGGTGTTTGGCTGCCCATGTCCCTCAGATGGTGTTCGGGGATATTGGAAAAAGCCTTTCAGATACAATAATGAAAGAGCACTGTTGCACTTCCACAACATGGGAAAGGTCATAACAAAATAACTAATTATATAATCCTAGCACCAACAAACTGCCAACCTGTGTGGAATATCTTGTCCCACACCTCCTTCTCCATATTAGTAAGAGTCTCCTCCTATTTCAAAAATAAAAAAGAATTACTATTCTAGCTATTCCAGAAACAACATATTCTTATTCGTGGCTTCAAGCTTCCCAAAACTTGGCAATCCTGCTGCTCTAGCTTAGTTATCACTTTGTGGTGTCTTAATTCAGGTCCTTCGTGACTAATCCTCCAGAATGTAACATATTTTAACAGAGAAGTAGGCCTAAAGAGATTAATGCTTAAAATGCATCACAAGGAAGGCAGCTTATCAAGTGAAAAAGGCAAATTTCCTCCTTAACGTTTGAGCACATGTATGAAACACGATCATAGACTACATTCCAAAGTGAACATGTACTAAAAGAAATTTTGTTCAAGCAAAGATGCTGGAACCTGTTTATTTTCATCATTTCATCTCACATTTTGGATTATCAATCAGGTGTACCAGAAAAATGAACATCGAGGGTAAAGTATATAAGAGAAAAGANCTAATCCTCCAGAATGTAACATATTTTAACAGAGAAGTAGGCCTAAAGAGATTAATGCTTAAAATGCATCACAAGGAAGGCAGCTTATCAAGCGAAAAAGGCAAATTTCCTCCTTAACGTTTGAGCACATGTATGAAACACGATCATAGACTACATTCCAAAGTGAACAAGTACTAAAAGAAATTTTGTTCAAGCAAAGATGCTGGAACCTGTTTATTTTCATCATTTCATCTCACATTTTGGATTACCAATCAGGTGTACCAGAAAAATGAACATCGAGGGTAAAGTATATAAGAGAAAAGAGATGTAAAACTTAGTATGACATAATGAGAAGTGAAATTACCGAAAGAAGAACCGCAGTCTCTGCTCCTTGTGTATCCTTGAAGGTTACAAATGCAATTTGAGACAGCTCTGTGTCACTGAGTAACCATAAGATAATATTGGCATTAATCTAATAAAGAAAATGATAAAGTGGAAGGAAATTTTCAGATACTAACCTCTGCAGCTCAACATATTCAATATCACCAGAAAAAGAAAAGAACTCCCTGATATCTTGCTCAGATGCCCCTAAGGAAACATTACTGACTTTGGCAGTTCTTATCTGCTGGAAAGGCCTAACTCGTTAGCATATTTGGGGCGGTGGTTCCATTATTTGGACAAAATTTATGATTCATGCAATCCAAGGAAAGATTATGATCATGGCTACATTTGAAAAAAACATGGTCGTTATTTCAAAAACATCATTTTGATGAACAAATCAAGATTTTTTCTACATAACAACCACTAACACCATCAGGATTTATAAAATTATGTTTCCACAAGCACAAGCTCTGAAAAAATTGTGTTATGTAATCCAAGGAGTTTTTCTGCAGAAATTCTACTCGAGCTTTATCAAACAACAATGTCCTTTCAACAGTTGCCTAATTGGCAAGGTTTTTGGGGCCAATCTTATGCAGCTTTTACACTGTTACAACTTACAACTAACTCAGAGATTCTAGAATGACAACTACATCAATCAAAAAGGTCACCAATTAATGCGAAAGCTTTCTACATTTCATTTCATAAAAGAAGGATAATCAATGTTATAAAATTTGAATCGTTGAAACAATGGAAACAAGGCTACGATGACTACAGAACTATAGGAATGCGCTATGCAAATGACATAATCAACAAGTAGAAACTTCGTAGGCTCACTTCCATGAAGATCTATCAATTTCTCAGCGGGATGTTTCTTTCAATAAGCAACAACTTAATGGACATCAATGCCAACAATTTTCACAGGAGTATTTCACCTATCTCTTAGTTACTAATCTTTGTCCAATAATATATTCCAAATACATTTCCTACGTAAATACATTAGATTGGAGTATATAGAAGAACGAAAGAGGATTACACAAAAAATCAATGTTATAGGCACAAAAAAAAAAACAGATCTCTGCCAATTCAATAGTAATTCGACACTGACCTCAAATTCAACATCAGATGTAAGCACACAACAATTAATTGTAGCTCGATATTTTCATGACCCAATCAATAAAGTTAACAGCACGAAACACTTCAATCAAATACATACATATATATAACATTGAATCCTATGCCAAAGGCCCAAAACGAGAGAGGATTGCGTTAAAACAGAAACAGATCTATAACACTCCAATTTTAATACCACGCTAAGCTCAAAATCAACATGAAATGTAAGCACACAGCAATTATATATACCTCGTATAATCTCCCGAAATAATGAATCAAGGAGAACAATACAAAGCACTCTAATCAAATACATGGCTATATATGCACACATATATGTGTGTGTGTGTAGATATATGGCACAAAAGAAACGCAAATGTGTAGAGAGAGAAAGGTGAATGATCAGAACTGACCGACATCGCAGCTGAATGAAGTGCTACTCTGAGTGAAATGGAAGGAAAAAGATCGATAGGTATAAATGCAGAGAGAGACAGATTGGGGGAAGCGTTGCGGAGGAATTAGATGCAGGCGAACGGCGAGGCGTCGACGTGATTAACGGTTATGGTCCGCGTGAAAGCGGATATTATATCTTAAGAAGGATTTTTCAGACTCTGTACCTTGAAAGTTTTTAAATTTTTTGCTTTGTATTTTAGAAGATTTTTCTTGAATTGTATTATCAATGTATTAGTACTATAATATCGCTTTTTTGTTAGTTTTTATTATTTTTTTTGTCAAAANATTACACAAAAAATCAATGTTATAGGCACAAAAAAAAAAACAGATCTCTGCCAATTCAATAGTAATTCGACACTAACCTCAAATTNGATTACACAAAAAATCAATGTTATAGGCACAAAAAAAAAAACAGATCTCTGCCAATTCAATAGTAATTCGACACTGACCTCAAATTCAACATCAGATGTAAGCACACAACAATTAATTGTAGCTCGATATTTTCATGACCCAATCAATAAAGTTAACAGCACGAAACACTTCAATCAAATACATACATATATATAACATTGAATCCTATGCCAAAGGCCCAAAACGAGAGAGGATTGCGTTAAAACAGAAACAGATCTATAACACTCCAATTTTAATACCACGCTAAGCTCAAAATCAACATGAAATGTAAGCACACAGCAATTATATATACCTCGTATAATCTCCCGAAATAATGAATCAAGGAGAACAATACAAAGCACTCTAATCAAATACATGGCTATATATGCACACATATATGTGTGTGTGTGTAGATATATGGCACAAAAGAAACGCAAATGTGTTGAGAGAGAAAGGTGAATGATCAGAACTGACCGACATCGCAGCTGAATGAAGTGCTATTCTGAGTGAAATGGGAGGAAAAAGATCGATAGGTATAAATGCAGAGAGAGACAGATTGGGGGAAGCGTTGCGGAGGAATTAGATGCAGGCGAACGGCGTGGCGTCGACGTGATTAACGGTTATGGTCCGCGTGAAAGCGGATATTATATCTTAAGAAGGATTTTTCAGACTCTGTACCTTGAAAGTTTTTAAATTTTTTGCTTTGTATTTTAGAAGATTTTTCTTGAATTGTATTATCAATGTATTAGTACTATAATATCGCTTTTTTGTTAGTTTTTATTATTTTTTTTGTCAAAATTTAATCGCACTGAAAAAAAAAATCACATTATAATATTTTTGATACATTAAAAGTTAAATTTAAAAAATTTAATCTTGTAAGTATAAAATAAGAATTTTAAAATGTTTCAAAATTTAAAGTGCAATTTGTTCTCATTAATAAATTATAATAAAAATATTATATATTATATACTATAGCTATTAAATTCTCTACAATCTACCTATATAAGGTTGTGCCATTTCATATGGCCAATTCATGATTTTAAGATAAATAGAGAGAGTGAGAAGAGATAAAATATATATTAAATAAATTAATTTGACGATTTCAAATAAATTTGATTATTAATACCTTTTTTAAAACTAGTAACATCACACCATTCTATTTTAGTGAGAAAATAAACAAGTACGGAAGGTTGTGAAATTGAACGATGAGAGAGGGCTCCTTCCTAAGACGTCGTTTCACGTGGTACAATTTTGATTGATTATATGGGAGACCTTTGCGTTTGTCGAGGAAGCAAGATTGGTCCCACCATAATTTGTCTTGAAAATGGGGTCCGTTCATGTCCAAAAAATGGTATTGATTTATTTGGGTTTTAGATATTATTGTTTTTTATTTTAAATATTATTATTATTATTATTTTATTTTTAAAATATTAATATTTTTTATTTTAAATATTACTATTTTTCTCTCATATATATATATATATATATTAATGAGCACTCCATATGAAACAAAAAATTTATTATTTTTTATCATACCTTTACGGCCAAACCTTGTGCAATCATAATACTACTGGATAATTTCAATTAGTGTTAAAATGATATTTATTTTTATTTTAAATAATTAAAATAATGATTAAAATTTAAATTTTAAAGTAATTTAAAAAAATATTAAGAGTGATTACAAAAGATACAAGTAATATTTTGATTAGAATTAATTAATTAAATATTTTAAAATTTTAATAATTTAATATTTAGAAAAGAAAGCATTTTCAATGCTCTCATCTCTAATTTATTTATTTTATAATATAGTGGAATTTACTACACTAGAGAATTTTAAAATAATGAAATTTATTAAATTTATTTATTATTTTATAATTAATCGATAAATATCATCAATTACACCGAATATTTACTCTTCCATTTCCAAAATTCTCATTCATCCATCAATTTTCACCTCAATTATCGGACTCTTTTCCGCAACCTTTTTGCGCCTCCAACCCTATCACCCTCCAATTCACTGCTGGAAGTTTCCCCCAATAACCTAAATTCCTCCAACCCAATTTCTAGGGTTTTCGGAAATTTCCAGTCCTCTCTCTCTCTCTCTCTCTCTCTATACGTATATTTATATTGAAAAAAAAATTGAATTCTCTCTGTACTGTTTGTTGGAGAATAGTTAGGGTTTGGGAGGTATGAGCTTTCAAGACCTTGAATCGGGAAGGGCATTGGGTTCGCGGAGGGATTACATCAATGGCAAACAAGACCCAACGCAAGCCGTGGCTTCGGGAATTTTTCAGATCAATACTGCGGTCTCAACGTTTCAGAGGCTTGTGAATACCCTTGGAACGCCGAAGGACACGCCTGAGCTCCGTGAGAAGTTGTGAGTGCTCATCTGTCTTCAATTGTGTCGAATATGTTGTTTGATTTGCTGGGATGATCCTGAATTGTCGAATTTTTGGTTTGATTTGTCGGAATTGGCATTTTTTTGAGTGAATGGCTTTAATTGACATGTTCTTGTGGTGGGTTTGACTGGGTTGAATTTCGTTTTTATTGGTTCTGCTTATGTATATTTGCTTCTGATTGGATATGAACGAGTTTAGAACGATACTGTAGTGGCGTTTCCTGCCATGTTAATATTTGTCTGATAAGTAAATTATTTGGAGGCAGATAGATGAACTGCGAATGGAAATTTGTGGGAAGCTATGTATTGATTCAAAATTAACAGGAAAATACTGGTATATAAATTCTGGTTTGTCTTAGTGAATTTTTTAATTAAGTGGATATCCTGCTATAGCTTGAGATTCACGGTTCAAGTTTGTTGCTTTTGAATTATAGCTGCATTTATGAGAATATCATCCGCTCTATTGATGGATAAACTTAATAGAAGATGAAACAGATGGAAATTTTTAAATTTCTTGATGAAGGAATAATGGGAAGAGATAAATATGCGTAGAATTTGATGCTTTATAGTTATAATAGTTATACATTTGATTATTTTCCCTTTCGAACATTGGCTATGAGATGCTCGTTGCATGGCGGGCTTTCGTCTTCTTAATGGACTCTACACTGGTTTTGTACAACTGGCAGGCACAAGACAAGGCTACATATTGGGCAACTGGTGAAGGATACATCAGCAAAACTTAAGCAAGCTAGTGAAACAGATCATCGCGTTGACGTTAGTGTAAGTTTGTTCTTGAGGTCTCTGTCTATATTGTTTGGAACTAGTTCACTACATTTCTCGTAATCACCTTGCCTCATCCTTTTATGTTTCAATTCACGGAAGTTCCTTGTATTGTCCCCCACAATTATAAATGGGTTATGTTTGAGATAATTTGAGATGTTGTGTACCTACAAACACATGTGGTTGTTAATGGAAGTCCTTTGTAGTCAATTCTTTTATTAGCTTAATAGTTTTAGTTTAATATGACTAGTGGTTGAAATGTCCCTCTTTGGGTATGTGATGCTTAATGCCTTCCTTTTACCTGCAGGCCAACAAGAAAATTACAGATGCTAAACTTGCAAAAGATTTTCAAGCAGTTTTGAAAGAGTTTCAGAAGGCTCAGCGGCTCGCAGCTGAGAGAGAAACAGCATATACTCCTTTTGTTCCTCAAGCTGTTCTTCCTTCCAGGTAATCATAGTTAAGGACGTTGTGGTCATATGGTTAGGATCAGAAGTGTTTATTTGTATGGGAATGTTCAAGGGAATGCTTTCAATGAGTAGCAAAGGGAAGTTTGCCAACTTCAATTACTAAATATGAGCATTTCCAGAAATCTTCTGGACAAATCGCCGGAGTGATTAGTTGATACTATTGTTGTTGTTCTAGGGTTCTCTGGAATTTCTCTCTCTCAGTTTTCTATGTTGCTTATCGGTTGGCATTAATTGTTTTTCTGTGAACAGCTATACAGCCAATGAGATTGATATATCATCAGATAAGAGTCTTGAACAGCGTGCTCTTCTTGTGGAATCAAGAAGGTGAGTTCTGCTCACATTGTTATGCTGTGCAGGTATATTTATGTTCCTATTAGATTGATATGCATTGAACTTCTCCAAAATTAAGATACCTCTTTCTCTGATTGATGCTTTTCCTCATTATTGTTCACAAAATTCCATCTGGACAGATTTTTTTTTTTTTTTTGATCTTTAGGATGACATTATCCAAGTGCTTTCTATGCTGATGAATTTTGCTGAATGGAGGAGAAAAAAAGAAAAAGGCGGGGTCAATGATGCTATGCATGACATTGTTGTGCTTGACTTTGTGTTTCAGTGACACTACTATAGACGAAGCTCCTATTGTGCTTCATGTTTCCCTCTGCTGCGTGATTTCTGTTATAACTCTGTTATCTGTCGAGTTAAGATGTTGGGTATACTCGAAAGCTTATACCAGGAAAGCTGATGTGTCAAAACTGTTGAATAGTATTTAATGACATGTTTCTTCACACTGAAATTTCGAAAGGCAATGTTCCTCATTTCCTTTTCGTAAAGATACCTTCCATACGAACAAAAAAATAGTCAAAACTTAAAGAGACTGACTTCTTATTATTTGCTCTCCAAAAAACTCCCAGCCTCTCACCTTAATTCAAATCTTTTACAGGAGGACAGCAATGCCATTTCTGAACGTTGTTCCAAATGCTACACCTATGAATATCATTTTCTCTCTCTTGCCTATTCTTACATTGTCGAAGCACAAATAATTTGTTCTTTGTCATCGCTTTCTTTTGCTCTTCCCTTCTTTACCGTCCTTTTACAAGCCTCTTCTCCTTCTCCCTCCAACAATCTTCCCTGTCTACACTACTGATATAGACCGAATTACTTATAGACTTAGACACACACATTGCATGTGAGAATGTGTCATACTTTTATTAGCCACCTCCGTCTCATTCAACGACATAATACCAATGACAATAACAAATTAAATCGATCTATTACAATGGCACCTTGATGCATTTAAGATGTTGGCTGTTCGAATTGATTTTGCACAAGCCATGGGCGACAAACTCGACGTGCGGAAGCCCTCCCTTGCCAATATAGCTTTCTCATTTCTATGTGAACTCATTAGCTAGTAAATACCCGTGTTTCTTCCTTCTAAGCAGGATCGAGTTGAAGATTTGAGAGTTCAATTCAAAGCTTAAGGATGTGAGTCGAGTCAATTTCGCTTGGTTGTTGAGGAAGGAAGAAAGAAAACAGAGAGAGAGAGAGAGATGATGGTACAGAGATCAGTAGGGGGGGGGGGAGATACAATAGCTTTTCTTTATTTATTGGGACACGAATAACAGCTGCATGACTTTGATGGTTTTCAGGGCTAGACTTTCAATTATGGGCTAAATGCTGCATTCACATTATATTATGTTATTTGATCAAAAGTAGACAGCTTCTTCAGATGATACAGTTCCTCTAGGTTAATGCCCCATAACTTGTTTGACTGAAATGCACCTCAAATTTGATTTTCACCATACTTCAGTGAACGTCCAATTAATTAGTAGACTCATCAGTTGTACTCTCCTAAACTTTCATGTGATTTGTGCTGCAGACAAGAGGTTTTGCTATTGGACAATGAGATTGTCTTCAATGAGGCTATTATTGAGGAAAGAGAGCAGGGAATACAAGAAATCCAGCACCAAATTGGTGAGGTGAACGAGATTTTCAAAGATCTTGCAGTGCTGGTTCACGAGCAAGGAGCTATGATTGGTAACTCAGGCCTTCTTCTCTGGGACCGCTTTATGTATTTTAAATATGCCTGCTTCACACTACCTAATGACCATAAAAATTGTTTCAGATGATATTGGCTCCAACATTGAGGGTGCTCATGCCGCAACTGCACAGGGAAAATCCCAACTTGCCAAAGCAGCAAAGACCCAAAGATCAAACTCGTCTCTGGTAATCTATAAGACTTCCTAATTCTTTATTTGGTAGGGGAAATAAACAAATGCGATAGGGTGAGGGTACCCGGTACCATAAATTGCGCGTGTTGTTTCTAAAGATTGCACTTCAATAGTCTCTAATGAACTTGTAATTTGAAAATAATGTTGATCAATCAAGATTATGAATTATAGAAGGTGAAAGGGGGGTGTGATTAGTTCCATTATCACAGCGTAAAGATGTTGCTTGGTTATTGCTACCATAGCGAGTCTCAGTCCACTGTGTTGGCAACTCAAAAGGAGCTCAATCATACGCCTTGGTCTTTTCTTTGATGGGTCGTGAGGCACCTTTTGCTTTGTGGAACCCATTAAATGTTTTTAGAACGAACTGACACAATGAAAAAATGTCAACTTTAAAAGCCAAGGGTGTAGTTTCACCATTGTGTGTTTTTAATGCATGTCACTTTGTTGCTATTTAGTATGTTTATCTTGTTGAACTGTTCACCATTAAATTAATGTATCTAGTTGAACTTGAGATGTACCCGGTGTGGTTGTGCACTGATAGATTAATACCAGGAATCATACGAAGAGTTGTGATCCATCTTCTCCATCATGCATATATCTGATGAAACAGTTTTAAATTTTCATGCAATCAGCAGTTTTTTTGAATGTTGATCTTTGATGCAGACATGCTTGCTCCTTGTGATTTTCGGCATTGTGCTTCTCATTGTCGTCATAGTACTTGCAGCCTAATCAGGAAATTGTTTTCAGACCATGACAAAGACAACTCAGAATATGTTCGGCAACGGGAGAGTGATCTCTTAGCTGATCTTTGTTGTTTTATTGTGTTTACAATGCATTGTTGATCATCAGATTCTCTACCTCCAGTTCAATTTATATGACAATTGACTTGTGGTGGCGTTAAGTGGCTTTAATTTGGGGGTTGGGTGTGTGTTCTAGTTTGTAAATTGGTGTTTGGGTTTTGAGGGTGTGTTCCCTGCTTCTTAGCTACTGGCTGATTTGTATCTCTATCAATGGAATTCAAGTTCTACTGGGGGGTCATTGTCCTCCGTTTCGGAACATGGTGCCGTCTATTTTTACGTTAATTGATGACAGTAAACTATGACAATGTCCTTGATAAGAATGTTTGGAGCTTTATTTGAATTTGTACATGATTTGTACATTGCCTTGCTTTATTTCAAAAGTTTTTAAAAAATGGTTAATTACACTGAAAACCCTCAAAGTATAGTTTGTCTCATTTTAGTCTTTAATATCTTAATTATATCATTTTAGTTTATGAAGGATTGAGTATATTTATTTATAGTTTCTCAAGTAGATAGGGTTTAGATTGTTAATAATTTTTTATTATAAATTGACATGTAAAATCTAAATATGAGTAAAAAAATAATTTGGATAATTATTGACTAAGTTAAATAATTAGGAATTAAAAAATAAATAGACGATTAAACAGAAACAAAACGATAGATTATATTGTAATGTTTTTATTCCTTTGAGTTTTTTATATCTTTTAGGGGCAAAATGGAATTTACCCTAAAAATGAAGAGGATGAAAGATTGGCATGACGAAGTCCAACCAGAATGAAAGATAGCCGTTGAACTCAATACTGAGCCCTAAAAATGATGATTAATATGCTAAGCTCCATTCAACAATGTAAGGCATAACCAACCAGCTCTTCTGAAAACCCACTGTTGTCTTTTGTCACAAAAGGGTGAACGAGAAGCTCCTTCACAGTTCCTCTCATCCTCCAATCCTTCTCCAAACACCTCCACACAAAATTCCGGAACTCCGGTGAGGCCGTCTCCGGCATCTGTACTCTCTCTCCGAAGCAAATTGCACACATTAGTGTTGTCCAATCTGGTTTTTGTTCTTGACCGATCAACGGAAAATGACCCACATGGCATTCCAACACCACCACTCCGAGGGACCACACATCTCCTGCGAACCCATCGGAACAATCTCCGTTCCACCCCTCCGGATCAAATCTTTCTGGACTCATGTATGCACACGTACCCATACTCGAGTCTCGCTCTCTAGCAGTGCATCTCCCAACTCGACTCACCCCAAAGTCTGCAATCTTTATTTCTCCTTTGTTGTTAATCAGTAAATTTGATGGTTTTATGTCCCTATGCACTATCTGCATGGAATGCAGATAGTTTAGTCCTTCCAAGACACGTTGTGCCATGACGGAGATGAGTTTTTCCGGTAATCTCCGGCGTGTACGCAAGACGTCGTGTAGTGATCCTGCTTCCATGTACTCCATGATGAAGCAAAGATCACCACCTCCATATATATCAGTGAACCCATGATCGAAAACACCATGACACCTCACGACAAACTGCGAGTCAACTTGTCTGAGAATCTCAGCCTCTTGTGCCGCCTGCTGTTCGGCCATCGCCGCTACATCTTTGCCAAACCGGAGGACTTTCAGTGCATACACTGCAGAAGTTTTCCGGTGGCGGACTTTGTAGACTGTGCCTCCACTACCGTGGCCTAAAATCACCAGTTTCTCGAGGTCGGAGAGGTTGTCAGTGCCACAAGAGTTTGAAGTTGAGAATGACAATGGTGAAGGTGACAGGGTACGGTTCCAGAGATCAGCCTCTGGGGTTGGAAGTGGTAAGGGTAGCCTCAAGGCTTCCTGGTGCCTTCTCTCTCTTACCAAAGTCTTGTACACAGACATACTACTCTCTCATGGAACCTCCCTCTCTCTATCTCTCTCTCTCTACATCAACCTATATATAGACATATAAGCTTCAGGACCATATTGGACCGAGACGTGGATGACTGGAGACAATAGGAAGGTGACAGATGGAGATGAGGATCAAAAAATTCAGGGCAGGTGAGCTTTTCTTGGCGGTGAAATCAGCTCCTATATTTGGCTGTGAGTGGACTTAGGTTTTACAGTGAGTTTACGAAGTGCCATGTGTTTTTTTCATTCTAATTATCACTAAATTGTTTGGTTCCATGGCTAATGTTAAACATGTGATTAATTATCAAAGCGACTGTTTCGCGGTACTTAACAATAAATCAGTTTTTTTGTTTAGGATTAACACACCCACCAGGCACAACTAACTGTATATATACTTCATGAGTGAGATTACAAGGCAAGGATTGTAACTAAAACCTACAATTAAGGATTGCATTAGCCAGCCTATCTCAATATATCAGGACTAACAAAGCAGATTTGGTGGCAAAATCAAGTAACAACCAAGTTTCGACGGGTGGTTGTAATTACATATAAGGATAGAAATTAAAAGAAGCAACCGAGTAATCCCAATCCCAAGGAGTAGACGAACTATAAATCCAGATGTTTTTAAGTTTTCTAATCCCAACGTAGATATAAGAGCCTTTTGACCGGACTAAAAAAAGAATTAGTCGAGGTACACATAACTTAAGCTAGCTCGGACATCTTGACCGATTTACCATTATGATATTCTCTAATCAAGTAAATTTGTGAAAAATTCTTCTCCTCCTACCCCCACCCCCTCTTCGTCTTTGATGCTGTCAAAAGTAAAATAAACTTTCAGCAAAGAAGCATATTATTATCTGCCAAAACGAGAACAACACTACATTTTTCTTAGACAACAGTTATACTACAAAAATCCAAAATCGATATGTAAGAAGGTAAAGGTCGGGCTCAAGTCTAGACCCCCTCCTTGACTCCATCCTACCCTTACAAAACTTGGGCTAAGGGTCTTAGATTCTGTATATGTATTGATATTCTAAATCCATATACTGAGAGAGAGAGAGAGAGAGAGAGAGAGCATCTGTACTGTAGATGACCCATTTGAACAAAGCAAACATTTATCCAGAACAAAACATCAAAGTCGAAAAAAAAAATTCAAAGCACAAGCTAAGCCTTCAACACCGCCGTGTCCACAAGGTTAAATTTTCTTTAAGAAGAGGTGAAGAGAAATTAGAAGTTACAAAAGTTGAATAAAACCTATTCTCTCCATATGTGCAAAACAAAGGCAAGGTAAAAGGGTAGAAAAGGTATTAGGCTACTCGCTGCCATTTCAATGGTCAAAACAAGAGGACCAAGATGGCTAGAAGACTACTATGTATTGTTTTCAGGCTTTACCTGAGACGATATTGAGACACGTACATTTGGTAACGAGATCAGACTTTTCTGGTTTCCGCTGCAAGAAACCCCATCTGTTCTGTAAGGTGTTCCATATGCTGAGCATCCACTTTTATGATCTGCCTAAGCATTGCATTGGCTGCCTCATTCATCAAAGGCTGGTACTTAACAATCTGTCTATCCATAGGGCCGAGATGGTCATCTGAAACACTTTCCTGCTTAAGCCTCCGCTTTTTGTTCCCTTCGGTTATGCGCTTGCTGCTCTCATTCTGCTGCTGTAAAAACTGTGCCAAAAAACCAGGGCTATTCACAGCCTTCGCCAGGAATGACATCATCTGTTGCCGCTGTTCCATCCCCTGAAGTTGCTGCACCATTGTGTGCAGCTGACTATCAGTGGACTGCTGCTGCTGTCTCAACCTGACAAGCTCCTGCATAAGCACATTCTTGTCCCTTTTTAGCTGCTCAACCTCTTCCTCAAGCAACCGATGAACTCTGTCCAAGTGGTTGCTGAGGCTGTTGATCAAGTCCACTGACAGGTTTTCGGCGACTAATACTACTAAGCAGGTGCTTCTGACCTCTTAAGAATCCCTCATTTGCAAACTCCCAGCGATCTGTATCAACCTTCCTGAATCCCTGTTCGCCCGCAATTACCCCACAAAGGAGGACAACAATGCAATTGGATAACAAGATTTTAACCAAATAAACATTACTATGCGCAGCAAAAATTCAGGAATAACCACAATCAAACAAAAGAAAAAATAGTCGATTNAAAGCAAACATTTATCCAGAACAAAACATCAAAGTCGAAAAAAAAAATTCAAAGCACAAGCTAAGCCTTCAACACCGCCGTGTCCACAAGGTTAAATTTTCTTTAAGAAGAGGTGAAGAGAAATTAGAAGTTACAAAAGTTGAATAAAACCTATTCTCTCCATATGTGCAAAACAAAGGCAAGGTAAAAGGGTAGAAAAGGTATTAGGCTACTCGCTGCCATTTCAATGGTCAAAACAAGAGGACCAAGATGGCTAGAAGACTACTATGTATTGTTTTCAGGCTTTACCTGAGACGATATTGAGACACGTACATTTGGTAACGAGATCAGACTTTTCTGGTTTCCGCTGCAAGAAACCCCATCTGTTCTGTAAGGTGTTCCATATGCTGAGCATCCACTTTTATGATCTGCCTAAGCATTGCATTGGCTGCCTCATTCATCAAAGGCTGGTACTTAACAATCTGTCTATCCATAGGGCCGAGATGGTCATCTGAAACACTTTCCTGCTTAAGCCTCCGCTTTTTGTTCCCTTCGGTTATGCGCTTGCTGCTCTCATTCTGCTGCTGTAAAAACTGTGCCAAAAAACCAGGGCTATTCACAGCCTTCGCCAGGAATGACATCATCTGTTGCCGCTGTTCCATCCCCTGAAGTTGCTGCACCATTGTGTGCAGCTGACTATCAGTGGACTGCTGCTGCTGTCTCAACCTGACAAGCTCCTGCATAAGCACATTCTTGTCCCTTTTTAGCTGCTCAACCTCTTCCTCAAGCAACCGATGAACTCTGTCCAAGTGGTTGCTGAGGCTGTTGATCAAGTCCACTGACAGGTTTTCGGCGACTAATACTACTAAGCAGGTGCTTCTGACCTCTTAAGAATCCCTCATTTGCAAACTCCCAGCGATCTGTATCAACCTTCCTGAATCCCTGTTCGCCCGCAATTACCCCACAAAGGAGGACAACAATGCAATTGGATAACAAGATTTTAACCAAATAAACATTACTATGCGCAGCAAAAATTCAGGAATAACCACAATCAAACAAAAGAAAAAATAGTCGATTATTTGGTTTAAGAATAATTTTGAACATTTGGTTCACCCAACCAACAATAATTTCACATAGTCGTGCTGGACAGATGAGGCGCATACGTGTCCTAAGTTGGCTCTATCAGAACTGAAGAGAGAAAAACTTGTTTCAAACTTTAATATCCTGTATTTTGAAAATTTCAATATTTTCTTCACCCTAAATTTTCTAACAAAGCGCTGCCCTTTGACAATACCCATACACGCACCTACTACTGTTGTTATTACTATTATTATCGTTACCATCAACAACATTATTATTTATGAACAAAATTCAGAAGTGCGCCAAGAGACCCATGACAAAAGAAAACACCTACAAATGGTAAGGAAACATGTACAGCCGAAAATAAGTACAATTAGAGGTTTAGATCCCATCTCTCCCAATGCAATGTCAGCTTTATAGAAAGCCCAAAGATCACCATGTTAGCAAAGTAATCACAATTCACAAGCATTCACTTGCTTCAACACTGCATGCATGCTCCCCCTTCCCCGAAAAGAATACTTGGGCTGACAACATTGAAGATATTGGTCAAAATCTGAGAACACTATCCTCACAAAGAATTGATCGAACATCTAAATAAATGGTCATAAAACAACTTACACTAGAACACAGTTATTTTTTAACAAAGAAGTATCTAGAAAACTAGAACCACCAATGACCCCTATGCAATTTTGTAACACTTGAAGTCTAACATGAAAAAATATCTTACATTTAGCTAACCAATGGATAAATAAAACTCTTACCTGTCTGGCATTGTTGAGTACTTAAACATGGTTTTCTACAAGATTTCATATTACAACTAAAAGAACAAGAAAGTACAACCGTAATTTTCCACATAACAATCAGTCTGCCTCTTGCTTTGTATGGTTCCAATATTTTCCTTCTACCCCTTGATCTTCTTTTTTGACAATGAAATAAAAATCAGTTTCTTAGCCCTATATTTACACAAAAAAAAATCACAACTCATTTAAGCAGAACAATAAATGTTTTATGCTGAGTTGCATTACATGAGATATTCACTTGCAGATGTACATATTAAAAAAAAAAAAAAACACCTTAAGGTCCAAAAATATTGTACTCTGTAACCGTCTGACTCTCCAGGTCTTGATAGGTGTGAGTATTTGTTTCTCCTATTTTTCTTTTCCATTTATCTAGATCTGTACCCTTTTTAAACATACCCCCCCCCCCCCCCCCCCCCCCCCCCCCCCCCCCCCCCCCCCCTTTTTTTTTTTTTTTTGGG
>CAUOFW020006168.1:3725034-3810458 GCA_963454935.2 Ilex paraguariensis | reverse complement strand
CCCCCCCCCCCCCCCCGAGGCCGCCGAGATTCCTTTGACTTAATTTATTTGGTCGCAGAAACATTAAAAATGTAAGTGCATAATAGTGCAGTGGACAAGTATTGGGGTCTGTTAATGTTATTGGGGTAAATGATGTTTTTTTCCCTTCTCCCTACATAATGATACATTCTCCTTAGACTATGAACAATGACCCGCCAAAAAGAAAAAAGAAATCTAGAGCATAATAACCCAGTCATTTGGAAATTAAAACTCTACAACTCAACTTGTACTATTTTCTCTTGTTTTTCCCACCTCCTAACTCCAAACCACCGAGAGGTTAGCGGTTGGCCTAATGGGAGGTTATGGGTTTCGAACCTCGTCCCCCTCCCTATAATAGTGCATGACCCGAAAACAAAACTCCAAACAACCAATTAATCCACCGAGTAAACGGTAGTCTAGCCCGAATTCCACAACAGCCATAGAAAACAACTCATACCATTGCAAAATTACCTCAACATAACCAAACACAAGAACCCTAAGATTATTTACCAAAAACCAAGAAAAGGAAAATTTGTACGTAAGTGTTTAGCTGTCGAACGAAGCTCGAGAAGTTGTTGTGTTTGAAATACTTGGGCAAGAAGTCTCTCGCGAACTCCGATGGATCCCAAACCACGAAGCTGTTGTTGTTGTGACTCCACGACACGATTTTATCGGTGGCAGCGTCGTCCACCATATCGTAGGTCTTCACGAGGAACCGCGGTGGGGTGTTCGCGTTCGGCATCGCTGCTGGAACCCGGCAGTGGAGGATCCAGAGCACCGTCGCTGGCGGTTTTCCTGCCGCCATTAGAGGCCAATTCCATGTCGCCGGAAACCATCAATCAAGAAACATAGGGTTTTTATGTTATCTAAGTTCGTGACTTGGAGGGATTCGAAATGAACCCCATTGATGGAAAGTAAACCCCTAGATTTTACAGAGAGAATGTGTAATTACAGAGAGAGAAAATGGGTGACCGGTCACGAGCGAGAGACAGAAAAGGGAGAGTCGTGGAGTTAATGGAGAAGAGGGGGGGACTATCGGAGGAAACGGGCACGAACCGGTCATTTAGCGGGCGCGACGATTCATGGAGCTGAAATGACTTAATTGCCACTGTACTTCGGTATGAATAAGAGTTATTTACACTCCACACCCATCAAATATGCCGTTGGCAGTCTAATCTACTTGATCACCCAAATTGATATTGACTCTATTATATTTTTATTTAATTATATTTAATAATTAATTATTTATGATGTATAAAAACAAAACCAAACTATAAATAGTAAATTATAATTTAAATAAATGATAAGCAATTTGTCATTAAATAAAAAATAAAAATATATAATTGAAAAAAATCTCAATTCCGAATTTAGATACATAAATAATTTAACTTGCAACAGAAAATTTGCATGACCACAAGTGACTAAATCGTGGGATATTTTGATAAAATAAAAAAAAATTCTTATGCAATTATTAGTTGATGCACACTCATACCATTTACAATTAGCATATGAGTTACAATTGAAAATTCTGCAAGAATACCATCTTTTTAACGATATATTTCTTATCATGGAAAGTCCATTGACAAAATGAGAACAATGCCTCCAAGGAAAAAAAGAAAAAAACACCTATCTCCATAAGCTATTGTATCTTGGAAAACCCTCAAATCTTTCCCAAACAATGCACATGCATATTAATAATAAGTAATGGACTAGATAAAGTCCCAACTCTTGAAGGAGGCACATTGAACAAATTATTTATCAATGTACAATTAGTTTTAAATAAATTTATCAATCTGACAGTTTTGAATTTATTTTTCAATTTACGATACTTTTTGAAAGTGAAGTCAATAATTTCGCTTTCTCTTATACAATAGAGTCAACAAATCCATTTTTATAGTGTCCGCCTTCTTCAACAATTATGAAAACAAATTCAACAAAATTGTTTTTTTTAAAATTCTAATAAACCCCTTTGAAAGCAAATTTGTTGATTCCATTTTTACAATGTGTTATAGATTGATAAATAAGTTCAAAACTATTGTAGATTAGTAAATTTGTTTAAAACCGATTGTATATTGGTAAATAATTCCACATTGAACCCAATAGACTAATCGGTTAAATGAGGGAAAGGTAGGCAGGTAGCACAAATAAATACCTATCATCTACTTATTCTCAATTGGACAATAAAATCAGATGCTTTGGATAAACACTTAACATTAAAGGTGTCAAAATATGACACAATTCATCAACACAACACAAAGTTAAAGCGTTAGTCTTTTTTAAACCACCTATTTCGTAAACAAATAGAAACAATTAATAAATAGGTTAAACCAATTAAAAGAAATAAACAACATGACTAGTTTATATACTGATTATACATAATTCATATACGACACAAACTCGATACGACACAACTCATAAAACACAAATTAATAAACGAATTACGTATGAGTAAAATATTTTTTGACACGAATACGCTAAAATCTAAAATAAACCCACCTCACCCGACATAAATTGATAGGCCTACTTATCATGCCACCTTCAGAAAAATACATCTTACACCATGGAGGAACATACTCTATACCCCTCAAAATAGCTTATAACTTGGTAACTAATCAGATCTGAAACGTTTTAACATATTTCTATTTTAAACACCCTAAAAAATTTACTATTCATTTTATTGTGTTTGGAATCAGTGGAAAGAAGATCTCAACAAAAAAAAACAAAGGCATTAAAAATGGTTGACAAAATTGGCCCTATGGGCTCATTTAAAATAAAACTATATATCCACAATAAGATTCTCGGCTCAA
Organism: Ilex paraguariensis; assembly: GCA_963454935.2. NCBI lineage: Eukaryota > Viridiplantae > Streptophyta > Magnoliopsida > Aquifoliales > Aquifoliaceae > Ilex > Ilex paraguariensis. The sequence goes on along the minus strand of CAUOFW020006168.1, from coordinate 3,807,633 downwards.
AACAAAAGGGGGGTGGGGTGATATGGCAAAATTGGCCCTATGGGCTATCTGTATTGAGCCCTTCGAAATCTCTTAAGTGATAACTTCGACATCAAAGAAAAGCCAGAAATAATAATAAAATTCGGTTGAGATAAATCCTACTTTTCGAAAATAAAGGTGTAGACAATGAAATAAAAAGAATAAACTCAGAGGCTAGGCGGAAGTTGTTTTAACCATTACCAATGGAACACCACATATATAGGCATCTAAATGCATACGCCAGGCCAGCTCGTTCGCCACTTGGGTGTAAACTATAGGAATCTGGAATAATGCTTTAGACCCCTCATAAATACAAAAAGCTAGATCTAAACATATGGAGTGGTATTTAGATCCAAAATTAGGAGCTGCCAAACTAATTGGCCTTTTATAGTGCCCATACTTATCAACTGAGCGCCTCCTTGTACAAGCCATTTCCATGAGAAAATAAAATATATTCCACAGAGAATGAGGTACCGACACAAGACTTGCTAGCTCTTATAGCAAAAAAACAACCTAGTGCAGAAAAATTACATTAGGAATTTTAATAAGAAACTGTGTTCATGTGTGTGGTTCAACAACTACCAAAAAACACTCTGGTTATAGTTGGTTATTATAAAAAGATTAGATTATAGATTTTTAATTTGTTATGATTTTGTAATCCATCCTTTAATGCTGCAACCAAACCAATATATGTAAATTGAGAGAACTGCATATAATCAAGTACTTGAGACTCGAACACCTTTTCTGTAACATTAAAAAATACCTCAATCCCTTCGGAAAACCAAAGTTATTATGGAAACAGTGACACCTATATGATTGCAATGGTATAGGCTTTTTTAATTATGACAATGGTCGGATTTAAAGAGGTAGTTTCGTGTCCCCAATGTCTCACCTACTGGGGCATTGCATGAATCACATATTCTCACTTTGCTAAGCAATTTTTTTATTTGAACGTTAGGCAGATGTGTTGTAGATAAAAACAAATAACTACCTACATCTTCCTAAATTGCGAGGTATCACAACCTTACTTGAGCAGGACTTGTTATATAGGACTCCTACCTCTATATCACCCATGAGTTGTGAGATACGAACCTAAGAAGTTGCAGTATAAGTTATGAATGATAAGCATTAACTTGATTGGGGTAGTCCCCACTCTTGATGACTCTGAAGGTGGGGAAATATATTCTTTTTGACAAGAAAAATTATAAAAGTCCAGAACAAAATACAATATAAGATACCTCGAAACAAAAGATGGGGGTGGTGAAATCCGAAATGATGCATAAACCATTCTTGAACAGTAACCATTTGACCTGATGACGAAACCAAAACCTGAAAATTTGTGAAGGCAATTACAATTACTGTCGCATCTCAAAACACTACAGAAGTGAGTTCATTACACAACATTATTCCCCAAGTGGTGTCAATAACATTGCTGCCAATTGAACTCTTCTTGAGCTTTCTTTCTAGCTTTTGAGAAAGACTAGGTAGAGAAGGCAAAAGAAGGGAATACGCGAGAAAAAAATAAAAATGAGAACATGGTATAGAACGCAACCAACATATCAAACTTATAGGTGAGATTTTGCTTGCCCCACTAGAGAACTCTGCAGTGAACAGGTACGAACATTATTAGAAATGCAATATTAGCAGGCAAAGCAGGCACGCGGAGGAAGTATATGTTACAATCAACCAAAAAAATCAAATATTTACTCATAGGCCAGAGCTTTCTGTAGGCACCACGTATTAACATCATCGTGAGCCATTCTTACACAATTTGGCCAGTTACCAAAACGATCATGGCTCATCATGTGATGGACTCCAGTCAAGTGATGAATTCCAGACATGCACGCATGATTCAACTGAACGTTACAGAATTGATTTCATTCCAGAAGTTCTAATTTTTGGTAGATCAAATTGTCAAGCAAACACATGGAGATGATTAGAACTTCCTGAATAGTTGAATCATATTACCATTTCTTGCAAGGTTGATCTTATGGACAAGACCCAATAGATGGCGGGCCTGATCCAAATGGCATGAAAGTCGATTAGACAGGCTGACTACATGTGACCACATGTTTGCACCAGACCAAAGCTTTTACATGACTATTAAAACAGACAAAGGTGGATCTATCAGATAAGATAATGTCCAATGGTCATGAATAACTATGACCCTGTTCTAAATGCTCTTCTTTATTTTCATGAATTATTAATCATATCAACCACAGAAGTCAGCCTGAGAATACTTACTAGAGGAGTCCCCTTGGCGCCTCTCAAATAGACGAAGGCTTGAAAAATCCTCCATACATATTTGACCACTCATTCAATCTCGAGTAAATGTAATTTGAGCCAACAGAATCGGCCCAAAACATAATTCCTCCCCTGTTCAAAGCATATCAAAATATATTACTATGAGCATATTATGACATTTGGAGGAAATGCCTTCAACCTCATGTAATCACAAACCTGTAAAGCAGGAACCCCATGCCCATCACAGCAGAAATGTCCAGGTCAACTGCTTTAACAAATACCTTCAAAAAGTGCTCGGCAGGCCTCTTTAACCACAGAGAAGAATGCCATCTCGACAATATCCTTCTCCGACAATTTTGTCAACTGAGCCCAAGTTCAATCCCACAATTTAGAGAAAGAGGGAGGGAGAATAAGTTGGAAGTGATATTTATTGTTCACGACGTCAGTGTAGTTATGAGGTGGTGGGATTATATGACACATATCATTGCATCTCTTTCCAAAGTAAAACAGTGCGACACCAATCCAACCTCAAATGTGTGTGCGAGTGTGAGAGAGAGAGAGAGAGAGAGAGACCAACCTTTGGGTTAATGGTAACACCAGAAATCACCCTTGCCTTTTTTTAACCTCCGGATCTGAGTGTGCCTTGCTATTATCATCGTAGACATAGAACCCTTTGCAAGTAGCTTCACCTAAGCCAACACATTGTTTGTTTAAGAACTGCTTTAACATTTAACCAACCCGTAGACAAACAAAGTAAGAGGCTTATCAACAGCACTCGAGGTTTGAAACCCACCAAAAAAAAAAAAAAACCTGATCTCTTATCCTCTTGCATGATTGGAATTAGCATCGATTTAACCCCAGTCATACAATTTCCAAAAGAGGCATGACATGAGCTGGACTGCATCATAAACCATGAACTAATTTTCTAACCAGGCAAAAGCAACACAAGAAAAATAATGATTACCATCCAACAGAATACCTGAAAAAAATGGGCACCGATAATGCGATCATGATACCTGGTCCTCTCACCAATTAGGTCCAAGTTGACAGTGGAAGTGTTAATCGCAAGTGTGCAATCTGGAGGGCAGGGCAGTATTTTTCAAGATCAGCAAAAATTTGTTGCTTTAAAGAGACATTCTCAACGTCAGCCAGTTGCAAACATCAGGAACAAGAAGATTTCAGATGGAAAAAAGAGAACAAATCACAACATGTTGGGATATATTTGATGTGTTTCCGTAATACCTCTATGACCATGTCCACATTTCTAAAGCTTTCATAGTCGAGAACACCTTTGAGAAGAGAAAAGTTTCTCAAATTTATCTCTAGTCATTTTCCCTTTCTTGATGCGGCTTTACAAATTGGCTGAGTAAAAGGAACATCAGTAAGCAACCATTTCCTAACATACTCAAGTAGTAGACATAATCAGAACACCAATCTGACCCCACCTCTGACTCTACCAATCACAGCCTGTAGGAACTTCTCATGTACTTCTTTTAATATCACAGGATGATCACTGAGAATCAGTGTTGTTGCTATCCCAGATCCCATTAATCCTCGACCAAGAATCGCAACCTTATTTATTCATCTTGGTACCAAACATAGATCGGTAATGCCACAAACCTATTTGCAGTGTTGAGACAAAAAGAATTCGCTGAATTAATCAACAAAGCTGCCGTAGTTTAAACCATAAAGCTGAAATTCTAGTTGCAAAATCCCCGACTGTAATAATTCCATAAGATTGAGCTTCTTACTCGAGTGCTTCATATAAATCATCAAGACAATCACACAAAATAGATGTTTGACTAGAACTGACTTAGATTTACTGATATTAATCAACCCAAACGGTTTAAAAACTCCCGCAAGTGAAATCCAAAATCTAAGTTCGAAACCACGTTCAACCAAGTTGATGTTTTGTCATTAATTAATAAGAGTCAATTAATTACGGAAAAGGAAATTGATTCTTGGAGTGTTAAACTTCCTAAAATATCATGTCACATTCACGAATTATTGTCAAATCCTTGATTCTAGATCCTACCTTAGTGGACAAAAATAATGCCAGTCTTTTCCTACTTAAGTAGAAAATTAGGTACATTTAACATTCTAACTTTTAGAAAATACAAAAATATATTCAACCTTTGTGGTTCCACGTTGGGAAAAGAAGATGTGAATCAAGCTCTTGCAAGTATCTGAATGTAGAAGATCTTGGAACACTTCAGCTTCCTGCCAATGTTAGACATGCAGTCATATGGTTATGTTTCAGCCGTGATTTAATTGGAAGCAAATGAGAAGTGGAGTGGGCATCCACAAGGCCCAAACTAAGAGCTTCCTCTCCTTTAAGGCTTTAACCGGCTTTGACATCTCCCACAAAGAGAGATTTATGATCATTGATTAAACTTTTACAGCTACTACGCTAACTTTGACTAATAACATGATAAAAAAAACCCAAAACCAAGCCTTCAATACCAGCATCATCCCAAGGGACTTAGAGAGGCTAACAAGGCACAGAAGACGCTGCGTTCCAGAGATAATACGAGTCTGTGAGTTTGACAACAGTAAGAGAATAAATATTCTAGTTGCTCGACTTTATAGACAGCACATGAATGGCGTGAACATGTAACTATTAACGTGATCTTGGCAAAATATGCCAAAATTCTTTGATCTATTAGATCTAGGGTTTTTTGCCAAAAATATTTGGTTCAAATTTTCTCCAAGAGGTGCGACCAAAGCTTCCATGATCATCTCTTGAGAGACCTGAAGCCCGTTGAGGAGTTTTATGCTTGATTTTGGCCACCAAAGGGGTTCGGCACCACTGTTCTTCGACTTCCCTTTTTTTTTTTGTGGCTTTATCTGTTGGTTGTTCTAGCAGTGATTTGGGTATGTGTAGGGGTGCTGTAATTCTGTGTTATTACTTGGTTTGGAGTGGCTAAGATCTCTCGGTACCCCGGTTCTTCAGCTTTCCTTGTTTCGGTAGTTGTGGATTTTTCCTTCTTTTTGTTCTAGCAATGGTTTTGGTCTTCCAATATGTTGGGTTGCTCATTTTTTGTTATTGTTTGGTTTGGAGTTGCTAAAATCTCTATTTGGCTTATAAATTTGCTTGTTGGACGGGTTTGGCATTGGACTTTCTCCTAAATCTGATTTTTTGGTTTGGATTTTGGCCTGGACAAATTTGATTGAGTGTGTTTTGATAATTGTTAGTGATCTTCCTTATTGACCCATCACAAGTGGAAATTCTAATTCTCTTCAGCCTATGTGACATTAATGGGTGGAAAATATATTTTTTGGACTACTGTTATGAAAAAAAAATTGTTGGGGAAGGCCATGTAGAATTACATTAGTGTGCTACACAAGCTCAAACTGATACTAAGACAGAAAAGTATGTTGATTTGAAGAGTACTTGGGACATAAACAATGCAAAAATTATCACTTAGATCAGCAACTCAATTGATCAGGTCATTGGGGTTCATCTAGCCAAGTTTAGCACAACCAAAGAAATTTGAGATTATTTGGCTATACTATTTGTTCAGTTCATCTAGCCAAGTTTAGCACAACCAAAGAAATTTGAGATTATTTGGCTATACTATTTGTTCAGTCTAATTTTGCAAAGAGGTATCAGCTAGAGTATGAAATTCAAAATGTGCTATACTAAGAAACCATTCATGCTATACTAAGAATTCATATCCCAACCTCTCAGAGGGAAGACAAGCTATTGTGGATACCGAACAGGAATGGGAATTTTCACTACAAGCCTGCCTACAAATCTTATAAAGCTGTGCAAGATTCACAAAGTCACTACCTAGCAAAAAGCGACTGGAAGAAATTATGGCAGGCTTCTATTCATGAAAGACACAAAATGTTCATTTGGAGATTAACTACAGGGTGTCTCCTAACTAGAACTTTACTAGCAAGCAGATTTTCTATACCAGACATCCTGTGCCCCATTTGCCACCAATATCCAGAAACAGCCACGCATCTATTCTTCCTTTGCCATTTGCCTAGGATGGTCTGGTTCACAAGATGGGGGCTTCGCACAAATTCCTTTTCTCACCTCAGTCTACAGGAATGGATTCAGAACATCCTCCATCCCACCATCCTTTTTGGACCTAATAGCCCTCCTTCACTGTTATCTTAACTTATAGTGCCTGGACTTGGAGGAATAAGACTCTTCACAATAGTCAACTAGTCATTCCACATCAATTCCTCCAGCAAGTTTTGAAGACCTTTGATGAGTTTAGAGAAGTTAAAATCCATCCAAAGGCCCCACCAATCCAAAAACCACCAGAATTTTGGAGATTCCCTCATGAAGGAATTACAAAAGTTAACTTTGATGCAGCAGTGGAGAATAAGAATTCATCTATTGCAGCAATTGCCAGACTTCATGATGGATCAGTTATAGGAAGTGAACTCCAGATCGTAACAGAAACAGACCCACTCATAGTTGAAGCTCTAGCTGCAAGGCAAGCTGTGGAATGGGCACATGCCAAGCGATAGTCTTATGTGCTCATAGAAGGAGACTCACAGATTGTAGTTCATTCCATCATTCTCCCTCATGTCAAACCTCATTGGACTGTGCTCTCAATTGTACAAGACATAAAAGTCATTCTTCAGCATCATCCGGAATGGGAATTTGTACACACATGTAGGGATGCAAATGGTGCTGCTCATGAATTAGCAAGATGGGGGCTCGCTATGGGTTATACAGGTCCACTCCAGCCAGACCAACTGCCAAATTCAACAAAGGCTCAAGTGAATTTGGATGCACATCCTCTCCATGCTACATTAGGATGCTTTTAATTACTGTCTTTTGTTATTGTACCTACTCTTAAATCTTATTCTCATTTATCAAAAAAAAAAAAATTAATCCAACAGAGTAAATATTATACAAAAAGAGAGATGGAGTACCTGTTTAAGCTGTTTCAGCAATGGGAACAACCATGGTGTGTCTGTGTTTGGAGAGGACGGGAGCAGAAGAAAAATGTAGAACCTGGTGAAGAACAACCCTGTTGGGTCGCAATTATTTAGATCCCATTCGTAACTGAAGTAGCCATTGTTGCGACAACTATTACTGTGTAAATTCTGTAAAGCTGAAAGAGGATAGATGAAAGAGGAGAACTTCAACCAAAAGCCCGAAAGAGAAGGAGATGAAGGGGTGCCAACAAGCGTTAGCTTCTGATGTCACTCATAAGTTGCATGCAACTCTCAAAACCTGGGGCAAGCAGCAAAGGACACCACTTCATTTTCCTCAATTATGTCGAAAGTTAAGACTATTAAGCTCTGCAAGCTATACAAGGTCAATCACTGCAATACTTACCAGGTTGCATTTGCTGACTGACGCTAATAAATGCTCAGATCAGCCACACAAGGTGATGATCTCATCTCCATTACATGCAATAGGACCCTTCAAGCTGAAGAAATAAAGGCCCAAAAACCCAGAATTACTTCTACTACATTTAAAGATTGATGTATTTCACACAAGTCCAAGTTTACATGCAAAATCAGAAGCTCGAAAGCAGTTTAAGAAGAAAAAAAAATGCAAGCAATCTAACATGAATCTGCAAAATAAATTTCAGTGAAAAAAAGTTTGAATAACCTATACTCTGTTGGAGATGGCGAAACAGTTGTTCCTTAAATCATGCTCCCTTGGAACCATTCTGAATGTCATAAGTTGAACTTTGCCAAATTACGTGTCTCATCTGCAAAACAGTAATGTAAATTTCAAAATTGTTTACGAAATCATGAAAATATAACATGCTTTGGTTGTTGAATGCAGCCTGAATATATCCTGAGTCCCTAGTTTTGTTAATTGTGTGGAAATTTTGCAAAATACTTCCACATTTTTTTGGAGAAAATATCGATAACCCCATTGAGGTACAATAACAGCACTTCTGAGTTTCAATGGAGAGCTATTTTCCTGCCCTATTTAACAGTTCAAGGAGAATAGAAGTGTACAAGATGTAAATGGTGATCATGCAAATAAAATTGTTTTTATCATGCACTTGCTTTGGAGAGATTATACCCAACAAGAAGTTAGTAAATAGTACTATGTAAAAAGGAGATGTAAGAAATAATCAGTAAAAGAGGTCCACTGTACTACCATTGGTCTTTATCAAATTGTTTCCTCCTCTGTCAACCACCTTCCTTAACTGCATCTGAATCCAACCCTAGCATTCTCAAGGTAATATCATCTGGAAATATACCCTCCTTCCTCATTTCGTCGAACACCTTATTAGCTATATCCACCTGTCCAAGTCTTCGATACCCACCAATGAGAACATTATAAGTGACTACATCAGGAGAAACCTTCTTCCTTCTCATTTCCTCAACCAAAGTGTTTGCCATATCCATCCGATTCACCTTGCAAAATCCATCAATCAGACAAGTATAAGTAACAATGGAAGGTACATGGTGTCTCTGCATCTCATTGAACAATTCCCATGCCATTTTCATATCTCCAATTTTACAGAAACCAGCTATAATTGATGTGTATGAGATCTTATCAGGATAAGAGCCCTTCCATATCATTTCCTTAAACAAATTATAGGCTTCTTTTATTTTACCTGAGTTGCATAAAATGTTGATAAGAATTGTACATGTAACCATGTCGGGAGTAACCCCAACTTTCAACATTTTTTCATACAACCTAAGGGCCTTCTCTGTATTGGACTGTTTAGCAAAACCATCCATGAGGGTGCTATAGATTACAACACTGGGGAATACTTTCCTCTTAAGCATCAAAGAGATTAGCTCCATCGCTCTTTCCGATTTCCTTTCTTTGCACAGCCTATTAATAAGTGCATTATAGGTGAACATGTTTGAGATAACGCCATGGTCCTGCATTTCATCCATAAGTAGTAGAGCTTCCTCTACACGTCCTTCATTACAGTAACCAGAAACAATAGAATTGCAGGTAACAATGTTGGGCAAAATACCTCCTTCCAGCATGATATTGAAGAACTCCAAGGCTTTATCCAAGAATCCCATCTTACAAAAACCATGGATCAGGCTCTTAAAATTTGAAGCATTGGGAGCCAGATCATTGCTGATCATCTCCTCTAAAAGTTTCTGGGCGGAATCCAAATCACCATGCACACAAAATCCAGTGATTAAGATGTTGTAAGCATGATGATCATATTTAAACCCGGATGTCCCAAGCTTATGGAATATATCTAGGGACATTTCCATCAGTCCACTTTTACAAATACCTTTTAAGAATGAGCTATAGCTAACAAGAGATGGTATCAAGTTCTTGGATTCCATATCCTCAATTAGACAAAGCCCTTTCTCGAGATTCCCAATTTCACAATATCCATCAATCAAAATGCTATAGCTATATACATCTGGTGTAACTCCACTACCCTTCATCTCTTCAAAAACCCTGGAAGCTTCATCTGGTTCACCTTTTTTGCAAAAGCCATGAATAACAGCGTTGTAGCAGTAACTGTTGAGAGGCTGATTTCTATGTCTCAAGTACCTAATGAAGTCTAATGCAAACTCAATAAATCCAACTCTACAAAGTCCATGAATATATGTTCCGTAAGTTACAACAGTTGGGCTTATCCCAATCTTCTCCATTTCTTCCAGAATCTTTGTAGCTGCTTGGATATGCACTTTTTCTAGCCCATAATGTCCTGTACAATAAAAGTTCATCATAATGGTATAGGTAAACACATTAGGAACCGGTCCAAAGTTCTTCAATTCTTCGAATAAACTCTTAAGGTGTTCCTCTCTGTTTGTCTCGGCCAAACATTTCAGCAAGAAATTGCATGAGAAAATACTTGGTTTAAGCCCAATTTCCTTAGCTCGCGCAAAGACATCAACTGCATTTTCAAGCAATGAATTTGATGCAAAAACCTTGATAAGTACATCAAAAACAACAATTGATCTTACAGCATCATTAGGTGAATCCAAAAAGGTGGGGAACAATTTAAACAAATCATAGTTGACCTTCTTATAGTAGCCAACGATATCTCTAAGCAAAGCATACACTTCTATATTCATTCCTGCCAAAGCAAATACATGTATGGTAATCCTAAATGCATCGGTGGAGTGAGATAACCCATACTTCTTCACAGCTCTGGAGAATTTTCTCTCTCTTGCAACCTTCCAATCCAAAGTTTTCAATACTCTAACTACCATTGGAAATAGCTTGCGTCTTTTAAGGTTATGCAACCTCTGTCTGTCAACAACTGTATTTTTTGCTGAACTAAGGTCGCCATTCGAATAATAATCAGACATGGAATCTGATAAATTGCTTTTGCCATTTGAATTATATTCAGACACAGAATTTTTTAAATTGTTTTCGCCATCGGAACTAGAATCAAACACATTGTCATCCAACAACAACACTGAAGAAGCATTACCATACATTCTGCAAAAGCAACTTTCTTTGAACAGTACCCGACCTCGAAAATAATCCAATTTGTATAAACACGTCGAAATCAAATCAAATGAATGAATTATTGGAAATAAGCACATACCCATGAACCAAATTTGGTAATTTTGAGTAATAACACCACGACCTCACCTATTCCAACTTCTTTGGTTCGGCAAAGCATCTGTTTTGGTCCCCAAATCTAACGCAGTTCAAGCACTGACAGGCTAAAGCTTGACCACTCAACTGAAGGTCACAGAGAGCCCAATAACACAGGGCATGAATACAACAATTTCAGAGAAATTAGACTTACATGGGAACGTGAGTTCTGTGGATTGAATATTGTTATCACCGGTTTTCATGGCTCATAGCTTAAAACTGATAATCAACAAGAAAACGCCGCCATTTATATTAGGTTAACAGAAAAATAAATTTTTCTCAAAAACAACAACCCAGTGAAAGTTTGCTCAGGAAAATGATTCTTCTCTCCCCAACGCTCTATCTGTCCAGCTTCTCACTTGCAGAGACTCCCATGTTTTGCAGATAGCTTCAATTCGTTGTTAGAAACGCCGAAACCCAAAATTTTTCGTAAAATTTTCAAAGTACCTACCTTCCTGGAACTATCCATCTCTATTTTCCTGATTGCTTTGTCCAGGTAACACCCAATCAACAACTGTGAAGGAAGACTTTAAAGTTGAACTACCTCTCTCTCTGGTTGAGGTGAAGTAATTTTGTCCTGGAACGAGAGGTTTTGTTTTGGCTTTTGGGCAGGGCGTTCAATTGTAGATTGGCCGGAATTATTTACTCCACCCTACCTTAGCAATTTGATCAGATCGGATAAAAATATGGAATATTTATCAATTTTTGTATTTTTTCCTGTAAAAAATATATTTATTTTTTTTATATATTTTTTAATAATTATAAGAGTATTTGTGTGATATAATTTATATTATAACATTATTATTGTTATGGACGTTTAAGTTGTTAAAATATAGACTTATTTTTTGTGTAGGTTACATAATTTGTGGTGAACTGATAATCTATTAAAATAATTATGATTTTAATATGTTTCATATAATTTAAACTTAAAATGATTGTTATTGTATTTGTGTAAGAATTATGATAGATAGATATTCATGTTTTTTTGTGTTTTATTGTAATTGTTGTTGTAGTTGTTTTAGATTTTAGTGTTATTGATTTATTGTGTTGTTCAATTATTGTATGTTATTTAATTAAACTGTTAAAATGATCCAAAAATTAATAGCTACAAAATTATTTACCTGACTTGTTACCTAATTAATCGGATAGGAATATCACACCTGATCGGGTAAGATAGGTTAAGAAAAAAATTTTCCTCAAAATATCGTGTAATAAAACGGAAGACTATATTTCTTACCCGTAGGGTAGGGTGAACACCCTTACTTTTGGGAAACCAAGTTGAGTTTGAATTTTGGCTATGACTATTCCAAAAAAAAAAAGGTAAATTACATTTTATTCTATTGAATTACTATTTTTATTTTATTTTGCATCCTCAATTATAAAATTTCTCACATTATACCCTAAAATATCAATTTTATTTCATATCACTCTAATTGATAAAATATATTAATTTTTTTACAATAAATGTGCATGTAAGTAGTCTGTACTACCAATTAGTAACTGTTGTCAAAAATACAAAAAAAAATATCTATCCAAAATTTTGTTTTTCCTAAACTCTAAATTTTTTTTTTTTGCCCAACTTTTTTTTCTTCCCTACAACTATTTGATTGCAAAAGAGGTAAAATAAAGTTATACTAGACAATTGAGGAAAAGTTTTTTTGGGGGTTTTTTCCCATCTTTGAAAGATTTTTAAATTTATCGTCATCTATTTAAGTGATATGAAACAAAATTAATTTTTTAAGGTGCAATGTTAGAAATTTTATAATTAAGGGCAAAGTAAAATATAGGTAATAGTTCAAATAGGGCAAAGTGTAATTTATTAAAAAAAACTAATTGAAACAATATCATTTTTTGTCTAGAAGTAAAACTGACAATCGAGTTGAGTTACTCAGACTCAGTTCGAATTTAACTCATATAAAATTTTATTCAAATTCAATTTATTTTCTAAATGACTTGAGCTCAAATAATTATTGTCTGATTTATATATAAAATAATCGAGCTACTCTAGTTGGATAACGAGTTGAACTTGAATAATTTTTTAAATTTGTTTAAAAAAATGAGTTTAACTGATTCAACTCAAACTTAAAAAGCTCAGTTCGATTACCATCCTAAATAAGACCCGTCAATGGATTAGATTAAATAAAGGCACTCCGAAAGCTATCCAATGACAAAATACCAATTAAACAGTACTTTCGCTAGATTTATGAGGACTAAATAAAAATCCAATGTGCTTTTGTTTTTGTATAAATCGAATGGTATATGAATTAAATTGATACAACTAGAATTAATAGACTAAAATAACACAAATCATATGTTATGATTTCTTACTGTTACCCAAGTTCGACTGCCCAATAACATTAAATCTCCACGAGTTAGCTCGAGCAACAAGAACTCTTGAAACTGGAGGTTATGAATTCGAGCCGAGAAATAACAATTTCTATAAGAAATCAATCAATTCATAATATTACCTAGAGTTTTGATTTGATTCTCACATATCATCAGTCTAGTCAAATAAAACATTAACAAAATAACAATTGTCAACGTACAAAACTAATACTACAAAATCACTGTTACTTCGCTCTCTTTTTATATTTTTGGATCATGATAAAAATAAATTTTTTGATTTATTCAAATAGACGTAATTCAACATTTCTATAAGAAATTTGATAGTGTAAAATAAATGTATGAGTGTAAGAGAATCACAAAGAGATTCGAAGACAATCGGAGAGATTGTATTCATGTATGAGTGATTGATTTTGAGTATAGAATTGAAGAACTCTATGACGTTGCAAGAAGTAAGAACTTAAAAAAATGAAATAACATGTGATTTAGTGGTTCACTAAGTTGAAAAATTTGATTAGTCCACCCTAAATAAGCTCTGTTTTCTCTGTTGCTAGGGAAAGAAAGTGATTAGAATGAGATTTCAAATATCTTTCTTTAAGGTATCTCCTCTTATTTATAAAAAGATTAATTTTTGTCATTGTCTTAGATTATGTCATCCCCTCAATCAGTAGAATCATTAGGAGAATATCTTTGACAATGCTTCATGTGTCCTCCTAAAAACAAAGTGACATCATTTGAAAGGATTGAACTTTCGAAACTATTAGATGAACTTGTTAAATAGTGTCCAGCGGTCTGCAAAATTCTCATTTTCAAAAGAGTTTATGAAAGGTAAAGTAGTCAACTCGCGCAACCTTTATGTCCGTTCTGTATTAGGTGATGCTAAGCTTCAATTATGCCATAAAAGGCGTCGTGCAACTTACTTTTTGATTGTTTCGGCTTTGGTCTTTGAAGTCGTGCTGTTCGAGGTTGAACTGCGATATTCTCCAAATGGTAGCGTTGTAACACAAATTTGGGATATTATACCAACCAAAAAAGGGAATATCGTCACTTATTAACATCCCGCTGCCTAAAGTTTGGAACCAAGGCAATAAGAAATTTAAACTCACTGTATTAACCCGTAAAAACCTAAGCAAAAACAAAAGCCACTCGAAATCACCTACAGTTGGCGGGGAATCGCTTACATAATAAATCTAAACGCTATGCAGAAAGGTGATAAGTGTCATTGGCAGCCTTCCAATGGTAAGGCTCCAACTTGTATGAGTAGAGAAAAGGCTGTTTAGTTCACGAGACTCCATATACTGAATGAGAATGAGGTGAATTTATTTACTTTCAAGGCTGCATGAGTCGTCTCATCTGCTGTTTGCCAGGCACATTTTTGTAGTATAATGCCACATTGTTGAGTTTGCCCTTTAAAATATGTTGACAAGGTCATCCGAAACTAGCCTTCTGTGTGCTGTTTGCAACCCTTGGGAACATAGTGCTGAGAGCTGCGCCTCACCATCTTTCTACATAAGTAGCAGTAATGATTTTGGCATGCCCAACAGAAGATGTGATTGTTATTGCCGACCTGTTAAGATTACAACAGAGGAGAAAGAGACGGAAGGTTAAATGACATCCTCACTAAATCAAAGGGGCAAATCAAGCGCTCCCCAAAACAAAAAGATTGCTCCAAATGCATTTTGATTTCTTTTGTAACGATCAAACCCATGCTTAAAAAGAATACCAATGAACACAAAGATTGAAAATAATGTCAACCATGATGAAAAAACAGGCTTCAGCACCAATTTAATGAATCTGGTTTCACCCTTTGCCAACAATAGGAACTGAGAACTCAGAAAATCCCGCAAACCAGATTATCTTAACAATTGGAAACTCATAGCACAAGTCTGTCTTTGTTAGTTCAAAGTCTTCTCTCACTCTCTTCCCTGCACCTCCCCCAAGCCCAGCCTGTGCATGGTTAGCGGCTATTCACTTATAGTTTATGAATAAATCTTTATATCCTGCTATCTTAATTGGAGAAGCAAAACAGCTGGATATGGGGCTTTTTGAAGCATAATTCATTACATGGTGGATTACTGATACAGGTAGCACCAGTTGGTTTTCTAGTGTGTTCTTGTGAGGTTTGTTAAAGAATTTTCTTGGATAAAATATTTGGTTATTAATGTAGGCTGGCTTTTGTAAAAGTAGATCACATTCCAGTTTCAAACTTTGTTGGTAATAAGCCCAGTGTGTGGATCTGGTAATTTCTGCTCCTGAGAGGCACTAACTACAGGGCGACCAACATTGGCGTCATTCTGATCCAAAAGTCTGACACAAGTTACAAAACTCAAAAAATCAACTTTTAATTTACATTTTACATCTTTCATTATTAAATTTTTTAACAGTATGTACTTTTGCATTGACTAGTACAATCGATTTCACTTTTTCTCTTTACATTATGTAGGTTCTTTTGGTCCTTAGCATAATAGCATGTGTAATTCTCTTCGCTCATATTGTTAATTCTATGGTTTACTATCAAGGTTCACAAACAACCTTGACAGTAATAGAAGAATGGTGCAACTAAATTCCATGACAATTTACACTGATAATCAGCTTGCATCCACTCACCTTTGCATTGGCTTGACCACAATTAGGGCATGGATGACCACGGTCAGGGAAGAGTTGAGCCTGAACCTGACCCATCACTTGGCGCATATTAATCCGCTCCTCCCAGTTCTGAATCATTTCCTGTGGGAAAAGTTCGCACTGCCCTTCCCTTCAATAAGAATTAGCTGCTTAGTTATGAATGGAGATGACAGTTAAAAAATCAAGTACGAAGGCATGAAAGCAGAATCCATTTTGTTGGAAAGAATTACAAACCTGAAGTGCTCATATCCATCAATAGCCTGATTACAGCGGTAGCAGAAATATTGCCCACAATTGTTACAGACCATCTTATTGCAGCCTTCAGTCCGGGAGATTGCCATCTTACAAGAAGGGCATTGTTTGGCATCACGGAGTATAGCCTCCACACTCTTCAATTCATAGATTAATTCACGCTCGCGACGCCTCTGTTTATCATCCAGTTGAGATGAATTCTGTCGCTCCTACAAGAAAAAATAAGAAGTCCAACAAATTTAATTTTCCACAAGTTCATAGCAGCACTTTAATACAGGAAGAAAGGGCAAACAGAAAGTTAAAAAATTCGACTTTTAAGGAAAAAAAATTATGAAAGCTCAAACTAACATTATGATTGCCAACTAATCCAAGTCACTAAGAAAATCTCTCACAAATGAAAAATACAGATAAACTAAAAATGAAATGGGCGCAACAGGTGATTTAACAAAAAGGAAAGAAAAAAAAATATATTATGCACAACAAATCGAACAGGTTCTGACAATAACTGGCCATGTAAAAATTTTGTATAGGGAATAGAATTTTTTTTATCACTACACATGTATACTCTGCCAATTTTTTATGATTGCTTTGTTCAGTAATCCTACTGACTCCCACAACTTAGGTGTTCAGCACCCCCCTTTAAAAATGAATTTATTGGCTACATAACTTGGCAATAATGGGATTGGAATTTAAGGTAGAGGAATTTGCATCATGGAAATAATGCAGTAGCTTTCAACCTTATACCATAACTTGGCCAGAATGTAGTAAAGTGCAACAGAAAAGAAAAAGAAAATGTTATAGCTTTCATGGGATGAGATTGTTTACACACAAGTCAGAAAAGAAAAAAAGGATTCAATGGATGCAAGCCAGAGGTTCCAGAGGTCCAAGAACTGGCCAGAGACCCAATGGGGCATTAATGCAATAATCTTGGTGTGGATATGGTGTTGAGAATTGTGCAACTCTACATATTGCCATTGAAGAGTAATGCGAGAAAGTGCTAAGTTTTGTGCATGTATTTGGGGGGGGGGGGGGGGGGGGGGGGGGNGGGGGGGGGGGGGGGGGGGGGGGGGGGGGGGGGGGGGGGGGGGGGGGGGGGGGGGGGGGGGGGGGGGGGGGGGGGGGGGGGGGGGGGGGGGGGGGGGGGGGGGGGGGGGGGGGGGGGGGGGGGGGGGGGGGGGGGGGGGGGGGGGGGGGGGGGGGGGGGGGGGGGGGGGGGGGGGGGGGGGGGGGGGGGGGGGGGGGGGGGGGGGGGGGGGGGGGGGGGGGGGGGGGGGGGGGGGGGGGGGGGGGGGGGGGGGGGGGGGGGGGGGGGGGGGGGGGGGGGGGGGGGGGGGGGGGGGGGGGGGGGGGGGGGGGGGGGGGGGGGGGGGGGGGGGGGGGGGGGGGGGGGGGGGGGGGGGGGGGGGGGGGGGGGGGGGGGGGGGGGGGGGGGGGGGGGGGGGGGGGGGGGGGGGGGGGGGGGGGGGGGGGGGGGGGGGGGGGGGGGGGGGGGGGGGGGGGGGGGGGGGGGGGGGGGGGGGGGGGGGGGGGGGGGGGGGGGGGGGGGGGGGGGGGGGGGGGGGGGGGGGGGGGGGGGGGGGGGGGGGGGGGGGGGGGGGGGGGGGGGGGGGGGGGGGGGGGGGGGGGGGGGGGGGGGGGGGGGGGGGGGGGGGGGGGGGGGGGGGGGGGGGGGGGGGGGGGGGGGGGGGGGGGGGGGGGGGGGGGGGGGGGGGGGGGGGGGGGGGGGGGGGGGGGGGGGGGGGGGGGGGGGGGGGGGGGGGGGGGGGGGGGGGGGGGGGGGGGGGGGGGGGGGGGGGGGGGGGGGGGGGGGGGGGGGGGGGGGGGGGGGGGGGGGGGGGGGGGGGGGGGGGGGGGGGGGGGGGGGGGGGGGGGGGGGGGGGGGGGGGGGGGGGGGGGGGGGGGGGGGGGGGGGGGGGGGGGGGGGGGGGGGGGGGGGGGGGGGGGGGGGGGGGGGGGGGGGGGGGGGGGGGGGGGGGGGGGGGGGGGGGGGGGGGGGGGGGGGGGGGGGGGGGGGGGGGGGGGGGGGGGGGGGGGGGGGGGGGGGGGGGGGGGGGGGGGGGGGGGGGGGGGGGGGGGGGGGGGGGGGGGGGGGGGGGGGGGGGGGGGGGGGGGGGGGGGGGGGGGGGGGGGGGGGGGGGGGGGGGGGGGGGGGGGGGGGGGGGGGGGGGGGGGGGGGGGGGGGGGGGGGGGGGGGGGGGGGGGGGGGGGGGGGGGGGGGGGGGGGGGGGGGGGGGGGGGGGGGGGGGGGGGGGGGGGGGGGGGGGGGGGGGGGGGGGGGGGGGGGGGGGGGGGGGGGGGGGGGGGGGGGGGGGGGGGGGGGGGGGGGGGGGGGGGGGGGGGGGGGGGGGGGGGGGGGGGGGGGGGGGGGGGGGGGGGGGGGGGGGGGGGGGGGGGGGGGGGGGGGGGGGGGGGGGGGGGGGGGGGGGGGGGGGGGGGGGGGGGGGGGGGGGGGGGGGGGGGGGGGGGGGGGGGGGGGGGGGGGGGGGGGGGGGGGGGGGGGGGGGGGGGGGGGGGGGGTGGGGGGGGGGGGGGGGGGGGGGGGGATGAGGGAGGGGAGAGAGAGAGAGAAACATAGAAGCATAATTTCACGATTAATACACTCATTTGTGAGAATATAAATCTGCACTAAAATTTTTGTGTGCATATCAGGAGGTTGTCCGGCTGCAACCACTCACAATTTAGATTCCCAATAAACTAACAATTATGATGGAGTTAAGAAGCTAAAGACCAAAATTCAACAAATAAATTTTTCAGGCAGCCTCTGGCAATCAAGGAGCCAATTCATGGGCAAGAATACCTCCATATCCTTTATTTGAAGCACCTCATTACAGGCTTCTAGGGGCATCAAGCCACCCTACACTCTTGGTCACAGCATGTCACAGCCCATAAAAATAACTAAAAAAGCAGCATAACTATCGTTTCCATAGAGAAGGAGTTGAATTATAATACTATGCTGCCGTTGTTCCAGTAATAAGCCATAAAAATGAACAAGAAGTAGAGACACCATACCTGCAAAATACGGAGCTTCATTTCTGGAGTCATACATGCAACTCCGACATGGCGTCGCTCCCTACAACAGGTACAAAAACTAAAGAAGCATTTTGAGCATTGTGCATGATGGTCTTCATCCTCTATGCAGGCAGTTTCGCATCTTGGGCAATAGGCTACATCAGACATTGACTCCAGAGTTTTTTGTAACATCACTGACTCCCAACGTTCAAACTCCTTGTCACCAAGCAATCTTTTCAGCAAACCAGGTGGCACCATGCCTCCACATTTTGCATCAGGGCATAGAAGCTTGCTTATTGTGCCTTCTTTTACATGCATATCAGAAAAAGTTTTCATGCATGTCTGGCAGAAAAAATGCTGGCATGGTAGTCTAATGAACTCTGTACCTGATAAGGGAAAAGGAAGAAAGCTAATTGAATATGGTCATAATAACATAAAGACTTGATAATCGGAGTCGGGATAAGCTGTACCAATTGTTACAGACTTCCAGGGTATTAAGCTGGAACCATCAACGAAGATGTTGCAAAATAAGCATAAGAAATTATTTTAGAATAATCCCATGCCATTACTATCTGTAGTGGCACGCCTCCTGGGAGAAAAAGAAGGGGGGGAGGGGGGTGATTGTCTCTATATATTTTGCTGTCACGGCAGTAGTAAAGTTCACTTTTTTTGCGAATCAGATACAAGGAAATGGTCATTTGACGTACAGATGACCTTCGAGAGATAGATCTATATTGATTTTGCCTCTTTTTCTTCATCATAACCTCCGAGCTCTGTCCCAAACCGTCATTCAATTAGGGAATTTCAACCAAACAAGATCTCTTTAGTCGAAAATGCCTTATAATATGAGCACACTTTTTTCACCTGAAACCTTTTCATTTTAATATAAGGCTATAAATATATTATCACCTGTTTTCCTGTGTAGATTTCCCACATCACCCGTCTCAGTCACCACCTCACTTTCCCTCATTTTAACAAGGCACAAATCCCATACACCAGATGCAAACAACACACTCAGAGAGACAGGAAGACTTTACAAGAAAATGGGAAAACCAGATTTGCAGGCTAGTGCAGTTACTTTGCAACATTCTGATTTAGTTCTTGCCCAGAAGATTAATTACATTCAAGATTATAGTTGTATTTTAAGTTCTTTACATTAAAATTTTTTAGTAAATTTGTCATGGGCCTTAGGAGGGCGCTACCATTACAGATTCTTATGTTGTGAGTATTCCTTATGTATCTTATATCATGTTTGATGGGTTTAGTAGGTCCCAAATGAAGGTCCAAGCCTCTCTTTAGTTTTGACTTATCTGGGCTCCAAATACAATAACTGTATCAAACACTTCAAAGTATAACTTATATCAAGCATATGTTATAAAAATTACCAACAAACTCGCTAAAACAAATGCAGCATTCATGGAAGTCTTTGCAGAAGTTCTCATAGAGTTGCTCATCATTGTAACTCTTCATTGAAGGAATATCAACTTCTGGGGAGACACTTCCTGAAATTGCACGCCTGTCTCCAGCGTGCCTCATGCCATATGGACCAAGAATTATCTCATGATCAAAGCCAAGATAACAAAGAGAAGAACTCTGTAGCCATTCCACCCACCGATAGATAACCTCCTGCGCCGATTGTTCCTTCCAAATTGAATCCAGCATGGAGCAAAGATTGGAAATTTGGACAGAATTCAACCATCGAATAGAGAGAGTAAAATAAGGAGGGAGATGACTTGGGTATGATTTAGGTAACAAACATGTCAACAAAATTGGAGGAAGATATTGGACACTGAAAGAGTATGAGAACTTCTGTGACTTATCCATTTTGGCCCCAAGATTATTAGATGAATTCAGCTCTGCTGAAATGGTAAATTCCGTAGGAGCTTCAATATGTACTTGAATCTACAAAATGAAACACAATTGATGAACTATTTGGTTTTCATACAATATAAAATAGTTTTTCAATCACTACAGACCTGAAAAGATCGTAGTCCATTCTGTTGGTCAAGGATGTAGACATTCTCCCCATAAATAAACTCCATAGCTAGTAACTGCAAAAAGGCACATGGAAATGTATGTGTGTTTGAGAGATAGAGATAGAGTGGCAGAATCAGAACAAAATACGTTGCTAGAAGCCTAGAAGTATGAAAATGTTTCAACTGAATTGTTCAGAACTTCACATATCTCACAAAGGCAACTTAACAGAATTTGATAAGCCTCTTTTCCCCCTCTGGAGCACATCAGTTTGATAAGCTCACTACTGCCTCTTCAAGCGGGGGGAAAAGGAAATCCCTGGCTAACTTCAGAGCACAAAGCTAACCTATTACTTTGACGAGTCTTAGTTTTAGAAGTGATGGTCATCCCAGCAATTTCCAGACTATGGTGAAAGATTTCCAGTAGTCAACAATAGAACAATACAAGGGAGCATAGTACATAATAGCAAACCCTAACAAGCACCATAGAAGATACAGGAGAATTCCAACTTGAGTAGATATGATCTGATATCTAACTATACTATTAGAGGGAAAAAGAAAAGAGAAAAACATCAACTGTACAACCAGGGCGCCAAATTCTCTTGGTAAAAGAGGACCATCACCAAGGGAATAAAGCACAATAGAGACCATTCGCAACCATCACCTCCCTTAAAACCATTTTCCATTACATACTGAGTGTTAACTCTTCTTCAGTGTTTTTTTTTTCACATACAAGTGACCAATCAGTAGGCAATGAAGCCTTAACTATCTTTTTCCTCATATAATCACGAAATAAAAAACATCGTTTGTTTCATCATTAATTTAACATCATTGCTCTTAAAATTACCCGTGGTAAGATATAGAAAACCAAGAGAAACCTAACTTCACCTACATATTCCTAAGATTCTATAGAGTCCCATCTGCTTAGAGAATTAAACGGCCAGCATAATATTGTGATACTATATATTTCCTTCATTAGATTGGCAGTTATCAGCAAGCCTCAGCTTAATTACTCACTGGCTTTTATTTTTAAAAGCTCTGATGTATCCACCCCATTATTGCTAGTCTTAACAGTTCCACCTCAAGACTCTACAAGTGTTGTTTTCCAGCATTTATTATGGCGAAGACTTCCTGGTTTCCCTCTTCTTCCCTAAATATAGTATTGGTACTAGTGACTATCCAGGCATCATGGATAGCTTATTTCTATACCATTTACTTTAGCTGCTTCTTTCACTTGCCATCATGTTAACTTTTTTTGAATCATCTTAAAACCAGTCCCATTTTTGGGCCCAAATATTATAAATTTATCACCAATGGATTCCCAAAACATTAAAAATAAAGAAGTATTTCCACCACCAAGTTTCATCTTGTTCGTATTTGCATCTTCCAGCCCCTTCTTCTTCCACGTTACCAAGTTTTAGCATTCTACTCTAATTTCAGCACTTTCATTAGTCTATAGACGTCTTACCTCTGCCAAAATTTTGACAGTAACATCAACTTTAGATATATCTAATCGAATTTGACACTGCAGAAAAAATAACAAGAACATGTATAAACTTGGGAAATCTAAAATGCTATCCGAAGAATTGGGTGCATGCATCAGATCTAAGTTTCCCTTCCCCAACTTTACACTAGCAACCAGACCATTACAAATTGTTGGTACCAGTTTCACACTTCAGACCTTAATAGTTAATTCTATTTATTCCCAAGCCACACCCTTTTGTCTGTGAAGCAACCAAGGTGTACTATAAGGAAATCCAAACAAGTTTAACCCACGGTATACTCTAAGGAAATCCAAACAAGTTTAACCCACGGTATACTCTAAGGAAATCCAAACAAGATAAGTTTATCATACCATATTCACTAGAAACTTATTCAATTACCTCATCCTCCTGCAACTGATCACAAATTCTAAGCTGCTCGTCTGACAACTCGGGCTCTTTCACCTCTAACATCAACTCTCCTAACCTGCTTGCAATATCATCAACATCCTTAATCGAATCAGATCCCTCAAGTGTCCCTCCATCCAATCCATTGTTTGCCACCGATGAATGCCCATCTATATACTTCTCGTCTTCCTCTATCTGTACATTATCTTCTTTGCAAGATCTCGAAGAACTCAATTCTGTAACGCCTCCATTTGAATCAGTCTTTGATGCTAAACCATACCCATCAATAGAACTATCGTCTTCTTCTTTAGTACTATTCTTTTCACTGGAGCTCAAAGAATCGAGATCAGATTTCTTGACAAACCGGGGCTTACCCACAAGTGAACGCCGATTTCGCGATACCCAATTGGAGTTTCTGCGATTCCGAGACGGTCTTGGAGCGTTTGGGATGAATTCTGAGATGGGTACCTCCGTGATGGGTGGTTTGAGGTTTTGCAGAGAAGTGGAAGGTGTTGACGATGATGGGGATTCAAGGTCGGGCTGGTTGACTATACCTTGGCTATGATCATGGATAGGTTTGAGCATCCAGTTTTCATCGTTTGGGTGATAAGAACGCTTATGTAATCCTCGTCTGCCTCTTCTCATGGACATGGCTGATTTGCTGCGAGCTGAATTGTACAGGAAAAATGCAGTTAAAGAGATGAAATAACAGCTGAGGGAGTGAACTGAATTTAGAAGAACTCGATTCTTATTAGCGCTGCAGATTTGTCATAATGATTGCTTGTGTATCAAAAGGACCAGAGACCGAGGAACATGAACCTTTTCGAAAAAATTGGAGTTAACAGATTCGATTTTCGTTTTGGAGCCCTATCTGAATAAGGACTCGTAGTCCTATCTGAATAAATATTATTGTCAAATCGAAATTATCAAATTTAATTTTTAAATTTATATAATATTATTTATTATAAATTGATAAAATCATTAGTGAAAGGAGGATCAACTACAATCTTATCTTAAAGATAAAAGAGGAGCCGGAGGAATCAATTTTCTTTGAGGATCGAAGAAAAAATCAGACAATTATGTCATTTGGAAGAAACCTTCTACATAAGGAAAGCCTATTACGAGTTCAATTGGTCAGAGCACCGCCCTGTCAAGATGGAAGCTGCGGGTTCAAGCCCCGTCAATCTCGATAGATTCCATAAATATATCAATTCATCTTTTAATTTTATGTGAAAAAGGGTCAGATGGAATAATTCCATTTTCAACGGGATCCTTTTTGACTTTTTTTTTTTTTTTTCTTATTTTGAAATAACTTCTAAAAAATATTTTTATGATTTTTGATTACTCATTCTTATACTTATTATCACTACTATTATCATCCCACCATCCATCACCACCCACCACCATAACCAGCACTGTCCATGCCCATCATATCACCACCACCCACCATCAGAAATGTTGTTAGGAAGCGTTGATGGAGGGGCAACGACTCTGGATGGAGACGAAGCTAGAGCAGTTGGTGGAGCATATCGAGATGCCATGGGAGTTTATGTCGATGGTGTTGTGGTTGGAGCGAAGACTAATAGCTTCACGGTGGAAGAAAGTGTTAGAGATGGTGTAACAACACTTCAACGGGGATGCCATTGGAGGAGTCGTTGGAGAAAATTTTGGTGGTGAAGTTACCAATCTTTTAAACAACTCCAATATTTGTTATGCTAGTGACGAGTCTGATGATCCAAATTTGTAATTTTTGAGAGAATTGAGAGAGAGAGGACAACTAAATACATCATTTTGCAAGTTACAAATATGTGAATGTCAAATGGGGGCATTCTCGTAAAAAATAAAAAATGATATTAGTATGGATTAGAAGACAAAAAAGAAAAATAAAAAAAAATCAATTGAGCTAGATTTAATGTCTTAAAAAGTCTTTACTTTGAGTAATCGACAAAATAGGTCACCGAATTGGAGTTATGGACAATTTTAACTAAAAAATAACACAATTATTGCATTTGTCATGGTGCGGAAGTAACATAATTAATAAACAGACCAATATATCCCAGTTGAACAATGCTATCGTGACATAATTTATTAATCTAATTTTTTGACTTAATTTGCTATAATATTTGGATTGACTGTGGATAGGGTTGTTAATCAAACTAAGTTACTTGAGCTTGACTTGAGTTCGGTTTGAATTTAGTTTGTTCAAACTTGATTCGTTTTTTAAACGAGTCCGAATTTGAACAAGTTTTTATGCTCGTTTAAAAAACAAGCCCTACAAGTTTGACTTAAACTCGACAAACTCGACTCGTTTATGTGTAAATACTCGGGCTTGACTTATTTTTGGCTCGCTCAGATTCGGCTCATTTCTTAAACGAGTTGAATTTGAACAATTTTTTAGGTTCGATTAATAAGCAAGTTTTTCAAGGTCAGCTCGAATTCGGCTTAGACTTATTCGACTAAAAGTCCTAATTATGGTCTTAATTAATTATTAAAATTTGATATTGATCTAATAGTTCCATTAAAACAACATTATTAAATCAATGAATTAAATCAAATTTTTAAGTCCAAATGTAATTCTACTTCCCCGTATCCCTATCTTCTTGAATGACAATGAGACCAATTATGCTTAATCCTGAACTCATTGACGAACACTCCCGAATGCATGTGCACTCCCTCTCTCTCTCTCTCTCTCTCTCTCTCTCTCTCTCTCTCAAACATATATAAAAGTCTCTCTTCCATCTATCTTTCATGCATAACACCGCCACTCTAGTACTCCTCCCTCGTCCACTTGTCGCCCACGCTTCTAAGTAGAAACCGCATTTACGTTCTCAAATTCTTAACTCCTATCTTTCATATCTTTCTTCCTCCCATAGTGTGCAATACACACTGCAAGAGTCACCAATCTCTCGCACAAAACTAAAAAACAATAGTCTTGATAAGTTATAGAGCAGTTGCGGATTAAAAAATGACTGAAAGAGTTAAGCTATGTAGATCAACTAGATTTTAGATGCTACATTGTTAAAGGTTTGTGTTTTAACAGCAGTCAGTGGTGGTTGAGTGCAATAGATGAGATTGTATAAGGTGCTGTAATGGCGTGGGGTTGTCAACATGGTATTTGTATACGTGATTGGATGGGGGCCGGCTCTGTTGGGTATTTGAGTGTGTAATTAGTCATGGCAATGTGTCCGCTTACAAGCTCAAGATAGTGTGTGATTTGCCATGGTAGGGTGCTGATAGGTGAGTGCATGATTGACCATGGGTTAGGATATGGAGCTAACACTGTCTTTTTGGGTTAAGCCTTCTGCTGTGGGGAAGCTAGGTGTTTTGGCTACGTTTTTTCGATTAGGCAAAGGACGGAACTATAATTTTATCACTTGGGAGGTCAATTTCTACACAAAAATTCATAGTATAATAACGTTACGTGAACTATATTATATCCTACTTTATAAAGCCTAAAATATATCAAACAAACAAAAAACTAAGACAATTACTACTCAAGCATATATCATGAACAATACATTGAAAAAATAAAAAAAATTACAAACAGCCACTAAATCCAAAGCATATAATAGTTTATGTCCAAAAATGTACCCCACAATTCAATAAACAGTATAATCTCCCTACATCTAAAATATTAGTCAAAATTTCAAATTTCAAATTTTATTGATAAGCAAGAATTAGAACACTAACCGACGATAATGGGCAAAATCTTTTCAAGCTCTTCTAGACTTTTAATGTTTAGGCCTCATACTAGTTCCGTCTCTGCCTGGGCTGTAATGGTGGAGAATTGTGATCCATTACAAGAATTATGAAAAAATCTGGAATTTAATTACCGGTGTTTAACTTAAACGCCACTAAAACTGACATTTGCTTAAACACGCCACAAATTATTAATAAAAATAATTTCTTTTTGCACTTAATTTCCGGCGTTTAAGTTAAAAGCCACAAATTCTTAATTAAAAATAATAAAAGCTTTTTTTTTTCTCCCCCAACATAAACCTAATTTTTTCCCCAATTCACCCTCTCGACTCTAGCAACTTCTCTTGCTTTCACTCTGTTTCAGATGACGATTCCTCATCGGCTTTCTCTCAAGCGACGACTCCTCGTTGGCTCTCTCTCAGGCGTCTCTTTGATCGTCTTTTCTCTCTCAGCTCACATTGTTCTGTGATTTTGAAAGTACCTTTACATATTCTTAGCTCTATTATTGTGCTTTATCTATCTAATATTTTTCCATTTCGCTTGTT
Source organism: Ilex paraguariensis (assembly GCA_963454935.2). NCBI lineage: Eukaryota > Viridiplantae > Streptophyta > Magnoliopsida > Aquifoliales > Aquifoliaceae > Ilex > Ilex paraguariensis. The sequence continues at coordinate 3,780,509 of CAUOFW020006168.1, read as the reverse complement.
GTTGAATTTGTGAAGATTTAGTTTAATTTCTTTTATTTATTGAACATTTTTGAGAAGGCTTTCGATTTTGATGAAGGTCGTGTAAGAAGAGAGTTTTCCCCAATTGAAAATTAAGAGGCATGGATATTAGGAAATCAATATGGGGTCATCTATTATTGGTATATATATATATATATATATTACTAAGGTGACTGATGGAAAAAGGGACTTGTATATGATGAATCCTGATAGAGGGACTGTGTGGAAGACATAGCACTATAATTATGATTATAATTGTTATTGCTATTTTTGGTGTTATTATCATGTTCTAGGAAAATCAATGGAACACGATGGAACTCATTTGAAAAGTAATTTAAGTCTTTTAAGCACGACATACCTCAGATTGATAGCTGAAACGTTTGGAGACACCCAAAAGCATGTACCTGTTTAATGGTATGCAACACAAGTGGGAAAGAAGCAAAGTACCTGATAAGGCTAGAAAGTGCAGAGCTAAAACTGACAGCTTCATGAAAAATCAGAAATAGACCTTAATGCTTTGTCTCAAGTCACTCTGTTTCTCTTTGCATGCTAATGTTGTCACCTAGTGATTAGGCCCATCATTTCTTTTCCTTTATTTGATTTTTACAGATTCAGTAACATAGGATTTGGTACAGTAGGCCGAAGGGAAATTGGTTCCATTCCTTGTGATACTTATACCAATAACTTATTCATCCTGTTTCCTATTAAAAAAAAAACTTATTCATCTTGCCATCTTAGAGTCTGCTTATTATTAACTTTTCAATTTTTTTTTTTTTTTTTGCATTGTAATGTTATAACAACTCCAAAAGGTTAGTTAAAATCCCTTTTTCAGCTATTTTAGATAGCTATTTCTTCTGAAAACGTGGCTCCAACAGACTAACTATTCTCCTATCTATTTTCCATAACCTTATTTTCACTAGCTACATCTAGTTAGCCACTTCTCCCTAACTACTTCAGAAGTTATTGGTCTAGTGTTTGGATGAGGCGATCGATGGACAGACGATGACATCTAGTTTGATCAAACTCGAAGCCTTTATAAGTCTTCGATCAAATTCAAAAATTTAAAAGTGATTTTGTTTTGGATTTTGTGATTTAATTTAAGAAATTTAGTTTGGGAGTAGTAATTTTTGGGAGATGAGTTTTCTCTTGTAGCTTATAATTGATTAAATTTGTACAATGTATAATTGAATTGCTATTTTTTGAATTTTATTATTGAAAGTTAGTTGAAGTGGTTAACTAAAATAGATAGAGTTGTTAGAGTGATTTTGAAAAAGTAATTAGCTAAAATAGATAATACAATATTTAAATATATTTTAAATAGTTATTTTAGATAGCATTGTTGAAGATGCTCTTAGATTTGAAGCTCAAATTAAATTCTAGAAACTTGAAATTGGACATGTCGCAACTTGAAAATTGAGCCTCACAAAATTTTATTTATATATATGTGTGTATGTATATATCTATATAGATACACAACCTTCAGCTGCATTTTTTTTTTGTGTGGAATTTCATAAACAAATTAGGATTCACTGTATGGTCAAAGTTTTGTTGTATTATTTTTCCTCTTTTGCACACATTAGGAATTGATAGTTTTCTAGGATGCATGCTCTAGGTACCACTTTTGAATGAACTAACTTTCGTGTTAGATTTGTCTCATTATCAAATATCAGGATACCCCTATGAATTTTTATTTCCATCTTTTTTTGTTAGATTTTTGAAAACTAAACTTTTAGATTTTGTTATTGTGGTTGATCTCATATTGATCTAACTATATACGATATGCCATTCATTTGATTGTACTTAATTATTAAAAAAATATGGTATAGGATTGTCGAGTTTCCAACTCTCTTTTTTCCTTTTTTTTTTTTTTTTTGTGTTCGATTATTTTGGTATCTTGAAACCGCATGTGTTTGATGGTTCAGATTTGTAAACATATCGTATGAGAATACATTTATGGATAACAGTTGGATATATTTACATAGATTGGACCCGTTGTACGAACAAGGAGTTAAGAATTTTTATCAAATTTGCATGTAAAAATAAACCAAATGCACTGGAACTCACTTGCCCATGCAAAAAATATCATAATGTTAGATTGGTAAAAGTGGAACATTTGAAAGAGCATTTGATTGTAGATGGGTTTCTTGAGAGATACACTCGTTGGATTTTTCATGGGAAAAATTCATTTGTTTTGGTTTTTGGAGATAATGAATCAAGTGACTATAGTTCAGGAGATGAAATTCAAGAAATGTTGCATGATGCATCTGAGATTCCCCTCCTAAGTCTAGTTTGTGGAATAAGTAGTGACGAACCTGAAAGGAATAGTAGAGAAGGGCTAGATCAGGTGACATAAAAATTTTTCAAACTATTAAGTAAAGTTGAACAAAAGTTATATCCGGGATGTACCAAGTTTTCGACACTGTCATCTATCATTCAGTTGATGCACATCTAATGTGTTAATGGATGGAGCGCCAAATCATTCACAATGTTATTTTAAGTACTAAAGGATATGTTACCTGAGGGTATCATGTTGTTCACTTCATTTTATGCAATTTGGCAGTTGATTAAAGAGTTAGGTTTAGATTATATTAAGGTACATGTATATTCCAATGATTGCATGTTGTATTGGAAGGAGTGGACCACTTTTGCTTTGCTGCCTCTATATTTTGGTTAGAGTTTTATTTTGGCTATTGTAACAATATTGGGTTTGTTTGTGATGTTAAAGGTATTTGTGTCTTTCTTTGTTTCTTGTAATGTTCTGTTTTGTGAATAAATAATTTTTTTTTTGCTAAAAAAAATTATATTTAAAATTCTCATTCTAGTGAAAATGCAATGAAGCTAGGTTTTATTATGAAATAAAAAATATTAATTATCATTGCTCATAAATTATAATTACTGGCGTTTAAAAAAATGTCGTAACCTATGAAGCATGAATATTTTGTTGAGATTGACGTACCCGTATCGAATAAGATACTCGAGGATACGTATCGGATACACTTTCTACGTATCCGATAATAATTAAATATTATGATACTTCAAGGATACTTTTGTAGTCAAGCAACATATATAATTTTTTAGTTGAATTTTAACATCTCTTTTCGAATTCACATACCATACAATATATTAACAAAAAATTCATATTACTTCAAAGACACATGAGTGTTTTTTAAGTATTATCTACAATTACATGTCAAAAAAGTATAAAATAAAACTGTTACATTATAATTTTAGTAAAAATTACTTCTAAATATTAGGTAAATATTAGTTTTGATTCTTTTAATTAGTCACTTTAATTTGTGAATATACCACAGCGACACAATATATATTTTCTTGAAATTAAAAAAAATTATTAATTCTCCTTATTATATGTTAAAGAACTACCAAAATATATATATGTATTAAGTTAGTTGAAAATAATAAAAATATTAAAAATATTTTATTATAATCGTATCTTGATTATACCCGTATCCTACTTTTTTAGATTTTATCATATCGCCGTATTCATATCGTATTGTATCCGTATTTGTATTTGTGCTTCATAGGCCATAACATAGCTCCGATCACCAGAATTTTACAAGGAAGTCGTCGATTAAATAATCGTCGTTTCAGCGTTTAGTAAACGTCATTTTAATTTTTGTGGCGTTTAATTGTACGTCTGTAATTTTCTCGACAATGTTAATAACAAACGTAAATTTTGTGGCGTTTATTTATATTTTACCAGCGTATAATAAACACCGGTAAGTGTATTTTTTAGGGTTGTTGGTGGCGCTATGGAGAGGAATTGTGGTGGGGGTAGTGGTTTGTGTGATTCTATTGAGGGATAAGAGAGGAAATTTTCCAAATAAATGGATATTTTAGGGTTTTGATTAGAACTTGAAACGAGTTTTGCGAAATACACTTTTTAAAGGGCTAAAAAAATGAATAAGTTGTTTGAGCATGACTCATGACTCACTTGGGTAAAAGTGTGCTTGAGATCAACTTTGTGAAATAAATTAGCTATAGCTTGAATGTATACTTGCACAATTCAAGCATTGTCAAAGGAACAACCTCTCGAGACCAAATTCATGAGATAAATGATCAAATCTTGAAAACATTCTTGCACAAATCACAAAAACAAATACGATTAAACAGTCTCTTAGATCTCATATTCAATATAATCATATTACATAGCTATCTCATCTCTACCACCCTCGTACGATATGTCTCACATATATATTTTTTTTCAATAACTATTATTGTTGAAGTTTACTACTTTATCCTTCTTCTTATTAATAGTTGATCTTGTAACCATGGAGTAAAAATTGACAAAGAGAAACTCATTAGGCAAGACCAATTACGTGGAATACACATGGGTTAAAAAGAACCGGGAGATGATCATAGACATCATCTTCTAAAGATATGTCAAGTCAAAAGACTTTGTTTATGGATTTTTCGGAAGCCGGAATGAATTAGGTCTTTTCTGCCAACTGTCTCTTTGTAAATGTTCCTCGTATAAGCCATTTTCATAGAAGAATAAAAATATTATGAGAAGAATCCCCAAGGAAGAGGAGAATGCAAAAAAATCAGACAAACACCTAAGAGGGACAAGCAAAACTTGACAAAGAAGTCGCAGTCATATAAAACCTCAGCTGAGAATTGTTTGTGTTTGTTCATCTAAGCTAGTAAAGGAAGAGTCTCAAGGCTAACAAAATTTTAAAAAAGCTACTACAAGACATATAAAGTCGGTAAATAAATATTAAAGAATAGTGTCGAGTATAATCACTAATAACTATTCGATTTGCCCGAGTTGAGGAATAAACACCTCACCTTCGAAGGGGGAGGGGAGGGGCGCCCAGATGAATAGAAAAAAGGGCAAATCAAAATGACAATTTTTTTTTACCAAAAATTTACTTGTTCAATCAAAGTTTTTACATCAAATAGGAAATAGTTCCCTATAAAAGATGTCGATTATCACCTCAAATGAGAATTTCTAAATAATTCAGAATAAGATCATGATGAAAAAACATAGGAATTGCCTAGGATTACACACCTTCGGTCGCTTAAAGTGACTATAAAAATGCTTGGATCCTTCGAGATTACAATATAATCATTCTAATATAAGTATATCTATGCCGTAATCACTCAATTTTCATTTCAATTTTAAACATTAGAGTGTCCCCACCAGCACTATACTGATGTCACCCTTGATCTTATTCATTACTTTGCAAGTAATGGACATGTAATTACCGAGTTTTTCAACCAAATCTAATTTGTATGGACAAAAATACACCATATGGTGTAAAAATTTCATGACAGAAAAAAAAAACCCACTAAATTTTTTTTAGGGATACTTACAAAATATCCCGTCCAAGTATAGGCTTTGTTGCAATCAGTTGCTTGTGGTTTCAATTTAAACAATTTATCCCTTTAAAAGTTTTGCAAGATTAAATTAAATCACAAAGTAAACGGGGGAGATATAAAATTCTTAAAATGGTTTGGAGAAAAAGAAGCTGAAAGATGTGAACTCTTTTTAATTGTTTGCTTGAGACAGCAAATCAAAATCCATTACATTACGATGGTTGATTTTAACAATGCTATAGATTGGCAGCATTGTGTTGTTGTACACATACAAATACCCAATAAAAACCCACCCAATGCAACAAACAAAAGTTGGTGTCAAAGGGCATCATTGTGACGTTGATTGGCTGGCTGGCTTGACCCCCCAACTTGGCATTTTTTAAAAGAGACCTGTACTGTCATAATATTTCAAGAAAATATCAATTATGCTGGCCCCAAAATTATAATAAATTACAAATATTATATCACACAGAAATTGTAAAAGAAGTAAGGTATCATAATTGCAATTTTTGAGTGGACGACACGTGTACGAACTAAAAACCACGGAAGTAGAAGGCTCTTTGTCACTTTTGCTATCGTGGCAGTCACAGTACTTGTCTGTCAGGACCAGATACACTAGTTTTTTTTTAACTGTTTACCTATAAAAGTTATAATTTTAGATTTATTTATTGACTTATCATTGTTTTTTTTAAATAGTGTTCTGAATTTTTTTTAAACTAAAATTTTATGTTGAAAGTCTCTTTTTGAAATACGATTTTATGAAAATAACAATAAATTTATAATTATGATATTTATATAAAAACTATAAAAAATAGTAGAAGAAATATTGATTATTATTCTTGTGCAAAGTTAGGAGTTGTCTAAAGTATGGAGAGAGTATGTCTATCATTATTATGGTATTAAAAAAATAGTAAAAATAATTATCACAACTGTCATAAATCACTCATAAAAATGATAATTTTTTTTGTATCAAAGAAGAGTGATATAAATAATTATTATAACTGTGATAAAAATATTAATAAAAATAATCATTTATTTACAAAATTGATAATTTTTTTATTATAAAAATATTCACAAAAATTATAAAATGCATAAAAAGATAATGAATTTTAGAGTTATAGTACTCTTTTATTAAGTACCCTAGTTGAGTTAATAAAATTAAGGTAAAGAAAAATGTAATTTGAATTTTATTTGTAAATCTAATTTCGGAATCTAAATTCAATAATTGATAATAAATTTTATTTAATATTAAAATTATATCATTAAATGCTTAAGTTAGACTCTCAAATTAGATTCTCGTAAGCAAAAAGGGTCAGCTAATGGTCATATCATATGTCTCAAGTTGAGCTTCTCTGGTGCGTTTTCGCTTGGGCATAATTGCTTAAAAAATTTATCCATGGTTAGATAGACACGTGGAGCTCACTGTTCTGTGTTCTTGATCTCATCAGTCATCACTGGCACGTAGAGAGAGAGAGAGGGAATCAAATGCTTTGTGTAAAGATATCCCTTTTCTACTCGTACGTTTAGAGAAAAATGGAAATTTGTGCATACACTAACAAAAAAAGTGAAGAAAAAGGTCTGGTGATTTGACACCATTGTTGCTCTGAGAGATAGAGAGAGGAATATAACGTTTGATATTTGGTAGTGGGAATCTTTGAAGATCTAGAGACCATTCTCTGGCTGCCTTTGAAAGGTAAGTTTTTGTTATTAAGCTACCAATTCTAAGCACTTTTTTGGGTGTTCTGCGATATTGTTTTTTGCCATGAAGTTGCATGCCTACTTTCTGCAACTTATTGCAAGTTTTCCCTTCAAGTTGACTCTCTCTCATAGTGTAGAACCTATCTGGGTTGATGGAGTAGTATTGAAAAATTTGTCTGGGTGTCTTTGTTGATTTGGGTTCTAGAGGTAATTATCGTCCCTATTTAGTTGTAAAAACCAAATTTAGTTGCTGAGAACTTGCACATATTTGTTTATATAATTTATAATTGTTAACAGTTAGATTTAGCTTCTTGGGATTTCCGACATTTATAAAGTTCCTCTGCTGCTTCAGATTTTTGTGGGTTTCGCTCGAATTATTCTTGGGTTCTCAAATTTATGATTGTTTATTCATATTTTCTTTTGGCTGGGGTACAATCTATCATTTTCTACATGCCAGTTGAGTTCCTGGGTTTAATACTAATTTTCGCAAATAGCAATTTTTCTGGGTTTATTTTGTTAATTATGTATTATTGTGGCCGCGTGTGGGGCTACTGCAATTTTCTTCTGTGATTATGTTTGCATTTCATTCAATCGTCTCTGGAATTCTGTTCTGACTGATTCTATCTTGCCACAAGTTGTTTGCAGAACTTGTCTACACCAATTGGATAAAGGAGGAGTAGCATACTCTTGCTGCCTTCAATAGATTCATAGTTATATATATACATAAATTTCGATAATGGTTTCGAGGTCTTATTCCAACCTATCGGATCTTACTTCTGGTGAATCACCAACTTTTGGCCGAGGGGGGAAGAGGTTGTCTCGAGTTGTGACTTTTGCTGGGGTGTTGTCTGAGCTAGATGATGAAAGTAAGAGTAGTGTTGGCTCTGATGCTCCCTCTTCTGTCTCCCAAGAACGGATGATCATTGTTGGGAACCAACTTCCACTTCGGGCGCATCGGAGATCTGAAGGTGAGGAAGGGTGGAACTTTAGTTGGGATGAGGATTCCCTTCTTTTACANACGTTTAGAGAAAAATGGAAATTTGTGCATACACTAACAAAAAAAGTGAAGAAAAAGGTCTGGTGATTTGACACCATTGTTGCTCTGAGAGATAGAGAGAGGAATATAACGTTTGATATTTGGTAGTGGGAATCTTTGAAGATCTAGAGACCATTCTCTGGCTGCCTTTGAAAGGTAAGTTTTTGTTATTAAGCTACCAATTCTAAGCACTTTTTTGGGTGTTCTGCGATATTGTTTTTTGCCATGAAGTTGCATGCCTACTTTCTGCAACTTATTGCAAGTTTTCCCTTCAAGTTGACTCTCTCTCATAGTGTAGAACCTATCTGGGTTGATGGAGTAGTATTGAAAAATTTGTCTGGGTGTCTTTGTTGATTTGGGTTCTAGAGGTAATTATCGTCCCTATTTAGTTGTAAAAACCAAATTTAGTTGCTGAGAACTTGCACATATTTGTTTATATAATTTATAATTGTTAACAGTTAGATTTAGCTTCTTGGGATTTCCGACATTTATAAAGTTCCTCTGCTGCTTCAGATTTTTGTGGGTTTCGCTCGAATTATTCTTGGGTTCTCAAATTTATGATTGTTTATTCATATTTTCTTTTGGCTGGGGTACAATCTATCATTTTCTACATGCCAGTTGAGTTCCTGGGTTTAATACTAATTTTCGCAAATAGCAATTTTTCTGGGTTTATTTTGTTAATTATGTATTATTGTGGCCGCGTGTGGGGCTACTGCAATTTTCTTCTGTGATTATGTTTGCATTTCATTCAATCGTCTCTGGAATTCTGTTCTGACTGATTCTATCTTGCCACAAGTTGTTTGCAGAACTTGTCTACACCAATTGGATAAAGGAGGAGTAGCATACTCTTGCTGCCTTCAATAGATTCATAGTTATATATATACATAAATTTCGATAATGGTTTCGAGGTCTTATTCCAACCTATCGGATCTTACTTCTGGTGAATCACCAACTTTTGGCCGAGGGGGGAAGAGGTTGTCTCGAGTTGTGACTTTTGCTGGGGTGTTGTCTGAGCTAGATGATGAAAGTAAGAGTAGTGTTGGCTCTGATGCTCCCTCTTCTGTCTCCCAAGAACGGATGATCATTGTTGGGAACCAACTTCCACTTCGGGCGCATCGGAGATCTGAAGGTGAGGAAGGGTGGAACTTTAGTTGGGATGAGGATTCCCTTCTTTTACAACTCAAAGATGGCCTCGGGGAAGATGTAGAAGTTATCTATGTTGGTGGTCTTAGAGAGGAAATCGACCCGAGTGAACAAGATGATGTAGCCCAAACTTTGCTTGACACATTCAAATGTGTCCCGGCTTTCATCCCTCCCGAGCTCTTTAGCAAATTCTATCATGGTTTCTGCAAACAGCACTTATGGCCTTTATTCCACTACATGCTTCCGCTATCACCAGAGCTTGGTGGCCGCTTTGATAGATCCCTGTGGCAAGCTTATGTGTCTGTGAACAAGATATTTGCTGACAAAGTAATGGAAGTTATCAGTCCTGATGATGATTTTGTGTGGGTTCATGACTACCATTTGATGGTTTTACCTACTTTTCTGAGGAAAAGATTTAACAGGGTTAAGCTTGGATTCTTCCTTCACAGTCCATTCCCATCATCAGAGATATACCGCACCCTTCCTGTAAGAGATGAACTTCTACGAGCACTTCTGAACTCTGACCTTATTGGCTTCCACACCTTTGATTATGCGAGGCACTTTCTCTCTTGTTGTAGTAGAATGCTCGGCATATCTTACCAGTCCAAGCGAGGTTACATTGGTCTTGAGTACTATGGTCGTACTGTAAGCATTAAGATTCTCCCAGTTGGGATACATATGGTCCAAATTCAGTCTGTCTTAGACCAGCCGGAGACTGAATCAAGAGTTGCTGAGTTAAGGGATCAGTTCAGGGGTCAGACTGTTTTGCTTGGAGTTGATGACATGGACATATTTAAAGGAATAAGCTTGAAACTTTTGGCTTTTGAACAATTGCTTATACAGCATCCTGATAAGAGGGGCAAGGTTGTTTTGGTTCAAATAGCAAACCCTGCCAGAGGTCGAGGAAAAGATGTACAGGAGGTTCAGTCTGAAACTTATGCTACAGTTACCAGGATTAATCGGACATTTGGGCGACCAGGATATGAGCCGGTGGTTTTGATTGATACCCCACTTCAGTTTTATGAGCGAATTGCTTACTATGTAATTGCAGAGTGTTGTCTCGTCACAGCAGTGAGGGATGGGATGAATCTAATCCCTTATGAATATGTTATATGCCGACAAGGAACTGATAAGCTAGATGATACCTTGGGCCTTAGCCCATCAACACCAAAGAAGAGCATGCTGGTGGTTTCTGAGTTTGTTGGGTGTTCGCCATCTCTTAGTGGTGCAATTCGAGTTAATCCATGGAACATTGATTCTGTGGCTGAAGCTATGGATTCTGCTTTAGTTGTCTCTGAGGCAGAGAAACAAATGCGGCATGAGAAGCATTACAGATATGTGAGTACTCATGATGTTGCATATTGGGCGCATAGCTTTTTGCAAGATCTTGAGAGGGCATGTAGACATCATGTGAGGCGGAGGTTCTGGGGTATTGGTTTTGGTTTAGGATTCCGGGTAATTGCCTTGGATCCAAGTTTCAGGAAGCTCTCCATTGATCACATCGTATCAGCTTATAAAAGGACCAAGAACCGAGCAATTCTTTTGGATTATGATGGTACTATGATGCAGCATAGATCAATCATCACAAGTCCCAATTCAGAGGCTGTGGGTATCTTGAATAACTTGTGCAGGGACCCCAAGAATGTGATGTACATTGTTAGCGGGAAGGACAGAAAGACTTTAACTCAGTGGTTTTCTTCTTGCGAAAAGCTAGGAATTGCAGCAGAACATGGTTATTTTGTAAGGTATATGCTTTCATATTTAACGGTCTCTTGAATTTTATTGTGTTACTCTTATCTAAACTTGACCATAAACTATAGAATTCAAGCATGTGCTGACTATGGGTATGAAAAAGCATTCAGTAAAGGAACTGCTGGATAAAGAAATTCAATTCGTCATTTGGTTTGTTTTATAAGAAAGCAGAAGAAATCATAAGCTTACTGAAATATTGGTTGAAATTTGCGGGTGTAAAACATTTTGGTTTTTATTTGTTTTTGGTCATTGGTATTGAGATATCACATATGGGAATCCCATATTGGAAAAAAAATAAGTACAAAGTTTAATACAGTAGGATTGAGCTCATTACCATAGACTTAGGCTTTTAGGTGGTTGTGAGTTTAACACATGTATATTTGACATGTTGTGTTGGGCTTCTCTTATTTCCCAACAATTGTTATCAGAGATGATGATTGATAATCTTAGGTGAACTCTCCAAAAAACGGTGTAGTATGTCGATATGAATTATGAGTGACCAGAACAAGAGTGAGTTATTGGTGTTGGAATTATGGAATGCAATTTCTTGATAGAACAGTGCGAGAGGCTTTGGCTGCAAGGCAACTCGATAGAGTTGTAATGTTGTGACTCATGAAGAATTGGTAAAATTTTGATTCTTAGAAGAGCGGACACTTGTAAAGAGTCATTTATACACAATACTTGTAGAGAGTGGGGGATCAGTTAACTTGAAGTGCACAAAGAGGAGTAATAACTTGACATGGTTCACTTGTAAGAGGCAGATGATGTGATATCACATTTGAAAATCCCATATTGGAAGAGAAATAATCAAAAATATCTTAATCTATTATGATTGAGTTCACTGCCAACAGGCTTGATCTTTTAGCTTTTTAGGTGGGTAAGTTCCAAACATTTGTATTGAGCTTTTTGTGTTAGATTCCTTTGTCTCCCAACAATTGATATCAGATGTCTGACGATTCTGGTTTAACTCTCTAAGAAGTAATGTTAGTGTGTTGTTAATAATGATGAACTCTTAAGTGTTGGTGTCATAGAAACACAACTGTTGATGGAGCAGGACTCTGGATAGAGTGATGACATAGTAACTCATGAAAAGCACAGTTGAAAACTTGGATTCTTAGAAAAACGGACTCTGATAAAAGATGATTTAGACACATTGTTTGTAGAGAGTGGTAGATTGGGCATGTAGAGAGTGATAGATCAGAATGGGAAATTTTAAGCTCAATGAAGTTCACGCAGGAGGTGGAGATTGTTTAGATATCATGTGTGAAAATCCCATAGTAGAAGAATAAAATAAGTGAATACAGTCTTAGTATACTATGCATTAACTCAAATAATTTGGTTTCCTTATTGTTGTCAACTGCAAAAATTGGATCGTTCTGGTTTGCTTTTGATGGGCATCATTGAGTTCAACTTACATATGCAAAATGAGGGTGCATTGGGATATGACAAAACATGCTATCATTGTGACGGATTTCGATTAAAGGGAACTAAGTCCTTTCATGGTAGAATTCCATCCCTTGGATGCATATATTGTGATAAAATAAAAATAAGATTGTAATATAGTGACTGTTGTGGTTGTATTGTTGTAATAGAGTCATGATCGTGGTGGTGGCAGAATTGGGAAATGAAATGGTGGTTGTGCTTTGTGCATATGATGATGGCAGAAGTAAGTGGTGGCAGTTATGGGAGCTAACTTATTAGTCTTAGATGATAGCCTCCATAAAAAATATTTCATGATTCATGTCATGAAAAGTATGCGGCTCACCCAATCTTGTAACCATATGGACCATGTGGATTAGAAGGATGCCCAACAGATCAGGGCCCACCATTTTTGACATGATTTCAGGTCATGTGGCCATCTGTTTTGTCTGCTTGAATTTGATATTCAAAATAAATGGTCAAAATTGAAGGTTTTTTTTTTTTTTTATCAAAAAAAAAAAATTGAAGTTGATCAATGAAGGGTTTACACCCTTATCTAGGGGTCATCCTTGAAATGGTGTCAGATGGATCCTCTTTAACTTTTGGTGCTATAGATATCTTGATAAAATTCTCATGATCCCTTCATTTCTCTTACTGCCCACTTTATGGATTTCTCTTTTCCAATTTTTGTGCCGCTTCCATTTCTGATGCTTTTGTTGATGTTGTTGGTGGGATTTTCAACTTTTTGGCTCTGTTTTTTGCTTGTGTATTTTTTTCACGGTCATTGTTTTTTTTTCCGGTTGTTTTGGTGGGGTGGGGGGNAAATAATCAAAAATATCTTAATCTATTATGATTGAGTTCACTGCCAACAGGCTTGATCTTTTAGCTTTTTAGGTGGGTAAGTTCCAAACATTTGTATTGAGCTTTTTGTGTTAGATTCCTTTGTCTCCCAACAATTGATATCAGATGTCTGACGATTCTGGTTTAACTCTCTAAGAAGTAATGTTAGTGTGTTGTTAATAATGATGAACTCTTAAGTGTTGGTGTCATAGAAACACAACTGTTGATGGAGCAGGACTCTGGATAGAGTGATGACATAGTAACTCATGAAAAGCACAGTTGAAAACTTGGATTCTTAGAAAAACGGACTCTGATAAAAGATGATTTAGACACATTGTTTGTAGAGAGTGGTAGATTGGGCATGTAGAGAGTGATAGATCAGAATGGGAAATTTTAAGCTCAATGAAGTTCACGCAGGAGGTGGAGATTGTTTAGATATCATGTGTGAAAATCCCATAGTAGAAGAATAAAATAAGTGAATACAGTCTTAGTATACTATGCATTAACTCAAATAATTTGGTTTCCTTATTGTTGTCAACTGCAAAAATTGGATCGTTCTGGTTTGCTTTTGATGGGCATCATTGAGTTCAACTTACATATGCAAAATGAGGGTGCATTGGGATATGACAAAACATGCTATCATTGTGACGGATTTCGATTAAAGGGAACTAAGTCCTTTCATGGTAGAATTCCATCCCTTGGATGCATATATTGTGATAAAATAAAAATAAGATTGTAATATAGTGACTGTTGTGGTTGTATTGTTGTAATAGAGTCATGATCGTGGTGGTGGCAGAATTGGGAAATGAAATGGTGGTTGTGCTTTGTGCATATGATGATGGCAGAAGTAAGTGGTGGCAGTTATGGGAGCTAACTTATTAGTCTTAGATGATAGCCTCCATAAAAAATATTTCATGATTCATGTCATGAAAAGTATGCGGCTCACCCAATCTTGTAACCATATGGACCATGTGGATTAGAAGGATGCCCAACAGATCAGGGCCCACCATTTTTGACATGATTTCAGGTCATGTGGCCATCTGTTTTGTCTGCTTGAATTTGATATTCAAAATAAATGGTCAAAATTGAAGGTTTTTTTTTTTTTTTATCAAAAAAAAAAAATTGAAGTTGATCAATGAAGGGTTTACACCCTTATCTAGGGGTCATCCTTGAAATGGTGTCAGATGGATCCTCTTTAACTTTTGGTGCTATAGATATCTTGATAAAATTCTCATGATCCCTTCATTTCTCTTACTGCCCACTTTATGGATTTCTCTTTTCCAATTTTTGTGCCGCTTCCATTTCTGATGCTTTTGTTGATGTTGTTGGTGGGATTTTCAACTTTTTGGCTCTGTTTTTTGCTTGTGTATTTTTTTCACGGTCATTGTTTTTTTTTCCGGTTGTTTTGGTGGGGTGGGGGGGAGATTGAGTGGGGGATGGGGAGTAATTGGCTTTGATGCCAATCCCACTGCACTTTCAATCAGTCCTTCTACCAGTTTCAGATATCCTATATCTAATTTGCCTTTGCATCGCATTGAAGCCACAACGAATGTTATTCTTTTCAGGCCAAATGAAGATGCGGACTGGGAAACTTCTGTTGCTGTGCCAGAGTTTTACTGGAAACAGATTGCTGAGCCAGTCATGCAATTGTACACTGAAACAACTGATGGTTCTGCCATAGATACAAGAGAGAGTGCACTTGTTTGGAATTACCAGCACGCGGATCCAGATTTCGGCTTATGCCAGGCTAAGGAGCTTCTAGATCACCTGGAAAGTGTTCTTGCCAATGAACCGGTTTCTGTCAAGAGTAGCCAGCACATTGTAGAAGTTAAACCGCAGGTAATTCATACACTGCTTGTTTCATCGTGTCACTTCACATGTCCAACTCAAAAGTTATTTCAGATATAGGGGGAATAGAATGGTGATTTAGCCACGAGATTCTTAATTGGAAAAATTCTTAATTACCAGAGAGTGATTGAAGGAATTGCTTTGAATTGTTTGAAAACCAACGTAAATGTAAATCTAAAGGGAAACATTGGCCAACCTGCTAGGATGCAGTTGAAACTATAGCATGAGATTTAACCGGCCTCCATTGGTATGAGGTAGAAACATTACATGTAGGAGCTTTACTGATATACTCGGATGCTAACATGTAGACCCCTTATAAAGGTTTATACCCAAATTTGGGAACTGCAGGAGTATAATAATTCTGCTAATGTGAAAAGTATAGACATAGTTTCCTGTTACGATATTCCAACATTCTATGCTTATTTATCACATTTTGTCTTTTGGTGAGGTAAATCAATGGGATTCGATTTATCTCACTGAAATGACTTGTATCATCCACAAACTTCACAGTTCCAACATTGCAAGCTGTGGTGGAGCTAGGATTCAATTTTTCCAATGAAGAAAACAATTGACCAATTTGTATTTAAAAAAAAAATTTCTGACCTCCACTAAGGGGGACTAAATTGGGTTTTAGTTCTATATAAAAATATTTGTAAATTCAAGATTGGATGTGTATTAAGATCCCAAGGTTTCATTACTATAACAAATTAAGACCAGTATCGATTTGGTATTAACAAAAAGAACATAAAAAAAATTATTTCATAACACATCTCAATCCAATGATATATTAAAGTGGACATTCTTACAAATCCTACAGATCATTTATGATTGATTAGGTCTTTAAATTTGTTAGCAATTTTCTTTTAACATACAAAATCAAAGTGTCCATGACAAAATCTGTCTTTCATCTCGTTTTTATGCCTAGTTGAGACTTGAGATTGTCTTCTTATCTTTTTGAGAAATTGAATCTTTGGAATATCATAATCCCTTTTGGGTTAGGATTTTACTATTTGCATCTAATTGTGATTTACTAGGTTACCGGCCACTCAGGTACCAGGAAAAAAAAGTTCAGTTGCAACCAAACCATTGTTTTGTAAAAGTAGAGGGTAGCGTATTAAATAAGGAAGATATTAGTGTTAAGGCATTTCACATCTGTTTTACTTGGTCCAACTACACGTGCTTCTATATGATGTGGAATCCATGTCAGTCTTGTCTTTCATTTTGGCCACTCACAGGGTCTATTATCCGTGCTAGACAGCACTATTCCGTTTGATCAAATGGTTACGTTTGTAGTTTGTGTAGCCTTCGCTTGAAGAAATCTTGATCAGGAATTTGTTAGGCAAAGATCTGAAGAATTATTTGTATAGCTGCGGTTTTCATTGTCTCTTTAATATCTCTCTAATCGTAGTTATATCTATGATTACACAAAAAACAATTGAGAATGGGATTGATATCATCAATTGTGAAATACATACAATGTGTTTAGATTTCAAATCATTTGTGGAGCTTGCAAGATGATAAAAAATATTAAATTTCCTTTTGTTTTTTTGGTTTGAAAAACAGTGTTTGGAGATTTTTTACTCTTAAGACAGTCAATGCACCATAAAACAATTACAGTATGATATAAATGTCTAGAATGAAATTGTATCCTTGGCCCCTCAAAACTACCTCTTAGTTTACGGCAGACATTTATTCCAATCTGTCTTTGAAGCTTTGAAAAGATATGTGCTTTATAATTTCTACTATAGTAAACAGAGCAACTGTTATTAATTTCTTTCAAAATTCAGTGGAAATAGCCACCCTGCATAACTTTCTAAATTCAATCCAAATTCACCAAATATTTCAAGAAAGAATCCAGCACAGTCTACACTTGACTGTGGATAAAAAATCTGAACATAAATACATAGTATTTGTGCCAAATTTTTTGAACGCTCGATCATTGTTTTCCTCTCAAATTTTTCCTTTTCTTCATTTTAATTTTAAGTACTTGTATTCCTCTTGTTTCTTTATTGAGGTTAGAACATTTAATTGATTTGTTGTTTTTCCATACATCTGTGTGTGTATTTCTCCAACATGATTCTCCCATGACATATAATTATCCGATGTTTTTTCTTAGTTGTTTGGGAAAAAAATGATGACACAAACTGTCTATTTGAGGTTTTTCCCCCTCCATATGATGAGGTCTGCCATACTTATCATTTGATCCCATATTCTACCACTAGGGTGTCAATAAAGGTCTCGTTGCAGAACGCCTCCTAGCGACAATGAAGCAGAAGGGAATGCTTCCCGATTTTGTGCTCTGTATTGGGGATGACCGTTCAGACGAGGATATGTTTGAGGTTATAATGGGTGCAATGGCCAGTGGTTGTCTATCTCCAGTTGCAGAAGTGTTTGCTTGTACTGTTGGCCAGAAACCCAGTAGGGCCAAGTACTACTTAGAGGATACCAATGAGATATTAAGAATGTTGCAGGGTCTAGCTTCTGCTTCTGACCAGTCTGCTAAAAATGTTTCCCAATCTTCTCAACGAGCAATCATCGACAGAGAATAAATAGAAACAAGGAATCCCCGTATAAATTGAGGTGGCTGTGGCTGTGGCTGTGGCTGTGCAGGAAGGAATCAGTTATTAGGAGACTCGATGAGAGGATTCATCCAGTTCTTCAGTTGCACTCAAGTTTCGGTAAAGCTGTGGCTTAGCATTTTTTGAACCGATTGGCATTTTCTGGTGAGGATTGAGCTTGATGATTATGACATATCTTCACCCTTTTGCAAGTGGAAGTTTCGTAAAAAATTATCTGATTGTTGTTGCACCATGTATGTAGTTTCTAGTGGGTATATTTATGTGCTCGCGTTTTGTATTGGTATCTTACTGTTGATTGTTTTCTATATCATTTTGATTTGCAAAATTATTGGCATGAACTTATTGTTTGGGCCAGTTTACGATCACATCAATTAATCTCTTCTTCAATCTAGTTAAAGACAGGTCATTCACGCCGGCATAAGGGTATTTGTGAAGAATAATTTTTTCATGGTACGACTCCAAGGGATTATCAAGATTTTGACGTTTGATTTCACAGGTCGTTTCTGTTATTACCTGAACTATTCATTGGGGTTCCTTCCATACTCTTTTAGAGAAGCTTAAGACAACCAAATTTTAGAGGAAGCCATTGTTATTCTTTAGACTTTAGATTCTATCTTATTGTTAGTAAACCACAACTCATTGCAAGTGTTTCTTATATATATATATATATATATATATATATATTTTTTTTTTTTTTTTGGGGGGGGGGGGGGTTAAAATGANATGCAAAGTTGTGTGACTTGAATTATCGACATCCAAATCACAATAAAACAATCATGCAGTAAGACCCAGCCTTATTTTTTAATTATCAATGATAAAGCATAATTTGTTACCCCCATCATATTTGGAATGAGATTGTAATTCTAAAACATGTCCTTAGTAATTCTATCTTTTGTCATTAGGACAAGACAATACTTGGTCTTTATGATGTTATCTCACCTCCAATTTCGTGGTTTACCTAACATTTGGACTAGATTAGTGTAGATAGTCCAAGCTCACTTGCCATAGTAAGCTTCAATTTTCCCCTTTTCAGATAACTTTGTTCCGGGTCCTAATAGCTCAGTTCATTAAATAGGAAATTTTAATATGCGGAGTATGAGAAGTAAATGAGCCAAACTCCGAAATATCATTTAATGTGTATCGGGTTGAAAATTTCTATCCTCAGTGACACAGTAATCCTTTGAATTTTTCACTTTTTAAAGTTCTAATCACTAACTCCAAGGAATAATACAAGTTGTAAACTTAAACATTTTAAGTTTAAATTTTGATAAACTTTTTAGAGTTAGACTATTAGGGATTTATCTCTCATGAATTTCTTAATTCTAATAAAGTTGTCTTATCTTTGACCTGATCGAAGATAAAATTAATTAAAATACATGCAAGTTATCACTAGTTTAGAGCAACTCCAATAATGTTATCTAAAATAACTACTCAAAATATACTTAAATATTGTATTATCTACTTTAGATAACTACTTTTTTCAAATTCACTCCAACAACGCTATCTATTTTAACTAACCACTTCAACTAACTTTTAATAATAAAATTTAAAAAACACAATTGAACTATACATTGTATAAATTTAATTAATTATGGGCTACAAGAGTAAATATCATAAAATACTTGGGGAATTTTGTTAATTTTTTGAATTTTTTTGGGGATTTTGCTGAATTTTTAAAGGGATTTTACTGAATTTTGTTGGGGGGGTTTGCTGAATTTTAATCAACTTATTGTCTTCCCCATTCTGTGAGAGAGAGAGAGAGAGATACCATAAAAATCAATACACAGGAACCCAAATGCTCCAAATAAGCAAAAGTAGAAATTTTTAGGGTTCTGAATGTAGATCTAAAATGAAAGGGGCAAAATTTAGGTCCATGTTATCAATCCAGAGTTATCATACCTGCTATAACCTTTGGTCAGTGGAACTTTGCGATGAAGCATTCAGTCGATGCTCCTTCAGTTGGTGGAGCCTTCTGTAATTAGGGGTGTTGTTGGTGTAAAAAATAGATTGACGAACTGTTTTACCTCGCCAGAAATAACTAGTCAAATAAAAGCTATGGACAATATATAGTGTGATAACTAATCTGTTGGAGTTCAATTCCATGAAAGTCAGTTTATTGTGCTTCTTAGAGTTGCTCTTAAGAAGACTAGTTCTTTCCTGCCTTAATTGGGTACTCGAATGTGACATTCACATGAGTTGTTTATGCTTTTCACACGGAATATCAATTTTCCATGCACTGATGTTCGTGGTGTTTTCTGGGCTTGAAATCAAATTGCATTTTTTGGGAGGACAAGAGATCCGGTTCCCAAGCCAGTAGAACAAAACAAAAACCCACCTCACAGCCCAACCCAACTGCTAGTGGTGTTTTGAGGCTAAATCAAATTGGACTTTAGGGAGGTCCAGAGGCCCATTTCCCAGTCCAAGGAGAAAATATTATATACTTGTTGACACCATGATATGCAATATCATCGACCAATGATAATATACCATGTGTGTATAACGGAGCACATTTGTTTGGTAACTTTCAATAATCACCATGTTGAATAATTAATAAATATATTATTATTGAGTGATAATATTGCGTGTCACCAGTGACATGATATGCTGAACGTTTACTCTAGTCCAACATTGCTAAACAAAACCTATATTTCAGCCCAACCCAACTAGCCCAAGTAGATTTAATAATCGAACCAAGACTCTTGAACTCGTTTTTCAAATGATTAAAAAATTATTAAAACATGACACATTTTGTGCCGAGCCCAAAATGAATTGAACAATTCGACTATTGGTTTAGTAGCAATAGAGGCTACTNTTTTTGGTAACTTTCAATAATCACCATGTTGAATAATTAATAAATATATTATTATTGAGTGATAATATTGCGTGTATATGCTGAACGTTTACTCTAGTCCAACATTGCTAAACAAAATCTATATTGCAGCCCAACCCAACTAGCCCAAGTAGATTTAATAATCGAACCAAGACTCTTGAACTCGTTTTTCAAATGAGATTAAAAAATTATTAAAACATGACACATTTTGTGCTGAGCCCAAAATGAATTGAACAATTCGACTATTGGTTTAGTAGCAATAGAGGCTACTGTGGCTACGAATCGATTATCTAAATGAGCTAAGTTTTGTTATTTTAAATCGAATCAAACTAAGCCAAATTACCGATCAGTCTTTAGTTCACTGATATTTTTATTTTACAAAGACTTTGACTCTGTTAAAGGTTAAGTCTCTTTTCCCCATTCTTGGAAAAAAAAATAAAAAAATCAAACTAAGCCAAATTCAAATAATTCGAGTCAATTATGGGCTCCACAAAAGGCATCGGGATTTGGGATTTGGATTTGGATTTGGGTTTTAGGGTTAGGGTATAAAATCAGCGAGTATTGCAAAGTCCAAATCCTCTCTCTTCTCTTTCAAAACCTTCTTCGCTGTATTACCNTAAAATCGAATCAAACTAAGCCAAATTACCGATCAGTCTTTAGTTCACTGATATTTTTATTTTACAAAGACTTTGACTGTGTTAACGGTTAAGTCTCTTTTCCCCATTCTTGAAAAAAAAAATAAAAAAATCAAACTAAGCCAAATTCAAATAATTCGAGTCAATTATGGGCTCCACAAAAGGCATCTCAAAAAGTTCGGATGGGATTTGGGATTTGGATTTGGATTTGGGTTTTAGGGTTAGGGTATAAAATCAGCGAGTATTGCAAAGTCCAAATCCTCTCTCTTCTCTTTCAAAACCTTCTTCGCTGTATTACCTCCCAAAATATTTACTCTTTTTTTGTCATTTGAACCCAAAAATGGCGAAGAAACCCAAAGAACCATGCAACAAAGCGAACGGCAATAATGTTTCCAGTTCAGGTTCATCCGATGTTTTCAAGACCCTCTTTGGAGATATCCCAGAACAAAGCACCACCTCTTCAATCTTCTCTACCGATAACCCGTTCCGAAGAAAACCTTTTGACCGTTCTGAGACACCCACTCAACAAAAATTAGGGTCACGGCTTGATTCAGCTGAAGTTGTTGAAAACCCTAAGAGTGGCGATTCTGACAAACCTAATTCAGTTGAGCTGAAGAAGAGAAAAAAGGATGCAGAGCAAAGGCCTTATCTTAACTCGGATTCTGTTGGTGAAGCTTCGGAAATTCATTTGGAGAGTAAGAAATCGAAGAAAGCCAAGCCCGAATACCCTGGTTTCGATTCCAAATTGAGGGCAGGGAAAAAGGGGCGAAATGCTGTTTTGGGTTCTGACTCAAAGGAATTTTCGGTGAAAGGGAAAGGAAAGAAGGGAGATTTTGGTATGAAGTCGAAGGGAATGTCCTATAAAGAGGAAAAGGCAAGCCTCGATGTGGTTATTGAATCGGAGGATTATTCGGGAAAAGGCGAAGGAGAAAACCCGAATGTGGCTATGGAATTGAATGGGACGGTGAATTTGGATAGCGAGAGAAAAGGTAAGAAGAAAAAGAAGAGGAAGCGGGATGAGGTAGAGGCGGAGTATGAGTCGAAGCGGTATGGGGTGGTGGCAGTGCAAGACGGAGGCGAAGAGGGGAATTTGGGAGGGGTAGGTGTTGGGAAGAAGAGGAAAAAGTTGGATAATCCAGAGGATATGATGGTTTCAAAGGAAGGATTTGATGATGAGGGAAAGCTTTTGAGGACTGTGTTTGTTGGGAATTTGCCATTGAAGGTGAAGAAGAAGGCACTCTTGAAGGAATTTAGCAAGTTTGGAGAGGTCGAATCTGTGAGAATTCGGTCCATTCCATTAATAGATGTGGGTGTTCTCCTGTTCACAAACTTGGTTTCTTGGTCATATTATGTGTCTATCATATTGGCAGTTTTTTCTACTTATAAGGTTAATAACAGTATGAATAACATTTGATTGTTTGTGTTTCTCAGACCAAAGTTCCAAGGAAGGGTGCTATAATCAACAAGAAAATCAATGATGCTGCTGACAGGTTTTATTCTAAGTCATACACCTCATTTTGTTATTTTGATTTTTTCTTAATTTGTTGAATAGTTGGATTTGTGCCTTCAAACGGGCTTGTCATGCAGTCTTCTGGCCGTCTCCCCCCCTCCCAAAAAAAAAAAAATGCCTCTTTTATTTTTAAATTTTGTAGTTACTGTTGTGATGTGTTCATATTTTTGGTTTTTCTAGATTAAAGTCTCTCAAAGCAANTGGGGGGGGGGGTATTATTATGTCTTACTTACCTGGGACCATGTGGGTCTTAATTGGGTTATTCTGCGGTGTTTGAAGGCCGAATGCCATGGCCTTGTCCGTCAGGCTGTTGGTCGGCCCGTTTGACGTCATTTGGTAAACCAGTTGGATAATGGCTCACTAGAATAATGGGCCGGTTCGATTTTTTTTCCTCCCGAGGCTTGCCAATTTTTGTGGCCATGTCATATCTCGTCAAAATTTGATTGGCTTTGCTTTTAAGAGATCCTTGTTTTGTTAACAGTGTGATTTTCTTTCTTTTTCATATTTTTTAATCCGTATGAGTACTTCAGTGGTGTGGAGGTTGAGCTGGACAAACTGTAGACCCCGATGTTAGGAGTTCAATCCTTACTAGTGTTTTCGGGGTTTATCTGATACCTGTGATCTATAGGTAATTGCAAGTATTCGGGATTTATTCTTGCAAGGATGAGTTTAAAGTGATCATACCTTAAAAAGGTTTCTCGTTAACAAAAAAAAATTATATGATACCAGAAATTAAAGTAATAATACAAGAAATAGCGCAACAAAAGTTGCATCATTTTGGGTAACATTCAAATTAATATATGAATCTTGTGGAAATATGTAGTTATTGCAAATTGGATTTTTGTGGTTTAATATGATATTAGGAAATGGAATTATGTTTCGGGGAAATAATAGGATTATGATCTCTCTCTCTCTCTCACACACACACACACACTCAACATAATAAGTATTAAATATTTTAGTAAGCTTAGGTTTCAAGCAACATTATATTTTAGTGGAAGTGGTGGGAATCTATAAGCTACATAAATAAGTAGTCCTTAGATGGAACTTGCTAGAACTCAATCCATGCTTTCATTTGTTAATTTTGTAGAAATTATAGAAGTTTAATATAGAAAAAAGGCAGAGATTCTAAGGTTAAACAACCTCCCCCCTCCCACCAAACACAAATAAAAAGGATAAAGGACACAATCAAGTATGTGTTCATTGTTATTTTAATCTTTTCCAATTGANTGTTCATATTTTTGGTTTTTCTAGATTAAAGTCTCTCAAAGCAACTCAGATACAACATAAACCGAGTTCTCGCAATATCTACTAACTTCATAATTATGATTCGAACATAATCAACAATTTGGATTTTGCTTGTATGATTATGTGGTAGAAGTTATACTTTTCTTGAAAGAACTACTAGCTCCTTTTCAGTTATCATTGTACTTCTCATCTTCACGATAATATGTAGTTGGATTTTTTGCAGTGTTCATGCTTACATTGTTTTCAAAACAGAGGAACATGCTCATGCTTCTTTGGCCCATAATATGGCAGTGGTATGTTGGTTTTCCAAAAATTATTTGATTAGCTTTGTTTTGGGACAGAAACTGGGTTTCATGCAATTGCTATGTTCAACTGAAGGTAGTATGGTTTTGTTGTGTTGATGGATGTAGGTTGGAGGAAATCACATGCGTGTGGACAGGGCGTGCCCACCACGTAAGAAGCTGAAGGGAGATGATACTCCACTGTATGATAACAAAAAGACTGTTTTTGTTGGCAACCTCCCATTTGATGTGAAGGCAAGTTGTCGCTGTATTGTGTTTTGTGGACCCCCAGTATTTGCATCTTGTTAATTATAATGATCTGCACACTTTCTCCATTTTCTCTGCAGACAGAAGAGATATATGAGTTGTTTTCTGGTATCAATGGTCTGGAATCCAACATTGAGGCCATTCGGGTTATCAGAGATCCTAATACGAATGTTGGAAAGGGCATTGCTTATGTCTTGTTCAAGACAAGGGTATGATTTGCAATGTACATTTATCATCATCTTTTATGCCAGCTAATATGGTCTGTGGCTCTGGTCACCCTAATATTATTTAGAGAGCTGACCTTTCCTATTTCCCAAAGTTGAATTAGGCGACAAGGCGTTTCCCCCTTCTGTTTACATTCTTTTTGAAATTTCCTCTTAAAAGGATCTGACACATTGGCACTGTGAGTGGAAAGAGGAAATAGTTGTTTTGTGTGCTCATGTAGTTTTTCTATGTAATCATATTGAGCATCCTTGTAATTCTGAAAAATTCGTGAATGTCAAGATGTCCCATATAGCTATTTAGCGATCTGGCGTTCTCTATTTTGTGAATATTTTATGTACTATGTGCCAAACTGTGTTTTGAAGTTGTGTCTATTTGGCATGCAGGATGCTGCAAACTTGGTCATCAGAAAACGGAACTTGAAGCTCCGGGATCGTGAGTTGAGGCTCTATCATGCCAAATCAAACTCCACACCATCTAAGAGGAAAAACTCATCACTGGAGGAGGCAAATAATACTCCAACGAAGAAGTTTGCACCGAATTCTAGTACTCCAGACGGTAGCAATAAGGTGAAATCTAGGGCTGACATCTCTTACCAGGGTCTGCGCGCAACCAAATCTGGTGTGCAGAAGAAATTCCATCCAAAGATCATTGAGCCAGTGAACTTAAAAACCAAGGCTCAGCAAGTGCAGAAGCCCAAAGAACGCAAGCAAAAAAGACCAGCAGTTGCTGCCAGAAAGGTAAATGTGCTGAAGGGTAGTGGAGCATTGAAACAAGCCGGGACAAAACGCAAGCTGGATAACCGAACTCCTGATAGTGCCCGTCGAAACAAAAAAACCAGGAAATTCAGGTAGGATTTACACTGTAAAATTCAATGAGCTAAACATAGCTCATTTAAGTGTTTTCATTTGTATACTATATACTTGGACTATGCAAAGTTGTTTATTCATTGGACCCATGTGAAAATTCATGCTTTATGCCATGTTATTATCTTCTTTTGCCTGGATATTTTCTTCTTGTTTTTGTACTTTCTATGACTTGATTGTCTGGAAGGAGGATGGTGCTCTGTGTATACAAGAGTTCCATTATACGGAATTAGGGTTAAGCTTGGTGATTGTGAAATTGTTTGATCTGAATTGCATAATGAAGTTCTCCACAGAAGTCGCGTCTGCTGCTGTTTGCATAGTAGTGCTATAGTCTTTTGCTCTTATAGCAACTATGTGTATAGATGAATGTTTTGGATGCACGTTTATTATCCCCAAAAATGAAAAAAAAATTGTTGGATGCAGCATTCGTAACAAAGCTTAAACACGTCAATTGATAGCTGCTTGTGGTTGGCATCTTCAAGAATTAAGGGATATGCCCTTAATTTCCACCACCTGTACAACTTTTTCGTCTTTCTCCAAGCCTTCTTCAAGTTTTTCTCTTCCTTTTATCTCTGTTGGATTCCAAACAAGACCATCCCCCATCACCACTACAGGCACGAGCACGAGAGTTTGTAGTAGATGGGGGATGGTCTTGCTTCAGCTATTTTCAACTAGAGCAGAGGTTGTATGTTAGTAAAGTCATTTGTTGCGTGAGGTGCTCCATCGCATAGAGTGGGTGAAGTATGATTGCGGAAAAGATGACCTGATTCAGCAGGATTAAGTTACTTGCGTTAGCTATTTTGCTTGTTGACCAGATTCAGGATTTGCTTGTTGTAAGTTATATTAATATATTTGTCAGAACAGTTAGACGTGAAGGAACATCTGAAGATTCTGAACATAGTACAACATTAAGCCAATAGGTTGTCTTCTATCTATTGTTAGTAGTCTTATAATATGGATCCATTTGGAGGTTAGAAATGGGCTGGGCTTACCTGGTTTTCCAATCAGCAGGCCAAACTCCAGTTCTAATGGGCCCTTAAGTTGTTGGGGGGGGGGGTATTATTATGTCTTACTTACCTGGGACCATGTGGGTCTTAATTGGGTTATTCTGCGGTGTTTGAAGGCCGAATGCCATGGCCTTGTCCGTCAGGCTGTTGGTCGGCCCGTTTGACGTCATTTGGTAAACCAGTTGGATAATGGCTCACTAGAATAATGGGCCGGTTCGATTTTTTTTCCTCCCGAGGCTTGCCAATTTTTGTGGCCATGTCATATCTCGTCAAAATTTGATTGGCTTTGCTTTTAAGAGATCCTTGTTTTGTTAACAGTGTGATTTTCTTTCTTTTTCATATTTTTAATCCGTATGAGTACTTCAGTGGTGTGGAGGTTGAGCTGGACAAACTGTAGACCCCGACGTTAGGAGTTCAATCCTTATTAGTGTTTTCGGGGTTTATCTGTGATCTATAGGTAATTGCAAGTATTCGGGATTTATTCTTGCAAGGATGAGTTTAAAGTGACCATACCTTGAAAAGGTTTCTCGTTAACAAAAAAAAATTATATGATACCAGAAATTAAAGTAATAATACAAGAAATAGGGCAACAAAAGTTGCATCATTTTGGGTAACATTCAAATTAATATATGAATCTTGTGGAAATATGTAGTTATTGCGAATTGGATTTTTGTGGTTTAATATGATATTAGGAAATGGAATTATGTTTCGGGGAAATAATAGGATTACGATCTCTCTCTCTCTCACACACACACACACACTCAACATAATAAGTATTAAATATTTTAGTAAGCTTAGGTTTCAAGCAACATTATATTTTAGTGGAAGTGGTGGGAATCTATAAGCTACATAAATAAGTAGTCCTTAGATGGAACTTGCTAGAACTCAATCCATGCTTTCATTTGTTAATTTTGTAGAAATTATAGAAGTTTAATATAGAAAAAAGGCAGAGATTCTAAGGTTAAACAACCTCCCCCCTCCCACCAAACACAAATAAAAAGGATAAAGGACACAATCAAGTATGTGTTCATTGTTATTTTAATCTTTTCCAATTGTGTCACGTTGAACCGTAAGTTTTCAATTTATTTTTAAATAATTCACCCCCTTATTATCGTCCAAATAATTCACATACAATGAAAAAATATGTATTTTTAGATGATGGGGGTCACGTATCCTTTTCGAACAATTTAACAATAAATGCAGTTATTTATAGAGTAAAATGAGACAATCTGGAAGTAGGGATCAAAATAAACAATGCACATATTTCGGAGACCACTAATATATTTTACCTAAAAAAATAAAGAAAAAGAAAAAGAAAAAGCAAAAGAACAAAGAATAAATCATCTGATGATTCTCTCAAANACAGAGTAAAATGAGACAATCTGGAAGTAGGGATCAAAATAAACAATGCACATATTTCGGAGACCACTAATATATTTTACCCAAAAAAATAAAGAAAAAGAAAAAGCAAAAGAACAAAGAATAAATCATCTGATGATTCTCTCAAAGTAGATGCTGTGATCTGTTGATTTTCCTAGAGTATTTTTGTACCAAAGTGGCATATGTTCCTCGTGCAAATGTTAGCCAACCAAAATTCTTTAAATGGCTTGTGGAAACACAACCCCACCACACAGTGCATAAAATTCTCCTGTACAAAGTTTACCTTTGAAGTTGGGGCCCAAATGTCTCCAATCCCACTCAACTTGGACAACCATGGAGTCAGCATCTCAGAAAAGATGAGTCTATTGTGCTACGATACCCGCCAAAAAAAAAAAATTCAATGATTAGGGGTTTTCGAGATAATTTATGCGTATTTCGATTAATTTTTTNTTTTAATCCGTATGAGTACTTCAGTGGTGTGGAGGTTGAGCTGGACAAACTGTAGACCCCGATGTTAGGAGTTCAATCCTTACTAGTGTTTTCGGGGTTTATCTGATACCTGTGATCTATAGGTAATTGCAAGTATTCGGGATTTATTCTTGCAAGGATGAGTTTAAAGTGATCATACCTTAAAAAGGTTTCTCGTTAACAAAAAAAAATTATATGATACAAGAAATTAAAGTAATAATACAAGAAATAGCGCAACAAAAGTTGCATCATTTTGGGTAACATTCAAATTAATATATGAATCTTGTGGAAATATGTAGTTATTGCAAATTGGATTTTTGTGGTTTAATATGATATTAGGAAATGGAATTATGTTTCGGGGAAATAATAGGATTATGATCTCTCTCTCTCTCTCACACACACACACACACTCAACATAATAAGTATTAAATATTTTAGTAAGCTTAGGTTTCNCGACTATGCAAAGTTGTTTATTCATTGGACCCATGTGAAAATTCATGCTTTATGCCATGTTATTATCTTCTTTTTGCCTGGATATTTTCTTCTTGTTTTTGTACTTTCTATGACTTGATTGTCTGGANCTATGCAAAGTTGTTTATTCATTGGACCCATGTGAAAATTCATGCTTTATGCCATGTTATTATCTTCTTTTGCCTGGATATTTTCTTCTTGTTTTTGTACTTTCTATGACTTGATTGTCTGGAAGGAGGATGGTGCTCTGTGTATACAAGAGTTCCATTATACGGAATTAGGGTTAAGCTTGGTGATTGTGAAATTGTTTGATCTGAATTGCATAATGAAGTTCTCCACAGAAGTCGCGTCTGCTGCTGTTTGCATAGTAGTGCTATAGTCTTTTGCTCTTATAGCAACTATGTGTATAGATGAATGTTTTGGATGCACGTTTATTATCCCCAAAAATGAAAAAAAAATTGTTGGATGCAGCATTCGTAACAAAGCTTAAACACGTCAATTGATAGCTGCTTGTGGTTGGCATCTTCAAGAATTAGGGGATATGCCCCTAATTTCCACCACCAGTACAACTTTTTCGTCTTTCTCCAAGCCTTCTTCAAGTTTTTCTCTTCCTTTTATCNAAGGGATATGCCCTTAATTTCCACCACCTGTACAACTTTTTCGTCTTTCTCCAAGCCTTCTTCAAGTTTTTCTCTTCCTTTTATCNAGGGGATATGCCCCTAATTTCCACCACCAGTACAACTTTTTCGTCTTTCTCCAAGCCTTCTTCAAGTTTTTCTCTTCCTTTTATCTCTGTTGGATTCCAAACAAGACCATCCCCCATCACCACTACAGGCACGAGCACGAGAGTTTGTAGTCGATGGGGGATGGTCTTGCTTCAGCTATTTTCAACTAGAGCAGAGGTTGTATGTTAGTAAAGTCATTTGTTGCGTGAGGTGCTCCATCGCATAGAGTGGGTGAAGTATGATTGCGGAAAAGATGACCTGATTCAGCAGGATTAAGTTACTTGCGTTAGCTATTTTGCTTGTTGACCAGATTCAGGATTTGCTTGTTGTAAGTTATATTAATATATNTAGATGGGGGATGGTCTTGCTTCAGCTATTTTCAACTAGAGCAGAGGTTGTATGTCAGTAAAGTCATTTGTTGCGTGAGGTGCTCCATCGCATAGAGTGGGTGAAGTATGATTGCGGAAAAGATGACCTGATTCAGCAGGATTAAGTTACTTGCGTTAGCTATTTTGCTTGTTGACCAGATTCAGGATTTGCTTGTTGTAAGTTATATTAATATATTTGTCAGAACAGTTAGACGTGAAGGAACATCTGAAGATTCTGAACATAGTACAACATTAAGCCAATAGGTTGTCTTCTATCTATTGTTAGTAGTCTTATAATATGGATCCATTTGGAGGTTAGAAATGGGCTGGGCTTACCTGGTTTTCCAATCAGCAGCCCAAACTCCAGTTCTAATGGGCCCTTAAGTTGTTGGGGGGGGGGGTATTATTATGTCTTACTTACCTGGGACCATGTGGGTCTTAATTGGGTTATTCTGTGGTGTTTGAAGGCCGAATGCCATGGCCTTGTCCGTCAGGCTGTTGGTCGGCCCGTTTGACGTCATTTGGTAAACCAGTTGGATAATGGCTCACTAGAATAATGGGCCGGTTCGATTTTTTTTCCTCCCGAGGCTTGCCAATTTTTGTGGCCATGTCATATCTCGTCAAAATTTGATTGGCTTTGCTTTTAAGAGATCCTTGTTTTGTTAACAGTGTGATTTTCTTTCTTTTTCATATTTTTTAATCCGTATGAGTACTTCAGTGGTGTGGAGGTTGAGCTGGACAAACTGTAGACCCCGACGTTAGGAGTTCAATCCTTATTAGTGTTTTCGGGGTTTATCTGTGATCTATAGGTAATTGCAAGTATTCGGGATTTATTCTTGCAAGGATGAGTTTAAAGTGACCATACCTTGAAAAGGTTTCTCGTTAACAAAAAAAAATTATATGATACCAGAAATTAAAGTAATAATACAAGAAATAGGGCAACAAAAGTTGCATCATTTTGGGTAACATTCAAATTAATATATGAATCTTGTGGAAATATGTAGTTATTGCGAATTGGATTTTTGTGGTTTAATATGATATTAGGAAATGGAATTATGTTTCGGGGAAATAATAGGATTACGATCTCTCTCTCTCTCACACACACACACACACTCAACATAATAAGTATTAAATATTTTAGTAAGCTTAGGTTTCAAGCAACATTATATTTTAGTGGAAGTGGTGGGAATCTATAAGCTACATAAATAAGTAGTCCTTAGATGGAACTTGCTAGAACTCAATCCATGCTTTCATTTGTTAATTTTGTAGAAATTATAGAAGTTTAATATAGAAAAAAGGCAGAGATTCTAAGGTTAAACAACCTCCCCCCTCCCACCAAACACAAATAAAAAGGATAAAGGACACAATCAAGTATGTGTTCATTGTTATTTTAATCTTTTCCAATTGAACCGTAAGTTTTCAATTTATTTTTAAATAATTCACCCCCTTATTATCGTCCAAATAATTCACATACAATGAAAAAATATGTATTTTTAGATGATGGGGGTCACGTATCCTTTTCGAACAATTTAACAATAAATGCAGTTATTTATAGAGTAAAATGAGACAATCTGGAAGTAGGGATCAAAATAAACAATGCACATATTTCGGAGACCACTAATATATTTTACCTAAAAAAATAAAGAAAAAGAAAAAGAAAAAGCAAAAGAACAAAGAATAAATCATCTGATGATTCTCTCAAAGTAGATGCTGTGATCTGTTGATTTTCCTAGAGTATTTTTGTACCAAAGTGGCATATGTTCCTCGTGCAAATGTTAGCCAACCAAAATTCTTTAAATGGCTTGTGGAAACACAACCCCACCACACAGTGCATAAAATTCTCCTGTACAAAGTTTACCTTTGAAGTTGGGGCCCAAATGTCTCCAATCCCACTCAACTTGGACAACCATGGAGTCAGCATCTCAGAAAAGATGAGTCTATTGTGCTACGATACCCGCCAAAAAAAAAAAATTCAATGATTAGGGGTTTTCGAGATAATTTATGCGTATTTCGATTAATTTTTTTTTTTGATTTGAACAAAAACAAGTTATCAATGTCGGAATTAGGATATTCATGAGAAATACTTTTCTCATAGTTTGACTCTAAAAAATTATTAAAATTTAAATTCAGGACATCTGCGTATATAATTCGTCTCTGTTATTATTTGAACTATCTTGGATTTTGAGATCAAATTTTAGTCACAAAAGTGAACACCAACCCATTTTGAGGGGAATTTCTACTCTACCGCTGGTAGTACCGGTACTGAAAGTTATAATTTTTTAAGGTTAAATTATAATTTCTTTGAGGTGTAAGTTATAACTTCAAAGGGTATGATTTTTTTTTTGAACAAAAAAAAAGGCATAATCAATCATGGAATATTGGGATCAATACTGCACCACATTTTTTATGATTGATTATGGGTGTCTATGATTGATTATGATCTATCTTGAATAATTATAATTTTTTTTTTAAAATTATAATTTTATTGAACATAGAAATAACCCACGATGTCGGTACCATTGTTTTTTTCCCGCTATCTCAGGGTTTCCCTACCTTAAGAGAACTGCTGAATTTGACTTTTAGCTAGAATTTGGATGGTCCCATCAAGCATAAAATTATTCAATTTGGTTTTATGTAACATCTCAGGGTGCAAAAGCAGCAAAACTTATCCAGAGAATAATAGGGGCATCACCATAAATATTAAATTTTGATAGTTTCTGGTAGTTTTTCTTTTTGGATAATGAATCTGTTCTGATTCTTCTGATCGGTTCGCCTTGCCAAAGTCATTCTAGTTACCTGAATAATGAATCTAAGAGTGCCGATCCCTACTATGATCGCAAGTGCGAGATTTAGACCATTTTTATTACACTTTCATTCAGTGATAGATTATTTACTATTAATACACATAAGACCCATTATGAACTCATAGTCCCTTAACTCTTGCACGATGGATAATATATTATTAAATAAAATTAAACAAAAGTGTAATAAAAAAAATCACAATCCAAAAGCACGAGATCATCATATTAGGAAAAACACTGGAACACCCATAAAATATTGGGTTAATCTTGAATTACCCGGCCAATCATTTGGTTTAGTTACACATGGAAACTTACTACAAAAATGATGACCTTGGATGTGTCAAATGACAATTTCACACCTTCAATTTTAGGAAACTGCATCTAGACTTTAGGATTCAAGCCTCCGATGGGGAACCACAAGCTCCATTACCACCCATGACAACATGTTATTATGGAAAATAAATATTTATTACAATGGTGGTACTATATTATCAGTGACACATGGTATACTAATTAATAATAATATATCATATGTGTGTAGTAGATCTTATTTTTTTAATAACTTTCAATTATCACCATGTTGACTATCTAACACCTACTAATAATGAAGTTCACTTATTTTATGTGGTGTATTATTATTAATTTGTTGATACCACGTATCGCTGATTAGGGACGGGGTGTCACCGTTGCAATAAATATTTACTCGCTTTTATGGGAGTTCTTAAGGTCAAATTTCACCAAATGCGAGATGTTTCTCATCCTTTTCTTTGAGTGCTCTTTTTTTTTTTGTGCAAATTCTTTCTTAACTCGTTTTAGATTCTTTCTCGTCCATTCCATAATATAAAAATTGATTGTGATTAGAATATTGATACATCTTGTGCGTGCAGATTTTTGCACAATATATATGAGAACAGGTTTCTCTTGTGATGAACACGATCCCGTTGGGGCAACTATCGATTTTAACACCTGAAAATAGGTTGAGGGAGATAAATGGGCCTAATGAGTGGTGATGAATTGTTTGTTGGGTCGCCTGACTGGTCCTAGAAGGCTATAGAGGGATCCTGAGACACAGAAAAATGAGTTAGAAGAGCGCCGAAGTGTTTTCCGTCGTATCCTCTTCAACGATCAAATCATTAGCTGTGAGAGTGGGGAAGAAGAAAATACTGTACGACTCTTTTGAGAAGTTCTTGCATATCTTTGTAATGCGTTTTTGAGGACTATTTATACCTTCAAAGGCTCATCATTGTTGACAGTCCATCCAGTAGGTATTTGTCAGAGATGGGGTAGTGTGCCCTTCACTTTTTATGGGGAATGTGCTTTGATTTAATTGATCGGAATGCCGAACATTCAATGCTCTCTCCTCGATCTGTCGAGCATTCAATTTCCTTCTACTCGGCGAGGATGTATTAAATGCTAGACATGTGAGTCTTTAATGCCCTTCATTTCTCAGCCCCTATGCCTTAATCGCTGTCTCATCAGGACGAGAATTCATTAAATGCTTATTTGCTCTAGTCATGTGTCAGCAGGGGTGTTCAGGTCTTTTTGCTACTGATTTGATATCATATTCCACGTGTCCACTCCTCCTTGATTGTATATTCTGCATTCCTACGCCTCCTGACACCATTGAACAGAACATCTTCATGATGGCTAGCCTAGCCTGGCCCAGGCTAATCATCTGTCAATCATTAGCTTTTATAGAAACAGACGAAAGATGGGATCTAGCACTTAGAAGGAACCCCTTGGTGTCGAGGGATATTTGCCTACTTCGGGGTAGAGGGTTTTTACTGAGTCGAGGATATACGTGTCAATCACGCCGTTTGGGGGGTCCTTCGGCTTAGAGCATTATCGCCTCGACAGAAGGGGACGAGCGACGCTGAGGACACTTGGCCATACCTGATTGAAAATATAATGATATCGAACACACATGTCGTCGATCTCTTTCCTTCCAGAAATGTCCCATCACATCTCTACTTATAAGGTAAGGTAGAGAAATATGAGAATACTAACACATCAATGCAAGTGAAAAAAGTTCGGTATATATGTATATATATATTCCGAATGGATCATAATAGTCTTAAATTTGATGCCATGCATGGCTTGACAGAAAAAGGAGTAAACCATCACGTAACGCAATAAAATATACCTATTAATAGTAAAACCTCACGCTAGAAACACTACCTTAGATAGAGACATCAATTCAAATGAATGACTTGTGTCCAAACGTTTAACTTAATTTGCCCTTCTGTTTTTTGGTGTAGTCGAGTATATTCTTTCTTTGATACCAACTATATACCTCCCCATTTGGTAATGACCTAAATTTCCATAAAATGCAATATAGGCATAACTGGAAAACCAACCTTGTGTACGACTCTCTAAAAATTACTATAAAGTTGTGAAAAATCAAATGCCAAGGGAGTACATAGAATTTATAAATCTTGCGGCGACGGAGGTCCACAAAATTTACAAGTCAATCCAACTAAATCTTACAAGTCGCCATCACCAAATAGACTTTGTAAAATCAAGTCCAATATAATTTATATATCAATGACTCTTTTATTTAATCATATATTTTTCTTCTCCCTTTTCCTCTCTCTCTCCCTCCCAAATTTTTTTTTTTTAAATATATATATATATAAAATTTATATAATAAGAGAATTATACATTTGAATTTTATTTCAATAAATTTTTTGTTTATTTCTATCACATTATTTATTTTTATTATAAATTAAATTAATTAATTGAATTTTTATTTTGAACATTATTTATATGTGACAATATACATGTTAATATTTTTTTGGTGTCATGTATTTTAAGAAAATTTTGTTTGAAAAATTAATTAGTAAAAATTACACCTTACAGAAAAGAAAAATTATAAATGTTCAAAGGGAGGCGATGATCAATCATAAATATTTATAATTAATCATAAAATATTCGTGAACAATTATAACGTTGCTTATAACACATTAAAAAATATTAAAACTTAATTTTTAAAATATTAACCGTACCATTAACGTTATCCTAACCTTTCCCAAAAGTAAATATTGCACAGTCGCACAATCCCAGTACCCAGTGCCCAAAGTACAAACCAGAATAAAAAATGTTCCTCTCTCTGTCTCTCTCTCGCGCGCGTAAGTCCTAACGTCAATTAAAAAAAGTTGAACCCGGTCACTTTTTTCATTCGGTCAATGATATCTGTCTCTACACCCCATCCCAACCGTCCATTGTCCCCATGATCCCCTTCCCAGAATATGCCACGTGGACATCTTATTACCTCCCTCCCTTAACCGCGGTTACTTTATCAAACCCCACTTCCACCCCCTTCTTCATCCTCCTCCTATATATATTCCTTCCCCTGCACATATCTCTCTCCCACCCTTCTGTGTCTCTTGATCTCAATTTTCATGAAGTGCCTTTAAATTCTCTAAACCCTAGATTTCAATTTTCCATTTCTGCTGGAGTTAGGGTTCCACTTCTCAATGTGGGTTGTATTTTCTTAGAGAGTTTGAATTTCAATGGACGAGGTGAGGAAGAGATACGGAGTCGGATACGCTTTGGCACCGAAAAAGGAAGCCAGTTTCGTTCAGTATTCCCTTGTTAATCTTGCGAAAGACAAAGGAATCGATCTCATTAGGATCGACCCCAACAAGCCATTAATCGATCAAGGACCTTTTGATTGTGTTCTCCACAAATTGTACGGTCAGGATTGGAAAAATCAGCTGGAAGAGTACTCTTCGAAAAACCCCAATGTCCTCATTATTGATGATCCCGAGGCAATCGAGAGATTGCGTAGTCGGATTTCGATGCTTGATGTAGTGAAGGAGTTGGAAATTGAGAACAAAACGGCTTCATTTGGGATTCCGAAGCAGATTGTGATATACGAGTCGAAAAAGGTGTCGGAATTGGAGATTGAGAGGGAGGGGTTGAGGTTTCCGGTCATAGCGAAGCCGTTGGTGGCGGATGGGAGCGCCACATCGCACATAATGTCGTTGCTTTTCAACAATGATGGGTTGAATAAGCTGAAACCCCCAATTGTTTTGCAGGAATTTGTGAACCATGGGGGTGTGATTTTCAAGGTGTATGTGGTGGGTGAGTATGTGCAATGTGTGAAGAGAAAGTCGTTACCGGACGTGACCGAANATTTGAATTTTATTTCAATAAATTTTTTGTTTATTTCTATCACATTATTTATTTTTATTATAAATTAAATTAATTAATTGAATTTTTATTTTGAACATTATTTATATGTGACAATATACATGTTAATATTTTTTTGGTGTCATGTATTTTAAGAAAATTTTGTTTGAAAAATTAATTAGTAAAAATTACACCTTACAGAAAAGAAAAATTATAAATGTTCAAAGGGAGGCGATGATCAATCATAAATATTTATAATTAATCATAAAATATTCGTGAACAATTATAACGTTGCTTATAACACATTAAAAAATATTAAAACTTAATTTTTAAAATATTAACCGTACCATTAACGTTATCCTAACCTTTCCCAAAAGTAAATATTGCACAGTCGCACAATCCCAGTACCCAGTGCCCAAAGTACAAACCAGAATAAAAAATGTTCCTCTCTCTGTCTCTCTCTCGCGCGCGTAAGTCCTAACGTCAATTAAAAAAAGTTGAACCCGGTCACTTTTTTCATTCGGTCAATGATATCTGTCTCTACACCCCATCCCAACCGTCCATTGTCCCCATGATCCCCTTCCCAGAATATGCCACGTGGACATCTTATTACCTCCCTCCCTTAACCGCGGTTACTTTATCAAACCCCACTTCCACCCCCTTCTTCATCCTCCTCCTATATATATTCCTTCCCCTGCACATATCTCTCTCCCACCCTTCTGTGTCTCTTGATCTCAATTTTCATGAAGTGCCTTTAAATTCTCTAAACCCTAGATTTCAATTTTCCATTTCTGCTGGAGTTAGGGTTCCACTTCTCAATGTGGGTTGTATTTTCTTAGAGAGTTTGAATTTCAATGGACGAGGTGAGGAAGAGATACGGAGTCGGATACGCTTTGGCACCGAAAAAGGAAGCCAGTTTCGTTCAGTATTCCCTTGTTAATCTTGCGAAAGACAAAGGAATCGATCTCATTAGGATCGACCCCAACAAGCCATTAATCGATCAAGGACCTTTTGATTGTGTTCTCCACAAATTGTACGGTCAGGATTGGAAAAATCAGCTGGAAGAGTACTCTTCGAAAAACCCCAATGTCCTCATTATTGATGATCCCGAGGCAATCGAGAGATTGCGTAGTCGGATTTCGATGCTTGATGTAGTGAAGGAGTTGGAAATTGAGAACAAAACGGCTTCATTTGGGATTCCGAAGCAGATTGTGATATACGAGTCGAAAAAGGTGTCGGAATTGGAGATTGAGAGGGAGGGGTTGAGGTTTCCGGTCATAGCGAAGCCGTTGGTGGCGGATGGGAGCGCCACATCGCACATAATGTCGTTGCTTTTCAACAATGATGGGTTGAATAAGCTGAAACCCCCAATTGTTTTGCAGGAATTTGTGAACCATGGGGGTGTGATTTTCAAGGTGTATGTGGTGGGTGAGTATGTGCAATGTGTGAAGAGAAAGTCGTTACCGGACGTGACCGAAGAGAAATTACGAACTTTGGAGGGTTCTCTGTCGTTCTCGCAAATTTCGAATCTGAATTGCAATGAGAAAATGGATGATCAGTACTATGAAATGATGAATTCGGAAGATGCAGACATGCCCCCGATGAGTTTTATTGTTGATATTGCGAATGGGTTGAGAAAGGCGATGAAATTGCATTTCTTTAACTTTGGTGTTATTAGGGACAACAGGGTTGGGAATATGTACCTTGTGATTGACATCAACTATTTCCCCGGGTACGCAAAGATGCCTGGTTATGAAAGCGTGTTAACAGACTTTTTCTTGGATGTTTTGAATAAGAAAGAGAAGGATTGCGAGAGTAGAAAGGTGGGTGGTTGTGAGAAAGAAGAGAGTAAATTGGTGGGGAATAATGGTTGTGGTGAGGATGATGTGGGGCTTCCAGTTTAACCTTGCTAATAGGAAAGAAAAGGATAGCCTAATTCAAACCTAATGAAGTGTAGCTTGTGGAGTTCATTGGCCGAGATTTGGTTGCTCAAGTGTGGTGATCCTGCTTTCTGTTTCTGGGTTAAAGCGATTTGCACTGCGCTCATTTCTTTCAGATAGGCAGTTAAAAACAGTGATGAATAAGTAGGTTCGTGGCTTTGATTTCTGCCGCCTAAGGGCATTAAAAGTTGTTCCTTGTTGACCATGTAAAATCCAATCTTTGCTTTGGAGATAGTGTTTTTGCTTTGCAGATTGGTACTTCTCAAACACTGAAGTCTTTAGGACTTTGAGGTAGTTCTCGCCTCATTTCGTTGTCTAGAAACTGTTCTAATGTGCCTTTGGAATTTTGGATCGATTTATTTTGCATCTTGCCAATGATAATTCCAGTTTTTTTCTCTTCATTTGGTTTGCTTTAATTGAATCTTCCGTGGTATGCTTTATAATTAAGTTAATAGGAACTGATTTATGTTGCACCACAAGGTCATGGATCTTACTTGTTTACTACTTTTATCTTTGTTGCTAACGGATATATGTGATTTTCTTGGAAGTGAATGGCCATGGCTGACATGATGAGGTTGTCTCTGTATCGAAGTAAACATTGCTGTAACGTTCTGTCTCTGTCTACTCCCTTTTGGGGCCATAATTCCAAATTGTCAAAAGATCGTTTACTTATGATACTGGATTATTGCGCTATGGCATCAGGCGTCCAATTTTCTTCATTTAGTTCGTATTTTTGCATTGCCTGGTTCCAACAATGATATAAGCTTCATGACTGCAATCTTTAGTTTACTTCAATTGAGTGCTCTGAATGAGCTTAACTGTGGTTGCATGGCTTATGCATCTGTTGGATATTGTCACTTTGTGTAAGAGCTAACAAAAATAGTTGGAAGTAGTTACAGTGAGAGCATCAGGAATGCATTCTTTTTACTTCATTCATCCAAGCTATAGGAGCTGACCAGCCTGACCTGTTCCATTTTGGGAAACTTTTTTGTGTTTGAATTACAGAGTTTATGCAGTAGTAGGCTAATTGGCATCAACTTTAGCTTGCTTACAGAAGTGGAACTTAGAAGCAGATTGAGGATTAGACTGCTTTGTTCATGGCTTGCCGTTTTCTGACGGCTGCATGCATGGTTTCTCATTACATTTGAATGCATATTCATTTGCCGGCACAATACTGACAAAGAGATTTACGTAGGAAAATTGGTCATGTACCTGAGGTTTCTTTTATGGAAACGACAAGAACCTTCTTGTCTTGTGTTCTCGAATTAATTTTTGGGGTTAGGTGTCGCAATACCACAAAGAAAATTGAAATTTGTTAAAAAGAAGGGGAACATCACCACGCTTTAAGGGCGAGAGTTTTCCAACAAATATTACAAGAACAAAGAGAATAAATCAAGATTCTTGTAACCTGCTAAAGTTGGTAGGCCTCCAAGAAGTTTTAAGCAGGATAATGACCTCTAAAGGTCTCTAGCGTGGCTTGCCCCTTTTCATAATTGATTGGTCAAGGACTTCTCTTTATAGAGAGTTGCAATTAAATTCTAGATCTCTTTCAATGGTTTGGGATATGCTTTAAAGCTTGTGAGGAAGCTGTTTTTAGCGAGGTCAAGTTGCCCTTCAAGGCATTTGCGTTTCTTCTTGCTTAGAAACTTTATGAAAGTTCTATGGCAACTTCGATGTATGAATTTTGTCGCTTGTTATATTTCCATGCTATTGTTCGTGCATGTTATTATGGTTTAACTGATTGCATTTTCCAATAGGCTGATACCAAGTTATAGAGAATGTGTGTTATGCACCATTAAAGCGAATTGGTTTTATGTTTGTACGACTTTATCTATGATATTTATCCGTTAGTCCATAGAGATTATTGCTGGAAAGTGATTTTTCCATGGCAGGCATCTGTGAACGTGGTCCGAGTCATGAAGGTTGAAACATAAAACTCGCTGTAAAGGTTTAATTGTTTTTCCTTTTCTGCCATTTTGTATCATAGTACTAACACGGAAATGCAGATCCAATCATGGTCTTATAACTAAGACCATTATCAATTTATCTAGTGCTTTTCTGTTAAAAAAGGCTCTGTTTATTGATATATATTGCAATTTGCTTACAGATAAGGCACTGTATAGAACAAAATTAGGTTTGGTTGTGATGCATGGTTTTGTAGCATTCTGATGCCATATAAGTCGCATAATTATCAGAACTTCAATTTTGCTCGAATGGACTGCTTTGAATGAGCATAATGTTAGTGGTACGGATTGATGCATTTCGCTAGATTTATTTCTGTCGAGACCTAACAAGCTGTTGGAATTAGTTATGACGATGTTGTTACCATGAAGTTGCAACAACACAATCAGGTAAGACCACACGTAAGAATGATAGCTCAACATATGCAGGTCTCATGCTTTAAAATCATGTCTTTATATGATTAGCGTAATATCGTTTTGGTAACAAGCTTGCTACAAAAATTGAATGAGTTGATTAATTACTTTCTCAGAAAGTTATGTGCAAGAATTCGCTGGTTTTAATTGTGGAAAATGCAATACATAAGTAGAAATTAGGACGTTGTTCATCTGGGTACTTAGATTCTTGATGTGTTGGTTCTGCTTACGAATGAGACTTTATGTTTTCTTTGATATTCTTATATGCTTTGTAGTCGTATATGACACTGAACTCTGCTATCTTGACTTGTTTTATGAATGGATCGTTAGGAATCTCATTAAATATGATATATGCTCGACATATACTAGATTATATACAATTATAAATGAGTTGAACAAATTTGGAGACGGCAATTTAACATGACAGGACCTATTTAGAGTTCAGTGTTGGTAATCTATAGTCTACGTTACCCCTAAATTGTTAGCTTAAAGCGGCACATAAAGGGGGAAATGCAGGGCAGAAAACGAGAAAAATAATAAGTTGTTCAAATAGGAAACTGATACCACCTTTAGTACTTGCTTTGAATTTCACATTGATGTGCAGATTACCCACCTAAGTAGAGGAACGCCTCTGAATCGTTTCGGGTGATGCTAGTTTGTATCGGGTCTATTAAATTCTTGTCAAAAAGTATTCTATCTATATTCAATTCATTTATTAATTCGCGTCTAACGAATTATGTTATATCGAGTTTGTTTCGTGAATGAATTGTGTATAGCTATTTCGGCACAATAACTCTATCCCTCTAATTTCATGTCGTATAGCAGGTCTTGTCATATTTTAACACTCTTAGGTAGAGTTATTGTGCCGAAATAGATTTATAATTGTTAATTTTGGTTTTGATGATTAGCAATTATTATTTTAAAAATAAAACAATAAAAAATAAGTGATCAGTGTTTATTGAGTAAACAGGGGAGGTGTGATACTAAAAAGTAACATTTTGATGCCGGAGACTTTTATAGTTAAAGGTGTTAAAATATGATACGATTTGTTAATATGTCATACACACGACACGAAATTAAAAAGTGTGTCTTTTTTATACTATCTGTTTTGTAAATAAGTGGACCTAATCCTACTAATAAACGAATTATGTAGGAGTAAAATTAATCAAAAAAAATACACGACAAGACTTGTCTTTACATGATTCATATACAACATGAATTTAATATGAGATGATTTTTTAGACATAAATTAATAAACGAGTTAAGTATTATTAAAATATTTTTTTATACAAACCTATTAAAGCTTGTCTCAAACTCGTTTCATCCAACACGGGTGACGGACCTCCCCACAGATTAAAACTTTGGGTTGTTGGCTGATTATGTCATTTGCAGCAGTTAATGGCTTGCATTAAGACGGAAGTAATCTTAATCACTGGCTAACAAATAATCTTTAGATCAAAAAAGATAACAAATATTCTGAATTAAGTTATAAATTCAAGCTTCCGTTTCTTTTCTATTTTCTCTTGAAAATGGGGGTCACAAATGGGACTCTAGAAGTAATTATGGGGTGACGGTACAAACCTCTTTCTACTTGGGGATGGTTACCTTTGACCCTCTTAGTTTTAAGCGGCTAAATTAGTTGATAGAAAAATGTTATTTACACTTAATTTAGAGATATAATTTCGAGATCTTATCAATTACAATTGTTCGATTGTAATTGAATTTCATATAACATTGAAATTTATAACTAATGCACTAAATTAGGTCTTCAAACTAAGTTTTTATAATATAACAGTCAAATAGACGGATTATGTTACTCTTCAGTCTTGTATTATGGCCATTATATTTTAAGCAAAAAATTTGAAAGCCTTTTTTTTGGTTTTTTTTTTTGTTTTTGATTTTTTAGGTAAGTCAAACATTTGAAGTTGAGGGGATTATTTTAACCGTTCTCAGAGCATCTTCAACAATGATTCAAATTTGAGTAAAAAATTTGAGTTGGTATAAAATACTCCAATTGACAAACTCAAATATCTAGTCAAATTTAAAAAAAAAAAAATTCTTCTTGTCTCAAAACTCATATTTTTTTGTCATTTAAATCATAAATTTTGATAAAATAAATGAAAATTTCATATTTCTCCATAAAATAGGTAATTCAAAAAATAAAAAAATGAATATGGAAACACCACCACCTAAGAATAAACAGAAACAGAAAAAACAAAAGAAAACGACTATAGAAATTTTAAATTGTTCTAATATCTTATCTTCTTCTATAAATTCAGATAAAAAAAGAAGAAAAAAAAACAATTACATTGACATGTGTTTGATTTGAAGAACACAAAAAATGGATCATTTTTAACAAAAATTGATAATTGAACAAATAAAATAACGAATTTCTTAAATTTGTGAGTAGTAAAGACTTGAAATTTCAGTAAGAATCGATGACCTAAAATTGCACTATTGACGTTGTTTAAATTGGAAAAAACAAAGCAAAATTTAATGAGTAGACTCAGGGTTTATATAATATGAAAGATGAGTGAGATTATGGTTTTGAAAAATATAAAAAATCAAGATAATAGAAGATAAAAATGAAGAAGCTTATAGGTCTTTAAAGGATATGTGAATACTACGGTGGTAATCGGCAATA
Organism: Ilex paraguariensis; assembly: GCA_963454935.2. Lineage (NCBI taxonomy): Eukaryota > Viridiplantae > Streptophyta > Magnoliopsida > Aquifoliales > Aquifoliaceae > Ilex > Ilex paraguariensis. Next base: position 3,736,667 of record CAUOFW020006168.1, on the reverse strand, counting down.
GAAGCAGCGTAGAAGAGAGAGATCAAAAGAGGCAGAGAACAAGTTGTCAAAGAAGTTTTTTGACTTTTGGTAAGGTACAAAGTTACCAGGGAAAATTTGATATAGAATTTGAGCTCGCCTTAATTTGGGTCTAAAAGGATTTTTTTAATTTAATTTAGTATAGGTTTGAATCCAAAGTTGGAGAAAATTTTTAGACCATTTAGACTCAAATTTAAATTTGAGTTTAAATTAGAGTCAAGATTGGATATACTCTTAAGTATAAAATGCTTATTTTTCAAATTATCTCAATAATGAATTCGAAAAAAACATAGTCCTCATTCCTAGCTTAACCCCACCCAACTCATTTACAATTCATAACTTGAATTTAAAAAATTCACATGATTTGTTGACTTAATCAATTATCGTTATTAATTTAACTGATTTCAGTATTTATTAGGATCTATTTATATCATTTGTGGGTGCAGCTAACTCCCTGTGACGTAATTGTANCATAAATTTTGATAAAATAAATGAAAATTTCATATTTCTCCATAAAATAGGTAATTCAAAAAATAAAAAAATGAATATGGAAACACCACCACCTAAGAATAAACAGAAACAGAAAAAACAAAAGAAAACGACTATAGAAATTTTAAATTGTTCTAATATCTTATCTTCTTCTATAAATTCAGATAAAAAAAGAAGAAAAAAAAACAATTACATTGACATGTGTTTGATTTGAAGAACACAAAAAATGGATCATTTTTAACAAAAATTGATAATTGAACAAATAAAATAACGAATTTCTTAAATTTGTGAGTAGTAAAGACTTGAAATTTCAGTAAGAATCGATGACCTAAAATTGCACTATTGACGTTGTTTAAATTGGAAAAAACAAAGCAAAATTTAATGAGTAGACTCAGGGTTTATATAATATGAAAGATGAGTGAGATTATGGTTTTGAAAAATATAAAAAATCAAGATAATAGAAGATAAAAATGAAGAAGCTTATAGGTCTTTAAAGGATATGTGAATACTACGGTGGTAATCGGCAATAGAAGCAGCGTAGAAGAGAGAGATCAAAAGAGGCAGAGAACAAGTTGTCAAAGAAGTTTTTTGACTTTTGGTAAGGTACAAAGTTACCAGGGAAAATTTGATATAGAATTTGAGCTCGCCTTAATTTGGGTCTAAAAGGATTTTTTTAATTTAATTTAGTATAGGTTTGAATCCAAAGTTGGAGAAAATTTTTAGACCATTTAGACTCAAATTTAAATTTGAGTTTAAATTAGAGTCAAGATTGGATATACTCTTAAGTATAAAATGCTTATTTTTCAAATTATCTCAATAATGAATTCGAAAAAAACATAGTCCTCATTCCTAGCTTAACCCCACCCAACTCATTTACAATTCATAACTTGAATTTAAAAAATTCACATGATTTGTTGACTTAATCAATTATCGTTATTAATTTAACTGATTTCAGTATTTATTAGGATCTATTTATATCATTTGTGGGTGCAGCTAACTCCCTGTGACGTAATTGTATGTTTTTCCAAGGTAAAAGAGCTCCTGACGAATTAGAAACATAGTTTCAATAAAAGAAATCCAAGGATATATTATTCGAAGAAATTCTGACCACATGATTTGTGGATTTTGAACAACTATAGTGGTTGAACTTAAAGATAGCAATTATATTTAATTGTAGTTTTTAGTATTTATTAGAATTCAGTATTTATTCAATGATTGTGATTGATCAGGTGAACATCTACTGTTAATGTTTTAAGTCCAAATAATATTTCTCCATAATAAACTGTCAACATCTTGTTAGAGTATTTTTTAAGTGAAAACTCAATCCCATGTCGACTAAATTTTTAAAATTATTTGAAAACACACACACACACACATATATATATATGAGACTTTGAGATTATCAAGTGCCCAGAAGTGAAATAATTGGAGGAGATACACATCGACCATTTTAGTCCACACTCGGGTAGGGTGTTCTTGACTCGCCTAAATTTAATAGAATATCCACCTTCATAACTCCTATATTAAAAATTTAATTTCTGAATATCAAAGGTTCTAACGACTAGTTTTCTAACAACTATTTTTTACTTACTTTTCGTAGTTATTATTTTATTAAATATGAGAGTAATTAAGAAATATTAAACACTTATATTTTCTGTATATATATCTACATAGATTAGTATAGAAATATATAATCTAAAGATCTACTATATTCTTTTTTATTGCATAAGTTTTTGAACAAAATTGAAAGGTGTCGCATGAAGTTTCTGCTTCATTCAATTGTGCAGATTTGAGTAGAGCAATAGCCAATAAACTAGGTTGTTGTATATTGGGAATGACGCGTTATTATTTTCTGTATTATATTTCTTTCATAAAAAAGCGCGAATCGTCCTAAGAGAACGATTTAGTCCGCGTCTCACCCTTCCGCACACTTTATCTCTTAGATTCTATTTTTTTTTTGGTCAAAAAACAAACGATTCCATTTTTTCAAACACATCTTGTTTCAGCTAATCTTCTACTCATAGATATTCTTCCGGGCTTATGTCACTGAATGAGGAGTGAGTCATTTGGAGATCATATACCAAAACACTAAACTCAAAAGTTGGTATTTCAAATCAAATATTTAATATATTCTAAATATAGAAAAGCAAATGTGTATTAGAAAGAACATTGTCTGATAAAAGAGAAGGTACACATTGATATAGAGTAGGTCAATCATAAGATCCCTCAGTAAAACAATAACTATTTGCAGTATAAAAAACTTAGAATGTATGTTTCCATATGTATGTGTACTTGGAGTAATTTTCAGACATGACAATGGCCATTGTTGCTGCCAAAGGAAGAAGTTGCTGCAGTCCCCAGGAGCAAAATCAGCTAGAGATAATGCCAGCACAATGCACTTGAATCTCTCTCTCTCTCTCTCTCTCACACACACACACACACACAAAAACTAGACAAACTCACACACATGCTTGAATAATGCAAAAAGTCTAATGATGTAGCTGGGTTTATATGAGTTGAGATATTCAATCTATAATATCTTTCCAGAAGGAACTACTGGCTTCACCATCCAGCAGTTTTTCCCAATCCTCAAAGAAGTTGGAGGTGGGTGAATGGGCAGAAATATAAGCTGGCTCTGTGTTTTCCATTTGGTTGACAATGGTGCTTTCGGGAGTATCTAAAACCAATGCAGGAAGTGGACATTCTGTCTGATAATCACCTGTGCTGATTAAGCTGTTACCATTGGCATTCAGAACCTCTTGGCTTGACACCCTTTCAAACAAAGCCTGTGAATAACTTGTAATGGCAGTACTGTAGCCATGGAAGGGTTCTTGGGGCTGATCAACTGTATGGAGGGTGTTTGTCCCATGCAAAAATCCATCAATCTGGGCATAGTTCTGTAATCCCAAGAAACTAGTTTGATCAATATTTGGAAGTGGACTTGTATTTATGAACTGCAAAATGCTTTTTAAGAGTTCGATTTGGGATAAATGAGTGGCATCAGTTTGCAACTTAAGAGCATTGCCCCAAGGATTCATCAAATTGCTGAAGTTTGGGGTAGACAGCAATTGAGAAAGGTTAAGGAGGAGGTTCAGATCATAGACAGGTCTGTGTGTTCTTGGATCAATACCATCATGGAGGAGCTTCTTCCTCAAATGGGTGTTCCAGAAATTCTTTATTTCGTTATCAGTCCTACCTGGGAGCTTGCTAGCAATCTTCGACCACCTGCCAGTACATAGTAAGAGTGAATACTCCATTTGTAGCATTATTGCAATTAATATTGTATATAGAAAATTTTAATCAAGATATTAAGGACAAATTATTACATTGTGACCTGCTTGATTACGGTTCCCTCGACTTATTGGACTTCTTACATTGTACATTTAATTACTTGAATTAGTTTTACATTGTCCTAAACATGGACAGTTGCTATTTTTTTGGAAGAAAAATGCCTACGTGTCGCAACAAAGTGAAACAAACTCACATAATTATGTTTTTTGGGGAGGAGGGAAATTAGACAAGTATTTGTCAAACTTGTAAGTACATTAATTATCGGAGAGTTGAAAAATTAGTAACTATAATTAAAGGTGCAATATGAAAAGAGTAATACTAAATTGACTTAAAAATTAGATTTAAAAATTAGACTTGATAATTTCAATCATTGAATAGGTAGGAGGTCCTAATAAATGCTGANCACACACATGCTTGAATAATGCAAAAAGTCTAATGATGTAGCTGGGTTTATATGAGTTGAGATATTCAATCTATAATATCTTTCCAGAAGGAACTACTGGCTTCACCATCCAGCAGTTTTTCCCAATCCTCAAAGAAGTTGGAGGTGGGTGAATGGGCAGAAATATAAGCTGGCTCTGTGTTTTCCATTTGGTTGACAATGGTGCTTTCGGGAGTATCTAAAACCAATGCAGGAAGTGGACATTCTGTCTGATAATCACCTGTGCTGATTAAGCTGTTACCATTGGCATTCAGAACCTCTTGGCTTGACACCCTTTCAAACAAAGCCTGTGAATAACTTGTAATGGCAGTACTGTAGCCATGGAAGGGTTCTTGGGGCTGATCAACTGTATGGAGGGTGTTTGTCCCATGCAAAAATCCATCAATCTGGGCATAGTTCTGTAATCCCAAGAAACTAGTTTGATCAATATTTGGAAGTGGACTTGTATTTATGAACTGCAAAATGCTTTTTAAGAGTTCGATTTGGGATAAATGAGTGGCATCAGTTTGCAACTTAAGAGCATTGCCCCAAGGATTCATCAAATTGCTGAAGTTTGGGGTAGACAGCAATTGAGAAAGGTTAAGGAGGAGGTTCAGATCATAGACAGGTCTGTGTGTTCTTGGATCAATACCATCATGGAGGAGCTTCTTCCTCAAATGGGTGTTCCAGAAATTCTTTATTTCGTTATCAGTCCTACCTGGGAGCTTGCTAGCAATCTTCGACCACCTGCCAGTACATAGTAAGAGTGAATACTCCATTTGTAGCATTATTGCAATTAATATTGTATATAGAAAATTTTAATCAAGATATTAAGGACAAATTATTACATTGTGACCTGCTTGATTACGGTTCCCTCGACTTATTGGACTTCTTACATTGTACATTTAATTACTTGAATTAGTTTTACATTGTCCTAAACATGGACAGTTGCTATTTTTTTGGAAGAAAAATGCCTACGTGTCGCAACAAAGTGAAACAAACTCACATAATTATGTTTTTTGGGGAGGAGGGAAATTAGACAAGTATTTGTCAAACTTGTAAGTACATTAATTATCGGAGAGTTGAAAAATTAGTAACTATAATTAAAGGTGCAATATGAAAAGAGTAATACTAAATTGACTTAAAAATTAGATTTAAAAATTAGACTTGATAATTTCAATCATTGAATAGGTAGGAGGTCCTAATAAATGCTGAGACCTATAATGAAATCAATGATTGAGATTATCGAGTCTAATTTTTAAATTTACTTTTTAAATTCATATAAGATTACTCGTATGAAAAACATAATAGTTGAGAGGTGAGAGGGTATTGTAAGATAAGGGACCATAGTTGATGGGGTTCAAAATATAATTTTTTTTTTCAAATATTAATATGAACCACCGAAGAAAAAAAAGGAAAAATGAACATAAAAATGTACTTGTTTCCAATAACTGAATGGAGATTGACGATGACTTGCTCTTCTTCGTCAGAAAATTTCCCTCTCTTGATGTCAGGCCTCAGATAATTAGTCCACCGAAGCCTGCAACTCTTTCCGCACCGGTTTAAACCGGCGTTCCGCGGCAGTGATTGCCACCTTCCAGGGCCATGGTCTTGTATATAATCAATCAGTTTCTGATCCTCCTCCGGCGTCCATGGCCCCTTCTTCACACCTTTCTCTGCACAAGATGGAGATCTACCCATTTTTCTCTATTAGTTGCAACAAAAACAAATCAATTAAACTAGAGAGAGAGAGAGAGGTAGAGGGAAATCTTGCAGAGATACGGAGGGTTTTTATAAGTGCATGGGAGACGTAATTGAAATGGTTAGGTCAAACCTTTTTCGAATAATATACAGAAAGCTTCCCACAACAAGGCAAGGCAGAGGCAACAGAAGTGGACTATCATGAACAATTGAATGGCATTAAAAAAAGGATTAGGTTATGCTTGTGTCATTTCATTTAGAGGGTAAAAAATGGCCGAAGCTTCCTAAAGCTCGGGTGTTGAAGCAGCAGCCAGATGATTTTCTTTGTCCTAAGACCAATACTTGGGTGGTGGTGATGATTGTGCCGGTGATGGCAGGTACTTGTGATAGCGGGGGTGGTGATTGATGGCCAGGGCCAAAGGTCAACTTGCGTCATAAATTCGGTCCGAATTTATAGCTCAACTTCAAAAGATTCAACAAATTTAATCTAATGTAATTAACCTAGTTAATCTCATCAGATTTAAGGAGCTACTATATCAGCAAAGGGCAAACAAGGTCATCCAAGAGTCTCCTCCTCTACCACCTTGGAGTAAGAGTCATCCAAGAGCCTCTTCTGTGCCATCAAGGGAGTATCTAGGAGTCTTACCCTCACCACTAAGGGAGCATCCAGGAGCCTCACCCTCACAGCTTGGAGAGAGTTAACCTCCATTATCCTTGAACAAGTTCTTTGGAGAGCACACCAACCGTTACACGTCGTCCGTTGAGAAGATGATAGGTCGCTTCCGCCAGATTAGCTACCTAAGTACTATCAAACGGTCCTAAGCCGTTATGACCGTCAAACTAGTCATACAATTACTATATCAAGCCATTATAAATTATAAGCTCCTCCAATACTTGGGGGGTATCAGACTCATTTGAACATAATTCTCTCCTCCCCTCTCAAAACTTGTAATCATGTGCTCTCCCTCTATACCGGATGTAATAGAATTCCAGCGAACTTAGTCATTCAAAGTGGACGTAAGTCGTATTGACCGAACTACTATAAATCTTGTTGTCTCTCCCCTTCTACTTACTGCATTTTATACTATAACTTGATTAGTGGTGTGCAAACTAATTTGTGCATCATTAGTGATGACGACGACGTGTGTTAGGGATAGTGGTCTGGTGGTAGTAGGTAGTAGTGGGTGGTGGCGAGGACGATGACGGTTGGCGGCGGTGGCTGCTGCTGCTGCTGCAATACTGGTGGTAATAATTGTTAGAAGTTTTTTTTTTTCGTGTTCTATTTAATTGAATTATTTAAGTGGTAAAATTATTTTAAATTTCTTTGAAATAGATAATTAGTTTCAAATAATATTTTCTTAATTTTATCTATTTAGGAGTAAGTGGGGAGTTTGAAATTTTATTCTAGGTGAGCACTCTAATTAAAAGTTTTAATTTTTTTTTGTAATGAACAAAAAAATATTATTTGAATTTAAAATATTGACTTTATTTTCAATTCGATTAATCACAATTATTGAATATATAATGAATCTCAATAAATACTGAAACTTATAGTTAAATTAATAATAATGATTGACCAAGTCAGCATATTACGTTAGTATTTTAAGTTCAAATAGTGTTGCTCAAAAAATAAATTGACATATTTAAATTTATTATATTATAAATGATATATATTTGAATGTTTATTAAATATAAAGAGATCGAATGTCGATATACATTACGTGTGTCTATATATATGCAATCGACCCGGACAAATTTTCTTATTTCAAAAGCGTTACTTAAAAATTTTATTATTAACACAATTAAAAAAATTTATATATATACAATAAAGCTATAAGTAATTCATTATTGATCAATTATTTACTTATGTAACTAAAATTTTAGATTTTTCATAACTTAAATAACTACAAAATGAGTTTAACATATCAATAACTTATCTAAATATGTGTAGAATGTGTTCGAAGTGTGTGTAAAAATTTAGTTTGTCTGAATAATGGCATTATGCTGTATAATAATATTGTCGTAATTAAATAATAAGATCCGACTGCTACACCAAAACACAAGATTCGGCTGCTTCAAATTCTTTCATACAATTGATCCCGATTTATTTTCTTATTTTGCGAGCGTTATTTCATAATTTTATTATTAATATCATTACATCCATAATATAAAATAGGGCGGCTTCAACAAGCTGATCCTATGGTCTCAAATTTATTCATTCAACGATTAAGAAATTATAATTTTTTTCTTTAATATTTTCTCCCCCAAAAAGTCAACGATTACGGCTGATCAAACACATCCTACGGTTTCAAATTCATTCATCTAATGATTAAGAAATTATAATTTTTTTCCTAATATTTTTCCCTTAAAAAATCAACGATTATGACTGATCTTGAACATATCTTACGGTCTTAAATTTATTCATTCAACGGTCAATAATTTTTTTTTTCCTCAATAAATTAACACTTTGTTAATCATTTATGTAAAATGCGGGTGTATTAAAGGATGTATGTTAGGTTTTCAACTTAGTGTGCGTTCAAGTTTAATACTTGATTATTTTATGTTCACGATCAATAATTTAATTTTTTTTTAAATTATACAGTGCCTTTAGGCACGAGTTATCGCTAGTATATATATAATCAAGCTATAAGTGATTCATTATTAATCGCTTATTTATGTAATCAAGTTTTCAAATTTATCGTAGCTTAAATACCTACACAATAAGTCTAACATATCAACAACCTATCTAATATATGTATGTAATGTGTTCAAAGTGTGTGTGAAAATTTATAGTTACTTAATTTTAGGTCATACTACTAATTGATAGGAACCATACATTCAACCCCCGAAGCCCCAACAAGAAGAAAATAGTAGGATAGACACATTTAAATATACTTAAGAAAATGTATTTTTAAAAAAATTACGGGGTGGACCGTTGACCCCCTCGTCTCCCCTTGACCGAGCCCTTAGTTACGAGGAATTGTAATTTTTAAAACCACTTTTTTAAATCAACCCAAATGACAACCACTATAGTACCAACATTATTACACTGAATTCCATCAAAACTCCACAGTTATGCGTGTGCTCTTTTTAAAAAGAAATCTCTAAGGGGTAGATCAAGTGATACGATAGACGAGCTATAAATTTAAATGATTTGAGTTTGAATATTAGTAACTTCTTAAAACCGGACAAATTTATTCTTTATGAATATCTTATTCTTAGTGCGAATGACTTGATTTTGATAAAATAGAAAAGAGATTAGTCGAGGTGCGTGTAAACTAAAGCTAGTCCAAATATCTTTGAGCCATATATTAAAGACCCCCAAAAAGCAAAAGTCATTATTCCGCAAATATATTAATTTCTCTGAATAATGGCATTATGCTGTATAATAATATTGGCAGAATTAAATAATAAGATCCGGCTGCTTCAATATCTTTTATTCTATGAACATGTTCAACGATCATACCATCATAAAAAATGGTCACCATTCTGTCCTTTTACCGGCTCTGTCTCGTTATTTATGAGATTATAAAATAGTTTAACTCAAGTTATATCACATATATAAGATTAATCGGCATTAAAAAAAGATTAATGCTATTTGCACATAAAAATATGACATAATTTATTGACATAATGATGTTGCTTTAGTGGAACCATTAGATTAATACTAAATTTCAATGTTTAATAGAATCCACAGTCAATCCAATGGTTATAGTTAATTAAGTCAGCAAATTAAACTTGTAAATTAGGTTACAATAACATTGCTCTTAAAAAAAAATTAGGATCGATCCTAAAATGTTCGAATGGATCCCAAAAGATCTCATTTTATTATAAACTTAATAGATTAAGTCGTAATATCAACCTTAATTTAAAATAAGTTTCACTTGCGGAACTATAGGTTTACACTATGCTCATATATATATTCGTCATATCTTCTACTATGTTAATCCCAATTTGTTATTGAAAATTAGACAGTTACCCTAAATATTGTGGTCTCTAACTGCTCTTTGACTGTGGGGTGCTGCATGGTCTATCTCCACCCACCAACAAAAAACCTTAAAAATTTGTAATGCTAACGTAATTTAGTCTCGTTTTTCCTCAATTCCACAGCTACTTTGAGCTCCATTCAAACGCACGATTCAACATGCATGCATATCCCAAATTCTAGAAATCTGTCCAATACTAAAAAAATAAAATAATTAAATGCAAGTAGGAAACTAAAACATTAATCAATATATGAGTCAAGCAGCTAAACATCGAATCAACATTCAAGAAAGACCATACTCTCTCTATATATATATATTTTTTTTGATAAATATACTCTATATATTGTACTCAAACATACATCTTCAAAAAAAAAAAATGTATGGTATGTCAACACTAGGGTGGTTCCCGAATTACTGTGAATTTATCTGTACTGTAGAATAGTCTCATGTCAAAATCCACGCAAAGCAGGTTGGAGATTTTATCTGTACTTAGGGATTAGGGTTTAAGATTTAAGATTTAATAGAACTTCATTGATATAAAACAATAATAAGACTTGATGGATGTTTATGGAAAAAAGTAATGCTTATTGATAATTTTTTAAATAAAATAAGAGTTAGGGCTCAGAGGTTCTCTCCACTGCGGAATTTAGGAACAGTATGTATATATGCAGCCTTACCCTTGAATGCAGGTAAACTATTTTCGTGACTCAAATCTTGACGTCTGAGTTACAATGAAATAGTCTTATCGTTGTACCAAGATCTATGCTATTAAGTTTAGAATTTAGTAGTGAATCTAATAAAGCTATGAGAGAGTTAAGTGCGGCATAAGATAAACATGCATGTTTATGATGGATTAAAATGCTGTGAATGGAGGCTCCCATCAGACTGTCTTGGCTAGGCAACTGTTTTGTATTGTCCTTTTTTGTGAATCAATTCCAGCGAAAGGGGATTTAGTTGGAAGTTTTAGCTCAAGTCTTTAACTTCCCTCTGAATTCTATGCCTTAGAGTCAAGATGTTTTGTTTGTTCTCCCATCACAGGGATTCCTTATGTACATTATCTTTTATACAATCAATAGAACTTTACTTTCCAGAAAAAAAAAAAAAAATTGCAGTGAAGGCTGTTTAAGGGCTTAAGATTTTAGTTAAAGTTGGGTGTGAACGTGGAATGACCATTACCATCCGCAAACCACATACATCGGATCAACCAAATTTCTTGTGAGACTCGAACTTAAATTTCGAGGTACTCAAATACTAAACTCCGAACTACTATGTGTTTTGAGCTCCATCTTCAGTCATATGCATGAATGAGAGACATAATATCACACAGGTAAACAAACTGGAGCTTGCTATCACCTTCATGCTGTATATTTCATGACTGGATTAGATACGTAAGATCATGATAAAGAGACTTTTAACATTATATTAATACCGGTTTATCAGTTTTTTGTGCTTTATACGTACTTCCCATGACCACGTCCTCGTGCAGTCATATGAGACCTAAAATTGAGCAATTAAAAAAATATTAGGGTAAATATGGTGAATACCCTTTGAACTATGTCTTTCATTCTAAAATGAATTTTAATTTTTCTCAATTTCCATTCCATCCAATTTTCTGTCAAAATTAATTGACAAAGCTAGATGTGAGTGGCATGTAAGCTTTGCTGGAGGGTACCTTGAAAAAATAAATTCTTCCTCCCCCCCCCCCCCCCCCCCCCTTTTTTTTCTCC